>CAWUFW010009089.1:600000-775000 GCA_963921515.1 Calotriton arnoldi | reverse complement strand
CCCGGGGAGGCTCTCCCCGGCCTGGCTAGGGTTTGGAAGCTGGGACCGGGCCTGCGGCTCATGCTGCATCCCAGGGTCCCAGGCTGCGGGAGCCCCCCATCCTGGAAGCCAGCCCAGGGTCCGGGCGCTGGTGTCAGGGGTCCACCGGGGCCCAGGGAGGCTCTCCCCAGCCTGGCTAGGGTTCGGAAGCTGGGACCGGGCCCGGGGCTTGTGCTGCATCCCAGGGTCCCAGGCTGCGGGAGCCCCCCGTTCTGCAAGCCAGCCGAGGGTCCGGGCGCTGGGGAAGGGTGTCCACCGGGGCCAGGGGAGGCTCTCCCCGGCCTGGCTAGGGTTCGGAAGCTGGGTCCGGGCCCGGGGCTCATGCTCTGTCCGGCGGGCACCGGGGTGCGGGAGCCCCCCGTCCTGCAAGCCAGCCGAGGATCCGGGTGCTGGGGACGGGGGTCCACCGGGGCCCGGGGAGGCTCTCCCCGGCCTGGCTGCTTTCAGAAGCAGGGACCGGGCCGGGTAGCGGGGGTGGCTGGCTTTATCCGCTACGCTGGCGGAGTGGAGTTTTCTGCCCACCCCTACATGCAGCTCATTTTTGTTTTTTGGTGTGTGATGTTTGGGTGTAGTAATGAAGCTTTGTGTTTTAGTGCTTTCAGAAGGCCTGCTTAGAAAAGAGATATGTGGTTTTTGGACTGAAAGGTGAAATAGCGTTGTCAGGATTATCAGTTGCACCACACGTCTCAAAGTACATGTACAAGTACAGACATGGCTGAGACATGGTAGCAGTGAGACATTCAAATTTAACAAAATATGCTTTCAGTTACAAGCCACACATATCATTATCTATGGCCCACTTGCAATGTATCTTTGCAGAGAATGATATGGACAAGGATACTAGTTAATACACTTGGGAACATGTTTCAAACCTCAAATTTGTCGACCAGTTTGATTAGTAAATCAGAGTTGACAGTGCCAGGTGTAACCCAAAATGAAAGGGCGACTCCTGTCATGCCACCCTTATTAGTGTCAGCATCTCTCCAGAGATCTCAATGAGTGTGTCAATGCCTTTAACAGGTGAGATGACATAAATATAGTAGCCTATAAGTACTAGACTTCCTCTGTTTCACATCGTATCCTCAGTAAATATGTGTAGAAGAAGCTGCATGGATCACTTTCTGCTTATTATTCAGAGCATCCAGGGATGAAGCTGTGTGTTCAAGTGCTTTCATGAGGCCTGCCGAGGAAAGAGACCTGTGCTTCCGGGCCTGCTATTTAGAAGAAAAAGAAAACAATCTGTATATTCTACTGTTTTTCATATAACTTTACCATACATGGTGGTTTGAATGTGGCATCATCATTGAACAGTGCAGAAAAAACAACCAGATGGATTGTATAAAAAAGTGCATAGTACATCATTATGAATATGTGTAACTATGCTTTATACCTAATCACTTGTTTCAGCTATATCAACTCTACTACTTAACATAAATAGATTTTAAAACATTAACTATTACTATTATATCTTATACAGTACTGAAATAAGATATATATTATACTTGCTTTTTAAAGTTAACCTTGAAAATGTTTTATCCATTAGGCAAAATAATAATGCAAAAAATAATTATGAATATTGGCAGATTCCAATCCATTTTGTCTTTTAACAGCATCACCCCAATAGGCTGAATGATGTTCTTAAAACTTTGGCTGCAGAAATAACAAATTGGAATAAGCTAGCTGAGAAGGCAATCTAGCTTTGAATTTCATGCTGTTATCATTGCAGTGTGTCCATCTGCTGTTACATTTCAAAAACACAGCGTCCAGATGTTATTGTAGCTCCTTCATGAAAAATAATAGCCAGTGTTCTATTAGCTCTTCCAGAAATAGATAGTTGACCTGCCTTGAAGTTTGTAATTTATGTTTGTAATTTTGGTCCATCTGATCTATAACACTGTAGCATTAAAATTCAATATTTTCCAAATCTTTTTATGTGCTATGTAGACTGATCTAGAATGTGAACATGTCATATATTAATTTGCTGTTTTAATCAATTTGTTAAAAGACCCTGTTTAGCTGGCTGGTATCGTTAAGTATTGGAATCATTCTGCATATATTTCAGTGGTAGAAGTAAATGAAAAATCTTCACACTTATGGTCCCATTTGTAACCTAGTCCAAATAAGTTATCAATATTGATTCCTTTGCCTTCTAATACTCCAAGCATGACCATTATAAATTCTTGTGCATCAAGTTGTATGTTGAGAGTAAATGTCACTGATCCGCTACATATATCCAAAAGATGTTAAATGCCAGAAACAGTATGTATCTTACTTCTGTCACTAAGCAACTGTTGAATTGAATGATGTAGTGCAGAACATGATCTTTTTCACAGTTTTCCATGATTTCATTAAGAAGACATAGTAAATAAAATATTACATTTAGAACTACATTAGCATTACAATTGATACCTGAACAGATTTCTAACTGGTATCCTACATTTACGCCTTCAACTTTCTCTTCAATGATTTTCTTATCGTGAACTTCAGTTGAATGTGTCATATATTTCCGGTTTTGACATAGTACACGTTTCTCATATATTGGGTATTCACCTAAATGAGGAGCATAAAGTCTTCCTAAGCAATTTTACTCTCTTACACAATTTGCAACAGCACTAAAAAAAATTCTCATCAAATTCTATCAAATACAAACTGGACAATGTTCTTACTTGAGACAATACAACATATACCATTCCTTCTTTGAACACAGTACTTCCAATATTTACAAAATCTCGGCATATACCTTGACATTTGCGAATAGTTACTGCATATGCTAGAGACATAAGAAACTGTTGTCTTCAAACATACAAGTCCTTTACAAGCAAAAAACATGCAACACAATGCCCAATCTGTCTTACTTCATTAATCTAATTACATTTTACAATCAAAAATTCTATTCCATCTCTATTTTCAAAATTTACAAAATCAACAACTTTTCTCATTGCTCCATTTACTAATACTTCCTCTACATTCAAATTATGACTCAAAATTACTCTACAGATTTTACATACATGTAGACACTTTTCTAACCCTGCAGTTTTAGATACAGACTTTTCCAAAGAATCCAATTTAGATTGTGGTTTTTCAGTAAGTAGAATTGTTACTCCCTGGTATTCTATTTTGTCAATACCTTTAATTTCCAGAATTTGTTGTTTTTTCCAGTTTCAGTAGTTAGTTGTTTATTAAAGATAGAACACTCTTGCAGTATAGGCATTAGACAAACTATAGATTTGTTTTCTAAGAGCATATTGTACATTAGTTCTGCAGGAGTTTTTTCAGATGTAAACAAATTCCTTACTAGCTAAATTTCTAAAGCTTGTTTACCATGTTTTGTCAACATGTCAATTCTTATGTCTTTAAGAATATTTCTATAATCTTCATCAGCTGCTTGTCGCATATTTTGAACAATATCTTTATATTCAAAGTGTAACCAAATATTTACATTTCTAATACTTCCCAAATATTTCCTCGTCTCATCATGGAGAAGAGTTTTAAAAACAGGTTGTCATTTAAGAGGAGTACGTTGGAGTTGGTCTCCAAATACAATTAAATGCTTTCCTGCAAACAGCACACCAAACTCTGTTTTTAAAATCTGTTGCACTCTCAAGTGTACAAAGGCAAGCATTCCGTTTGAGACCATGCTCACCTCATCAATGATTGAAAGTTTCAATTTCTTTATTAATCTTGAGACTTCATAACAAGCTTCTCCAGATAACGTCTTATAGTCCAGTTTATGATCATGTTCAACTGGTAGCATAAGTAATCAATGTAAAGTAATCCCTTTAATGTTGTATGCTGCTAATCCAGTTAGTGCTGCTATGACACAAGATAAATGTGATTGTGTAGTCCTGTGTAGACAACTTGTCAGAACTTTAATTAAGAAACTTTTTCCTATTCCAGCTTGACCTACTAATGTATAATAGAATAGTTGAAATGATGAACATTGACATTCTTTTTTCATGGAGTAAGCTATGTTCCACTTGTTCTTTCACTTGCAGATATATTTCTTTTTGTTCAATATTTAGTTGTTCTTCTAACTGTTCCAACTCAATAATATCCTCTTGTGCTTATTGCATTGCAGTTCCTACCTCATTCATGGCTATTGCTGCTTCATTTTTAATAATTGTTTTTCAAAATGGATCTTGACTCAATGGACCAGATCTTTGACTGCTTTGTGAACTTTCTCTAGCTTTTTCGCCTGCAATAGTTGTTTCTTGTTCAATCTCATCATTTATCATTTTTAAATAAGTAGGAAATACCGTCCACTGAATCGTATCATGTATTGCATTAAAAGAATCTTTGTCGCAGTCAAAATCTCAAAGCAATTCTGTTTTACTACGCTAAGGCTTAAATAGTTGCAAAAGTGCTAAATAGTAACATTATCTCTTATCTGGAGCTTTGTAACTGAGTTTTTTGTTTTTAATAAGAATTCATGTTTCACTAAACATCCACCCATTCAATTACTGCATATTTTTTGTCTTTTATATTTTCTGTAACATTCTTTTTTCATACAGACATAAGTTTTCAAGGTTTGGACTCCTTTTTGGAAAGCATGTATCCAACATATTAGTTTTGACAATATCAGTGCTTTCTGGCTCATACTCTGCTAAGTATTGGATTTATGAAAAATATTTCAATACTCTGCTTCATGCGGAGGCTAGGCCTAGGCTTACCAAATGATTCCTCTTGACTTTGAATATAAAATGGCTGAACATAAATGATCTGAGCACTCATAAGATTCTATCTCTCTAATGGAAAGCATCTTCAAACTAAAGCTGTGCAATTTTTAGCTGAGACTCTTTACTGCAGAGATTTATTCCCACAATTCATTTATCTATAACTTCTCAGATTTGTTAATATATGATGTGACGTAACGAGCAACAGCAAATGAGTTATCTGAAACAAACTGAATATCCATGTTTGCATTCCACATTTTCAAAATTCCTGGATTATAGTCATTAATATACTTTGAAGCTTCTGTATGTCTTAAGTTGTATGTATTCTTGGGAGATTTGTGAGTTATTGTATGTCTTACCACTGACAAGAAGCTGTTTAATCTTCCTTTACAAATCATAGGTCATAGGAATCAAAAACAACATTTTGTATAAAATTTTCCTTTACATTTGTATGTCCGTCAGCAGTATTTTCCACATCTATGACTTTGAAACCGTAAAACTTGTTGTCTCAAGCTGTTTTCTCCTCTTTCTCTTGGCATGCTGTTCGATGAGAGACAAAACCGCCTCATCACTATCTGTTCCAAATTACGGTGCATCCTTTATCCATATTAGCATGTGCATATGAGGAGCAGCTCTGGCGTGGTACACTTTTCACCAAAAGAAATCAGTTACCTCTCCAAGAGGTGGAACGCTCTTATTGCAGATAACAGACATCATAGGTTAAAATACCTGCAGGCAGTTGTGGGATCCAAGGAACAGAGTTCTCCAGCTGTCTTATTTTTAAATGTGCTTCTCCTAAGAATTCAAGTAGTCCATCCCATGCATATCCAACATACCTAAGTGTTAGAAACCAAGTAGGTGTACCTAGGAATCTTAACCAGAATTCATTGGTGCCACGTTGGCCCACCATCAAATTGATTAAGTGAAATTCCAAATTTTCCTCCCTTTGTTCTACATTCTCCATGAACACTTTTGCAGAAACATGTTCAAGATAAACTCCGATTTTTAAGATATGGTTCACCGCATATGAAAGTCCAGACAAATCACTCTCAAACAGAAGATGAAATATATATGGATTGCACTGCCGAAATCTTGGATCTTCAGAGTACAATGTTGTTGATCGGTATTCTGATGCTGGAATCCGTACAGCTCGGTCATCAAATTGTCCACCTTCTCCAGTGTGGAATAGCTGTGGAAAACAATGAGCTTCTACATTTTTGTCCCATATACTCATGGGAGCTTCTTTTGCTTCTAACATTTGAAATAATTCAGTAGTGTTTCCTATGATGTCTTCCAAATAGAGAGGATGTATAATGTTCACAAATCTCTTCACTTATGGATTTCTTCTAATTTGTTGTAACAGTAGTTACAAATAACTTGATCAGTGGACAAGTCAAATCATTCTACAAATAAATAATCAGCAAATTGTCACTTAGTATTGTTTTCTTTTTCACTTTTTAAATATAAATCAACATTCCTAGTTTGACATTTGTAGTGAGTGCGTCGACAACAAATACGAATATTTGGGGGGTTTTCAGAGGTAACGGTGTTAAAATTTCCAATTTCTTCTGAAAATTATCAATACTAATCACTCTAACCTGTTCTACTACACCTGCAGACATCAAGTACTCACTTTCCCTATATTCCTCTGCAGAACCAAAAAAACAAAACTCTACATCATCACAAGCTTTCTGTACATCTGCTACAGAACCATGCAAAAGAGCTGTATATATTAAAATTAAACATAATGCAGGAATTTTTACATAATAAAGTCTCCTTACTAACATCCACATTTCAGAGTGGTGGACAGGTAACATTCTTAAATGATGAAACATGGTTTGGCACACTTTCTTTGAAAGACAAGCCAGAGAATGTCCCTGTAACTTGGTATATTAAGTCCTTGCAACATGTTAATCTTCAGTTTAACACTTTTATTTGCTTATTCATGTAAAAGAAATTGCAATACTTCAATAGACTCCTGTTGAATACTGCGAATAGGTTGTATGACGTTACAACGCATTCCGTTGCAACTTACCACGCATGCGTTACAACGCGAATGCCATTACCACGCATAACCTTTACCACAAAAATTCCTTTACCACGCATACCTTTACAACGATTTTCATTGTAAATTCATGCATGGTAAGGTCATATTCATGGTTAGGTTATCTCAGACCCTTGCCCAATTCCTATAAAAAATTTAAGTAAGTAAGTCCGTTTTTATATAGCGTAGCTACTCACCCTCACGGGTCTCAAGGCGCTGGGGGCCGGAGTGGAAATTAAGTGAGCTATTGCCCAGAGTCACATGGTGCTGAGCTGCCGCAGGAGCCGGGGATCGAACCGTGAACCCTGTGCTCCAAAGACAGCTGCCCTGGCCGCTGCACCACACCTCTCCACTCTATAACTGCTCCCTTGCACCCTCCCCCTCCAGCTTTCTATTTATTTTTTTAAATACCCCTCCTCTGTACCCCTGCGCGACCCCCCGAACCAAAGCCCCCAAACCTTCTTAGAAATACCCCTGCCCAGAACCCTTAAAATGTTGCCCTTCGCGATTTCCCCACCCCCAAACCCTGCCCTTAACCCTAAAATCGGACCCCTGCGTAACACAACCCCCTCAGTCCTTATATATATATTTTTTTAAACTTAAATTCCCCTTACCTCTCCACGTTGTCTCCTCTCCAAGCTCTTCCGAGGTGCGGCGCACGTCGTAAAGAGGAAGCGGAAGTGTCTTTCCGTTTCCTCTAACGACGCCGATAGCGGAATCCAACCACTGCCAGGTAATCGCATTCGGTTTTGCCATCTTTTTTTCAGCTGGAACACTGTAGTAGGCGCAGCAACTTATCTCGTCTTTTCAAGTCTGGGAGCAGCGGCCAGTGTTGAGACCGGGAAATGTCTGACTCCCCTTCCTCCTCCCCCCTTTCCCACATTTCGCAAAGATGAGACCTCCTTCCCGCCCGGCTGGCATGCTGGTGAGTGCGTTTTTATTTTATGATCTTTTTGAAGTGAATGAAAGAGGCAATCAATAATTTTGTGCTGGAAGGCATGTACCTTTAACACACATGCCTTTACTTCGTATCTCATTGTAAAGGTAGGCGTGGTAAAGGCTATGCGTGGTAACCACGCATGCGTTGTAATGCATGCGTGGTTAAAGGTATGCGTGGAAATGGCTGCGTTGTAGTGGCTGTTTCCCCTGCGAATACCGCTACAATCCCACTTATATACAGTAGCTTGTGAACGCCTTATTTGAAGTTTTTCAGCATATTACTTCTTCTCCATTCCTAGAAACCATGTTTTCCTTTGGAATGGGAAAACCATCTTTCACCACTTGTATCAACTGCATGTATTAATGTGTTCTCTTGAAAATAGCTTTCTTCATTAAAGAAAGGCTCAGTACTGGAAGAGTTTCAAATCACCAGTAAAAGTTTTATAAAAGTTAGTGTTATTAACCAGTCTTTTTCTCTTGCTTTTCTCATTCATAAACACCACTGTTTTATCCAGTGTTCTCAATCTGTTCAATTTTAAGATAAATAATTTCCGTTTCAACTCAAAAGCTTTATCTACTGCATTTTCAATCCATTGGTTTTGCATATAAGCTTCTGATCTTCTTTTATACTGTTTTAAATTCTTAATTACATTTTGAATTACTCTACATCCAAACATTCTTCTTCTCATATCCTTATACTGCCTCTGCCTTCTTATCAGATGTGTTGTTTTTCTACAATATGAAGTTCTTTCAACATGAGTAATTCTCTTTTGTTTCAATCAATCAATCAATCAATCAGGGAATTGTAAGCGTGCTACTCACCCATGAGGGTCTCAAGGCGCTGGGGGGAGGGGGGGATCAGCAGTGCTGTTCAGCCGAAGAGCCAGGTCTTGAGGGTCTTCCTGAAGGTGTTAATGGATGGGGTGCGTCTAATGTCTGCCGGGAGCTCATTCCAGGTCTTGGCCGCGTTGTAGGAGAAGGATCTTCCTTGTGCTCTGGCTCTGTGGATGCGAGGGGTTTCAGCGAGGGTGAGGTTGGCTGATCGGAGGTTTCTAATGGGTACGTGGAGGTTGACTCTGTCATTGAGGTATTTGGGTCCAGTGTTGTGTAGGCACTTGTAGGCGTGGGTGAGGATCTTGAAAGTGACTTTCTTCTCTACGGGGAACCAGTGGAGTTTCCGTAGGTGTTCCGTCAGGTGTTTCTGACTTGTTATTAAACTTTTCTTTTGAACATTTTCCACAGTTTTCAATCTTTGTAATATTGTTTCTTATCCCTGTATAATATTGTGTGCGTCATCTAATTTCTTCTTTTCACTTTTCTATGAGTAGTACTGTTTTTTTATGCTCTTCTCTTTTCATGTTTTCTTGCCATCTTTAAGTTTTGTGCATTAAGTAAAGTAAATATCTATAAATTAATGAACAGTTTTATATATGTAGGATTTCGAACTATGCATGTTAGGAAAGCTGTTAATGGTTGAAAGTCAGTCAGACATAATTTTATAAGTTGGTATACTGTTTAATTTTGTATATATGGATCACATTCTACTTATTATGCAGGAAAGCCTGGTATGAACCTGTATATTCAAATGCTTCCATCACTCCTGTCTAGCAAACAGATTTGTGCTTCTGTATTGAAAGGTGAAATAGTTCAGATAATATTTTACCAGCGGTATGATAGGCTGTATAGTTTTTAAGTTAGCAACATCAGGTGCACCGTACATGACAAACTAAACGTGAAAGTGCAGACATAACTAACACATGGTATCAGTCAGACATTCAAATCTGACACAGTATACTTTCAGTTTAAAGCATACACCTAACTATTTTTTTCTAGAGTTTTATATAGCGCGAGGTAGACTCGAGGAATCAGGTATCAGAGCTATGTATGATCTACTTGCAGTATACCGTTGCAGAAACTTATATAGACTAGGATACAGGTTAATACATATAGCAACATGTCTTAATGCTGAATTTTCTCTAACAGTTTCATTAGAGACATGGAACACACAGTGCTAGGCCTGACCCAAAATAAAAGACCATCTCCTCTCATGCCACTATTATGAGTATCAACATGTTTCTAAGCACCTCAATGACTGTTTCATGGCTGTTTAAGAGTGAGATGACACACGCAAAGTAGCCTATAAGTAGTAGTCTACATCTGTTTCACACCGCATGGTCTGTAATCAGTGTAGAAGAAGCTGCATGAATCACTTTATGTTTATTATACAGGGCAGCCAAGGAAGAAGATGCCTTTTCAAGTGCTTCCTGTAGATCTGCCTAGCAAACAGATCTGTGCTTCTGGGACCAAATATTAAAGTAGCTCTGACAATATATGTTTAGGGGTATGATAGAACATATTGTTTTTAAGTTAGGGTCATCAGCTGCAACACACATATCAAACTACCTGTAGAAGTACAGACATCTCTAAGACATAACAGTAGACATTCAAACTTGACATATTATGCTTTCAGTTTCAAACACAGATATCACTATATGTGGCCTACTTGCACCATACATTTGTGTAAAGTTATATGCACTAGAATAGAAGTTAATACAGTTGGCAACATGTTTTAAATTTCACATTTCTCTACAAGTTTGATTATAGAGCTCACAATGCCAGACCTCACCTGGTCATCTCCTCTTAATGTCAGTGTAGAAGAAGCTGCATAGATGACTTTCTACTTATTATACAGGGCAGTCAGGTATGAACCTGTCTGTTCAAGTTCTTCTATGATGCCTGTTTAGCAAACAGATTTGTGCTTCTGTGACAGATTGATGAACTACGTCTATCACCTTCCTGGGGCAGAAATACATGAAAGAATGGGGTGCGTTGGGGACCCTCTGCCCTGGAGACCACCACCTCCCCAGGGCAAATTTGAATATGGGAGGGGGGCTGCACAGCTTCCCTCCTGGAGCCCTCGATGGCCCTAGATGGCCCTGGGGACCACCAACCCATTATACATTCTAGCCCCAGGGAGTTGGCAGTCCCCTGGGCAGCGGGGGAATCTGTAGGGCCTCCCCTACTTTTTTAAATATGTATGTGCCCCACAGAGTTGGCAGTCCCTGAGGTAAATTACTTTTATATGTAGCCCCGGGTAGGTGGTGGGCCACGGGGCTGCCCTGCCCCTTCATTATAAAACGTATTAGCCCTGGGTAGATGGTGGTCACCAGGGCACGGAGGTTGCCGGTAGGGCAACCACTACATACATATAAAAAAATGGGCCAGGGAGGTGGCATTCCCTGAGGCTTAAGGTATGCTCCCAGCACCTGACCCACCCGGGGGCCTAATTACACAAAGTGCGGGAGTCTGCACTTAATTCGTTTATTTTTTTCTTTTTCAACAGGAGTCACAAACCTACATGACTCCCACTGAAAATTGTATGAAACAAAATGTTTTTAGGCCCTGGGGATACCTGTGGCACCATCCACCCCCCTAAGAGACCTAGGGTTTCATGGTGTTTCTACCCTGCCTCAATATCTTTTTTTAACATTTTTTCTTGTGACTCAGTTGAACCGAGTCACAAGAACTGAGACAGAAGATGGCTGCCAACACTTCCTGGTTTGTGTGTAGGCAGCCAATCAGATTTCAGGCACAAGTTCAAAGGGGTCGCAGATCCACCTCTGCCACAGTTGTATATAGGAAAGATCTTTAAATTTCTCAGCAACTACTGAATGGATTTACACCATTCAACAAAAAGAGCGCTTTCTGGACCAACAGCTACCTTTCTGCCAAATGTGGTGTAATTCCGTTCAGCAGTCCCGGCTGAAGCCATGTCTAACGTTTCCTATGGAAAATAACATGGAGAAAAAGTGTTTTTGGACCCTTTTTCTCGGCCCCTGCTTTATGGATCACCCTGAAACCTTTAAGAGTGCAGCAGAAGTGACTGGCGCATTTGTTTTAAAAATTTAACAAGGATTCATCAAATGACGCCAATGTTATTGGTAGTTATAGTTAGGACCTAGTATCGATAGGAAAAGCATTTTTTGACTTGCCTATAACTTTGGTGTCCTTTGACCAATCTTCATGAAATGTTCCCCCAAAAAGTGTCAAGGTAGGTTCTGGTTGTCATGGAATGTTTGGCGGTGAACCGTGCAGTGGGGACTGAGAATATGGGGTGCAAAATAAGGGTGCATTTGTAACGTTAATTCCCATAGGAACATTTAGCCACACCTACAGCCCGAACTGCTGAACAGGCTTATACCAGATTTGGCACGGTGGTAGATGTTAGTTCAAGAAAGTTCTTTTTGCCTATTTGGCGTAAATCTGTTGAGTAGTTTTTTGAGAAATTGAAGCCAAAATTTATAGTGATATCTCTGGCTGAGGATATTTTGCGGTGGTTTTGCGATTAATCATGAATGCACAGACCAATGGGAATGCTCTGATTGGCTGAACAGTACCTATACAGAAAGTGGCAGCTGTAATTTTGTTGATCGGGAACGGTTCCCAGGGCAAGATGTTTCTGTAAAAGCTAACATAAGGGGTCAGAGTACATGTTTGAGAAATGGGGTGTTAGTGATACAAGTTATGTTTCCCAAAAAGATTTTTTAATAGCTTGCAATATCCATGATGATGCAGGGACTGCCAGCACGGCCCCCATGTACCATTGCAGAGACATTGCAACTATCGACATCGTTGTGAATATTGGTGGAAATATACCAAAATATGTCTGTGAATCATTAATACGTATTGTTATAGAGATATTGAGATTCTGTTCAATGTATTTATAGAGTTATTTATATAGTGAGTTATCTACTGTGATGGTTAGAATTAATTATATAGTTATACTTTTTGAATGTGGCGGTGGCTATTAAATTCCTCCTTTTGTTTTCCGTTTTCGTGACGTGTCTGGAGGGATCACGAGTACCGACATCATCAGGATCTCCGGAGTCACAGCAAAAAAATATATACTAGGTTTTAGAGATGGTTTTTATAGAAACTCTTTAGAAGAGAGAAAAGAACATCACTTTAGAGAATACTGTAAGTAACCCCTAGCGTGTAAAATACTGTAATACGTGTTTAAGACTTCATGGAAAAGGAGCGATTAACGATGTCACTGTGATGTACCGAATAACCACAAAAACTGAAAATAAGTCTGAAAGATGGTTTTAAAAGAAAATTATGAGATTAAAAATGCTTTAAAAAAAGTATGTATATAGTAATATGTGTAGTGCAATGTTCTGAATGTTTTTTTTTACATATTATATTTGGATGTGTTGGTGGACATTGAATGTGGGGGGATCACAAAGTCATTGTGAAGATTGTCAAAAACTGAAAAAAATCCTTTAGAAAAAACTTCACAATATTTCAGTTACTAGGGTGGCTCTGACAAGAGCCATTGTGTTGGTTGTGTGAACATAGCTGCTACACATAAGACCGGATGCAGAGTTTCTGGCTACTTAGAAAAACCCTATTGCCTTCATTTGTTAAGGGCACGCCATCATTTTTATAAATTTCATGCATGTCAAAACACAGATTGTTGTTATAAACACAGCCCATGCGATGGTCTTCGAGGAATGCAGAAACTGTTTAATTAACATGTTTCCTGGCTTTGTCAATCTGTGGACAGAATTGATTTGATCACTTCCATTTCTGTCTTTGGCATATATTAGGGTACACCAAGACAGTGTGAGGTAAAAGCAACATCAGTTCTGCAAAGGTATCTTTCATTAGGATTTCCAGCCCTACCCCAGTCAATGTGCCTAGGTCATTTCCACCACAGTACACAATCATGAGGTAAGGTGCTTGGGAATCCACAATGAATGTAACCAAAGCCAGCAACTGATTAAACTTTAACCGTCTCTGGCCAAACCAAGTAATCTGCACATTAGCAAACCCAAGTCCCTGTCAATACCTCTCTTTTATGCAGCCTCTTTCGCCTAGTAGATATAGTTGTGGCCCACAATCCATACTCTAATCATTTTGAAGTGAAGAAGCAATAGTAGTCAGGAGAAGGCTTGAGCTAAATGAGGTAGTTTTCTAAAGGAAAAACAGTTAAAATTGAGGTATTTTTTTAAAGATATATTTCATTGGATGCTGTCAGCATGAAAGTGAATAAAATAAGGTAGTGTGTTGGATGCCTTAATAAGAAGTCTTATTGTTGGTTGTTGTTTAAGAAAAGAAATGTAATACAGACATGTATATGCTTTTGAATCTGTGGGGTAAAGCACACCTGCTGTTTACATTTTGGAAGTAGCATGTTCCTTCTAGAATGTGCTATGAACTTGTGACCTACTGGTTCCACTGGGTTGCTAGGTACACTGAGCTAAGAGTGTATTGGGAGGGTGTTAAAGAGAGAGTACATTTTTTTTAAAGTTGAGGAGTGATGACACAATTTAACTAATGGCAAGCTTTAATTTCCAACTCGGGACTATGTAATAAACTGTTGTGTAGCATTGTGTATCCATGTATTCAACCACAAACACGTATTTTTACATGTTTTACTGTGGAATATGTAGTGTTTTAGAACCATCTGGTGAATTATATATGCAAGCTGTGACACACTCTTTGCATGTACTTGGAAGAATTACTGAGCTGTATGCTTTGATAGAGATTAACGTGCAGCTTGTTATGTGCACTGCTTCCCAAAATTTCAATCTGATACATTTAAGTAGAACAGTAGTGTAATACTAAATACATGAGTGACACAGTGGTAGAGAGACATGCAAATGAAGTAATGTATAATTTTGTTAAGGAAGAGAAGTCTACTGTTTGTTTGATGCCAACTCTTGAGGAGTGTAGTAAATTTGAGAAACAATGATTGCAACTCTAAAAAGAATAGATCGTCGAAATTAGAGCAAATGATAAAATGGAACATCAACGAGTTACACTGCTACTAACAGAAAAACTGCAATCAAAATTGCTAAGTTTAGAAAAGTCTGTGACGAAAACTGCAGGATCAGAAGAACAGTTACTTATCTATAAAAATTGTTGTGTAATCTTACTTCAGAATTTAAGTGTTGAAGAAGCGCTAGTGAATGTTTCAATGGGTAAAGTTATAAAATATATTAATTATCCAAACAGAAATGATGTGGAATACTTCGCCATAAAATTTGATGATATTGCAGAAGTTAATCAAATTGGTCAATCCATTGTACGTTTCCTACTTGTGAAAGACTTGTGTGTCCATTGAAAGCAGTTCCCAGTGTCTTTAGCGTATGCAATAACTACACACGAATCACAAGCTTTAAGTGTAGATACATATCTTGTTAATATTGATAGTAGTGTATTGAAAGAAGGAATGTCATATGTTGCTTTGTCGCGAATTAGAACATTGTCTGGTTTATTTGTGATTTGTTTTGATGAAAAGAAAGTAAGTGCTGATGTGAGCTGTGTAACAGAGTATAATCGATTAGGAGCTCAATATGCTACTCAATTAGGCCAGTATCCTGTGGTTCAAAATGCAATAATGTGTTCAAAGTAGAAAATATCATAGCAGTCTATCAGGGTTGAACAGAAAGATGAACAAAAAGAAAAACAAAAAGGAGGAAAGAAAAGAAAGAAAGAAAAGAAAACTACAGCACAATGAGGAACAAGAAGGTTATAATTTTGATAATAAATCTGCATTGAACTGTTATGTTAATGCAGTATAACATTTGCCTCATTTCACAAATTCTAAAACATAGATAAAAGAATGTCTTCACACTGTGTAGTTAGTTTACTTGAAGAATTAAGAAGTGATAGAAGTATTATACATTCTGCTACTGGAATAAGAAAACTCATTCTTGACTGTACTGGATCAGTAGATTTTTCTCAAAATCTTCCTCAGAATACTCAAGAATTTCTAATGGTGATGCTACGAGGTTCAGGTTTAATTTATTTGCCTAGTAACTAAAAACCACTGTAATACAAAAAAATCAATTCATAAAATCATTAATACACATAATAATACAATTACGGCTGCACGTTCATGTCTGCAAAAAAAATAGTCCTTTGAAGACTCTAGACAACTAAAAGATAACTCGAGTATTAGATGAAGAAGATATGAATATCAATTAATTATTTGGTTTAACTTATAAATGGACCATTAACTGTGAAGATTGTGATTTTATGCCTAGCACTGAAATAAATTGAGAACAATTCATCTACTTGACATTACCAGATTGTAAAGCTGTGCCAACTGAAAATGTAACTAGAAACACCCATCCAGAGATGACCTGTCCAAACTGCAGATCAGAACTTAGGTCAACGTTGTTTCTACAACAGTATGGAAAAAATGTCATAGTCATGCTACAACAATGCAGAGTAGAAGGTACTGAATTAGGAACTGAAATTACAAACTTTAAAGCTGCTCAAATTTCCATCTCAAAAGAACTTTCACAACTATAGCAATCATATTTCATGAAGGAGTTAATATACCATCTGGACACTACACATTATATTCAAGTTGTCAAACAGGGTGGACAGAGTGCAATGACATACAAGTGATATTCCAATCAAGACTACCTAAAAAGTTACCAAACTCATATTGGCTATTTCTAGAACCGAAGTCCTAAGGAGACTCTAGGATAAGAAAATGTGGTATTTTTGTTGACATATGTATGGATTATGTTTTTATGAGACATTATTCAGCCTATTAGGGGTATTGTCTACAGCATGCTGTTATAAATGAAGGACTCTTTTTAACTGCGTGAAAGGAATGTATAAAACATTTGAGGGCTACATTGTGTTACTACAGATAAAAAGTAAATGGAGCTACTATATTACCAGTAGACTTAAGTTGCATGTGAAAAGTCTCTTCACCACTAAAAAAAAAATGTCTCCTTTTGTTATACCAACTTCTACGTAGTACTGTGTGTTATGTTTTCCGTACATCGTAATTGTTGGATACTATGTAACAGATATATAAATATCAGAATCAATTTTAACATATAGTTGTTTTCATTAAGGTAGTAACATATCAGCAATCCAGTACTAAAAAAAACTTGTAGTGAGTGCAGTGAGTGCAGTGAACAGTATGATATATAGGCCTGGGCGGTGTTTTCTGCACTCCGCACTCTGCGGAGCTCACGGAGTGCAGAAAACTCTGCTTCACGATGTGCAGCGGAGTTTTTTCCCTGCTTGCGATCGCGAACGGTAAGTTTGCAATTGCGAACGGTAAGTTCGAAAGCGCGAGCTGCCAGGAATACCAGCACAAACTGCAGTTCGCACTGCGCCACTCGCGGAACTTCGCAGAGTTTTTTTTTAACTTTTCCGAGTTCTGCCCAGGCCTATGATATAGTTGTAATGATGTACTGTGCACATTTGTTTTATTTTTATAATCCATTAATTGTTTTTTCCCACTGTTTAATGATGATGTTTCATACAAAGCACTGTTGAAAGGGAAGAGGTATGAAAACTGAAACAGTAAAAACAGTAAAACATTTGTCTATATTGACTAAATATTTGGTTAAAAAATATTGTATGTTGTTTAGTTGATTAATGTTCAAAATGAAACTCTAATACATTTTTGTTTGTTTGTATTTTTTCACAGTGGTTGGAGGTTGAGATATATTACGTGTGTCAAATAACTAATCTAGTGATGGATTCACTGAGTCACTACTTATATACTCATCCCATTTCCCAGGCACAACAGATTACTCATCCAATTACCCATCCACTACCTAAGCAGACATCCAATCACTCAGGTATTGCACTTCAATTCATCCAATCTCCCAGCTACTACTCAGGAACTCATACAATCACCCAGGCACTACCCATGGAGTCATTCCTTCACTTAGTCCCAACTAATGCAATTATGGAATCACCTAGGCACTAGACTTGCACTCTTTCATTCATCCAGGCACTCCACTTGCATTCAACCTTCTTCGCTATGAAGACAGAAAACATAAAGACGGAACTGCTCAATGACTTAATAACCCATACTGACACTCATTTGGATACTGCACCACCTCCCTAGGAACATTACCTATTTGCTCACCAAAGTTTGACCTAAAAAATAACGCCTCCTGGTCCTCCTTCAATACATACACTGAAGAAGCTGTACTAAAAACGCTCATGGCTTTTAATCCTTCAAACCACTTCACAGACCCCCTCCCCGCAAACTATATAAACAATTTCATTCTGCTGCTACTGCCCCTATGGACCAAAATTATAAATACCTCTCTCCTGCAAGGAATCATCCCAGAAATCCTTAAATCTGGACAGGTATCCCCCATCTTGAAGGAGCCAACGGCTGACCCTTCGGACTTAAATAATTACCTCCCAATTTCCAACATCCCCACACTGGCCAAACTCTTAGAAAAATGTGCAAACACACAGCTTAGCAACCACATAGACCATTTCAACCTGCTTAACCAACACCAATCCGGCTTCTGTGCAGGGCACAGTACTGAAACAGCCATGACCCACATAATAGATGACGCACTAACAAGCCTTGACCAAAACGAAGCCTGTCTGCTAATCTTGTTGGACCTATCCTCGGCCTTTGACACTGTCAATCACGACAACTTGCTAGATCTCCTGAAACAAAGAATGGGTCTATCTGGATAAGTTGTAAATTGGTTCAACTCCTTCCTTCAAAATAGATCACAAAGATTCAAGGTTAATCAAGCACTGTCCAAACCGGTCACAGTCACTTTAGGAGTCCCACAAGGATCATCCCTCTCTCCTATACTTTTCAACCTATTCATGGAACCGCTGACCGAACTTCTTAGCTCCGCTAATGTCCACTATCACATGTACGCAGATGATGCACAAATATATTTAAAAATCCACTCATTAGAGGACCTCAAATCTCTCAACCTAACATTACATAATACCCAGACCTGGCTGGCTGATAACCATCTGAAACTAAACACGCTCAAAACGGAATTCCTACTAATTGCTCCTCCCAACCAATCGACCATCATTCAAGACTGGATGAAACACCTAACAGCACTCAACTGCCAACACATTATTATCGACTCCGCAAAATCGCTGGGAGTTACTCTTGATAAAAGTCTAAACATGCAGAAAAACGTTAGCACCACAACAAAAGGAGCAAACTTTCAGATGAACACATTGAGAAGACTCAAACCCTTTCTTCCCGCAAATGACTTCAAACTGGCAGTTCAAGCACTAGTAATCCCAAGAGTGGAATATGGGAGTGCCTCTCTTTGCGGTCTCCCCAGATCAATGACTGCCCCCCTAAGAGCTTCAATCAACGAAGCTGCTAGACTCATCACAGGCTCCAAAAGAAAATGTCACATTTCCCCGGCCCTTAGAGCCCTCAACAGGCTACCTTTCGAAGCCAGGATTCATCTAAAAATCGCATGTAGGATACACAAGGCCATACACCACAACACTACAAGTTACCTGGCACAGAAGCTGGTACTCTCTTGTGGCATTAGATCCTCCAGGAGCTCTAGTAACCTTCTTCTGAAACCACAATGATTTGCCAAGGAGAAAACATTCAACCAGGCCTTTTCAGGTATGGCGCCCAGGATCTGGAATGCACTGCTCACAGAAACCAGACTGAACCCCTCTTTTGTATCTTTCAAAAAAGAAGTGAAATCTATTCTCTTATCTAAATTCACATGAACTTTGTATATTACCTGTAATATTATTGTGTGGTTTCACTGATCTGTTTTGTTTCCTATATCTGCCTTGTAAAGCGCTCTGATACCCGCTAGGGTCTTGTTCGCGCTATATAAAACCAATCACCCAGGCAGTACCCATAGAGTCATGCATTCACTCAAGCAGTACCTATGCAGTCATGCAATCCCCCAGGCACTACACATTCACTTATCCATTTACCCAGTCACTACCATTACACACATCATGTTGTGTAGTTCCTAATAATACATAGGATCTGACCGTTCAGACAACATAAACTAAGGGATTGGTATCCAGACTGATTCCATACACCCTCAAAGGACATGTTAGCCTTTAGACCAGCTAGCTCACAGTGCCACCACAAACCCCCTAACTTTACCAAAGAGCAAATAGTTTCTGGCAACTCTCGAACATAACAACCCTTGATCCTTCAGGGATCACTGAAACAGAGCAGTGCTTTTCGCTCAGTCAGTTGTGCTCACTTAGTCTCAGAGAGATACACAGGATAAACAGGGTGGAGCTTTTCAATAAGTATTAATTGAAACAGCGTCATTCTAGTATAAAACATGTTTGCTGCAACAATCATTAGACAGAAACAGATATATAAGATTACAAGCACCAACAGAGTAAATAAAAGGTAGAATTATACCATGGTGCTAAAACATTAAATATATGCAGTCATATTGATACATGGCAGTAATCGAGCATACTCCTATGATGCAAACCCTATCTAAGTGTACCTAAGAATGCCTAGCATGTACGTAGGTGTAGAGCCAATAATCCCCTAGGAAAGAGCCAACACCATTACCTGATGGGAGAGAATGAAGGAACCCTTCTTGGTCTTGAGGTAGACAGCCCGCAAGGGATATCAGACCACTGCGTGCTGGAGCTTCTGCAGGCCAGGACCTCAGCGTCTAGTGTCAGTGTGAAAGCTTCTCCTCTGGATCCCCAGTGAAGATGTGGTTCATTTATACCCACAAAATAACCTCAGGGGTTTTACCTAGATATGAAATGGCTTGCCATTATGGATAGTGGACCTGTCGTCCAAAGGATGATGTTAGCGGTGGCTTTTGTACAGGGTTATTATACAGAAGATGGTAATCCTGCTGTGTACCTCCTGGGCAGGGGATTAAGATAAGATACTAGGAATCCTCATGCATAATAAATTAGGATAGTTTCGGAGAACACTAATCAACATTTACTCAGCACATAACTAGGTAAAAGGTCAGTGCCAGAACTGTTATGTAGAGCAAGGTAGGACAAATGTAGATAAAAGGTTGTGTAGCTACCTCGGCCTATATTGGGGTACATTGGGGTTCACAACAAAACAACCATTAAAAATGCACTACCCTTGCTCTCATCCATTCACTGAGGCACTACCCATGCACTTATCCAATCACCCAGACACAAACCATGCACTCATCCAATCACCCTGGCAGTACTCATGCAATCACCCATTCACTCAGGCACTACCTTTGCACTCATCCATTCACTCAGGCACTATCCTTGCACTTTTCCATTCACTCAGCCACTACCCATACAGTCATCCATTCACTCAGGCATTACTCATGCAGGGATCCATTCACTCAGGCACTACCCATGCACCTACACAATGACCCAGGCAGTACCCTTTCACTCATCCGTTTACTAATTTACTACCCATGCACTCATCCAATCACCCAGGAACTACCCATACACTAATGCAATCACCCAGGCACTATGCATGCACTCATAAATCACCCAGGAACTACCCATGCACTCATTCAATTACCGAGGAACAACATACACACTTATGCAATCACTCAGGCACTACACCTGCACTCATCCATTCACCCAGGTACTACCCATGTACTCATCCAACCATTCTTGTACTCATCAATTCACCAACACCTTACCCATGCACTCATTCAAGCACCCCAACACTACACATGTACTCAACCAATTACTCAGGCAATTACTCTTATCTATTCACTGAGACTCTACAGATGCACTCATCCAATCACCAGGTACTACTTGTGCACTCATCTATTCACCCAGGCAGTACCCATGCACTCATCCAATCACCCAGGCACTATCCATGCATTCACCCAATCACCCAGGCACTACCCTTGCACTCATCCATTCAATGAGCCAGGTACTACTCTTGCACTCATCCAGTCACCCAGACACTACCCATGCACTCATCCAATCACCCAGGCCCTATCCATGCACTCACCAAATCACCCAAGCACTACCCATGCACTCATCCAATCAGCCAGGCACTACCCGTGAACTCAACCAATCACCTGGACACTATCCATGCACTCACCCAATCACCCAGGCACTACCATGCACTCATCCAACTACCCAGGTACTACATTGCTCTCATCCAATCACTCAGGTGTTAACCTTGCACTCATTCATTCACTCAGGCACTGCTCTTGCACTTATCCATTCACTCAGGCACTACCCTTGAACACATACATTCACCCAGGCACTGCACATGCACTCATCCATTCACTCATGCACTTCCCATGCACTCATCTAATGTCCCAGGCACTACCCTTGCACTCATCCATTCACCTAGGAACGACCCATGCACTCATCCAATCACCCAGGTACTATCCATGCACTCATCAATTCACTCAGGCACTACCCATGCATTCATCCATTCACTCAGGCTCTACCCATGCACTTACCCATGCACACATCCAATCACCCAGTCACTACCTTTGCAATCATCCATCCAGTCAGGCATTTCCCATGCACCCTTCAATTCACTCAGGCACTACCCATGCAGTCATCTAATGTCCCAGGCACTACCCTTGCACTCATCCATTCACCTAGGAACGACCCATGCACTCATCCAATCACCCAGGCACTACTGTTGCACCCATGGACTCATTCAGTCATCCTGCCATCATCCAAGCACTCATGCATTCACCCAGACACTACACTTGCACTCCTCCATTCACTCAGGCACGATGCATGCATTGATCTATTCACATAGGCACTACCCATGCACACATCCAATCACCCAATCACTACCTTTGCACTCATCTATTCACTCAGGCAGTACCCATGCACTCATTCAATCACCCAGGCACTATCTATGCACTCATCCAATCACCAAGCCAGTATCCATACACTCATCCAATCACCCAGGCACTACCCTTGCACTTGTCCATTCAATGAGGTGCTGCCCATGCACTCATCCAATCACCCAAGTGCTGCTCTTGCACTCATCCAGTCACCCAGGCACTACCCACACACTCATACAATCAACCAGGCACTAACCATTCACAAATCCAATCAACCAAGCAGTACCCATGCATTCATTCATTCACTTAGGCACTACCCATGCAGTCATGCAATCAACCAGGCACTACCCATGCACTAATCCAATCACCCATGCAGTACCCATGCACTCAGGCACTACCCTTGAACTCATCTATTCACTCAGACCACTCATGAACTCATCCAATCACTCAGGCAGTACCCATGCACTCATCCATTCACCCAGGCACTACTCATGTACTCATCAAATCACCCAGGCACTACTCATGCACTCATTGAATCACCCAGGCACTACCCATGCACTCATCCGATCACCAAGGCACTACCCATGCACTCATCATTCACCCAGGCACTACCCATGCACACATCAAATCATCCAGGCACTACCCCTGCACTCATCCATTCACCCATCCAATCACACAGGCACTACTGATACACCCATCCAATCACCCAGGCACTACCCATGGACTCATTTGGTCATCCTGCCATCATCCAAGCACTCATGCATTCACCCAGGCACTACCCTTGCACTCATCCATTCACTGAGGCACTACCCATGCACTCCTCCATTCACTCAGGCACTATGCATGCATTCATCCATTCACCCAGGCACTACCGATGCACACATCCAATCACCAAGTCACTACATTTGCACTCATCTATTCACTCAGGCAGTACCCATGTGCTCATTCAATCACCCAGACACTATCCATGCACCCACCCAATCACCTAGCCACTATCCATTCACTCATCCAATCACCCAGGCACTACCCTTGCACTCATCCATTCAATGAGGTACTACCCACGCACTCATACAATCACCCAGGTGCTTCTTTTGCACTCATCCAGTCACCCAGGCACTACCCACACACTCATACAATCAACCAGGCACTAACCATGCACTAATCCAATCACCCACACAGTACTCATGCACTCATCCAATTACCCAGGCACTACCCTTGCACTCATCCATTCACTCATACACTACTCATGCACTCATCCAAACACTCAGGCACTACCCATGCACTCATCCAATGACCCAGGTAATACCCTTGCACTCATCCATTTAACAAGGTGCTATCCATCCATTAATTTAATTCCCCATGTGCTACTCTTGCACTCATCCATTCTCCCAGGCACTACTTATGCACTCATCCAATCACTCAGGTACTATATATGCACTCACCCAATCACTAGATATATAAATGCACTCACCCAATCACACAGGCACTACCCATGCACTCATCAAATCACTCAGGCACTAACCTTGCATGCATCCATTCACTGAGGCACTACCCATGCACTCATCCAATCACCTGTGCACTGTAGTAAAGTAGTATCTGATTCTTATGGTTATCCCCACTTTTTGCTGATGTCACACTGTTTTTGGCCTAGTCTGACTGGGATCCTGCTATCCAGGACCACAGTCTATCTGCTTTCTCCTGTAAATTGATATGCATGTACTTTAGGTACACTCCAGATTGGATTCTGGGGTACCCTTATTGGTCCCTAGTATATGGTACACCATGTACCCAGGGCATAGGTACCCCAGAGGCCTCCCATGGGCTGAAGCATGTATTATGCCACCCCTGAGAGGCCATCCAAACTGACACGACCAGCCTGCTACATCAGACTGTGTAAGCTGGTGCTTGCACCACTTATTTAAGATATAGGTTCACAATATCTATTTAAATCACTACACTTAAATACCTATCAGTCACCCCTATGGCAGGCCTTAACAATCCTGAAGGCAGGGTGCTGGGTTTTACATGAGAGGGCGCCACTGCATGAGCAGAGCCCCTCTGAAGCCTTCGGAGACCATTCTCCGGGGTTGTCTGTGATGCAGCCAGACATATATGTTTAAGTGCATTATAACCTCGCGGTAAATGCTAACTTTAAAACGGCTGCTTAGAAACATGTCGTGTTTGGTGTCAAACACCTTGGAATCATACCTCCCTGCCAGTAACTGGCAGGGTAGGTATGATTCCACCCTTCTAAAGGGACATATGTGGGTCACCGGTATACCCGGTACCAGCTTTCTCGACCTAGGCAGCACAAAATAGATGCTGCCAGCCACAGACACGATTCTGCTCTCCTGCTGCTGAGCCAAGCTCGCGCAGAGGAAGGCATGACAATAGGCATCCTGTCACAGGGAGGTGTAACCACCTCCCAGACAGGATTTAGTGTATTGGGACTGGGTGGGTGCACTCTTAGAGTGCCAGAAAGTCTGTACTGGGGGCACATTTGATGTCCCTGTGCATAGTCCAGCTCAAACCAGTTCTAGGAGCCATTTGCTCCTGCTCTGGCACAAAACTTAACAAAGGACATGGGTGTAGCCACACCTCTGTCCTGCCCCTCCCCTAGGAGGGTCCACAGAATCTTTCCAACCCCTTCCCATGGGTATAAAGTGGGTAACCTGGCTAAAGGACTTTAGATTTTACCTGGACAAGATTCTGCTAAGAATAAACCAAGTACTTAGACTGCCTGCACGACGCTGGACGACTGAAGAATCTCCCTTGGAGTATAGGAGTTACTCCCCTGCAAAAGCGGGCACCTAAATGCATCTGACCAGTTTGCTTCTCCCTAGCTCCTGAGGACTCTGAAGATTTCAGCAACACAGGAGGTGGATTCCCGAAGGTCCCTGAGGTCGATCTGCCCTCTCAGCAATTCTGAGACCAGTATCCCTCATGGGCACCATGCAACCCGAACCCCTGTGCACCGCGTACATTTGCAGCTGCATATGCTTTTTGGCGACTCCTAAGCTTGTGCATTGGACTCTGTGTAGTCCCGACCCCAAGCAGTATTTACACTGAAGATTTCCAGCCTGCACTCCACGAGTGTCCTTTGGGCTGGTACTTTGCAAACTTGCTTGAGGTCTCCTCGCGATCCCTGGTCTGTTGGCCTATGGGTCCTGGCGAGGGTCACCTTGCTAATTCTTGCTAATTCTTGGGCTTACCTGGTGGCTGCAGATGTGCCCTGACTCCCCATTGCTTGGAGAGTCCCCTGGACCTTGCTGGTCCACATCGTAACCTGTTTCCTCTGACCCTGTGGGTTGCAGTTGCCAAGGCTTATTGGTGCTCCAGCCAGACAACGACCCCTCAGCTCTCGACATCCTTCATGGGACAGCTTACCTCCGGATTCTGGTCATCCTCGACATCTCCTGGTCCCCGTGGCTGCAGAGTCAAACAACCCTTCTTCACTCCTGAAGCACTCAACATCGGTGGGCATTCGACTACTGAGCCCCTGGTCACCTGAAGTGACCCAGACTCTGCCCCCTCTGCTTTCAGGTTCTTCTCACCTCGAATCCAGGCTTGGATTCTACCGGACATTCTTCGCCTTCCTGGCAGCAGGACTTCTTTGCAGCTCTCCATTGAAAACGACGAAGGTTTTCGACACCACTTGACCCCTATGCACCCGCCTCCTCTGGGATAGGTAACATGGGTACTTCAGTACTCACTGGTGGGTTGGCCTTAGAACCTCCTAAGTTCCAAAGGGTTTGCTCGAAGTCCTCTTAGAAGTGTCCTTACCTTGTAACTTTCCAACTGCGACTTTCCCATAGAGTTGTACGGAGCACGCGTCTGTGTTTCCTCACTGCACCCATCCTCCGTGGGCTCCCTGTGTCACTCCTATTGGTGGCTCCTTGGGATCCCAGAGATTCTACTTGCTCTAGGCACTGTGTCTATTGAAGTCGTTGTTGTTATACCATTTTTTTAGTATATTGTTCGGTCTCCCCCTGGAGCCCGCTGTGTATTTCGCTATTTACGAATGTTCTATTGATTAAGTATTGTGTGCTTTGTGCCCTAATCTCACATAGAGACTAGTAGAGAGTGTTATATTAATAAATACATATTTGTATATAAACACTGTGTGGTTCTCCTTTCATTTAGTCATTTAGGAGGTGATATTCTGGTAAAACAAGCTGCTTTACATTCCTTCAAGATTAAGCCTGAAGGCTGCTCTCCATAGCTACCACTAGGATAGCTTTCAATAAGGTTATCTTTGACCTCAGACATCATAAGGGTCGTGTGGCCTGGTACAAGGTGCCCACTTTAATTAGTGAACAGCATATACCAACCCACGTTCTCACATGCACTATCCATGACTTCACCTAATCACTCAGGCACTATCATTGCACTCATCTAATCACCCAGGCACTTCCCGTGCATACATCCAATCACCCAGACACTACACTTCTACTCATCCATTCACTCAGGCACTATGCTTACACTCATCCATTCATTCAGGCAGTACGCATGCACGTATCCAATAACCCAGGCACTACCCATGTACCCATGCAAAGACCCAGGCACTATCCATGCACTCATTCAAACACCCAGGCACTTCCTTTGCACTCCTCCATTCAATGAGACGGCACCTATGCACTGATCAAATCACCCAGGCATTAATCTTGGACTCATCCAGTCACAAAGGCAGTACTCATGCTATCATCCAATCCCCCAGGAACTATCCTTGGACTCAACCAATCACCCAGGCACTACCCTCACTTCTACTCATCCATTCACTCAGGCACTATGCTTACACTCATCCATTCACTCAGGCACTACCCATGCACTTATCCATTCACCCAGGCACTATGTATGCACACATACAACCACCCAGTCACTAACTTTTCACTCAATCAGGTAATGCCCATGCACTCATCCAATGACTCAGGCACTACCATTGCTCTCATCCATTCACTCAGGCACTACCCATGCATGTATCCATTCACTCAGGTACTACTCATGCAGTCACCCATTCACTCAGGCACTACCCATGCACTTATTCCTTTATCCATGTACCACTCTTGCATTCTTTACTTCTTCAATACTCATCTAGTCATTCACTATTGCAAACATTAGAGACATACTTATACACTCATTGATTAACTGAGTTTTTTATAACTGCAAAAATATTTATTTGAAATATTTTTTTGTGTTTTTTTCAACTTTGTAATTTTTCTCTTCTTTTTTGAAGCAAAAATGTACTGCAAATGGCAGTCGAAAAACTTGAAGAAGCTCTCAAAAACACGAGTATACTGCAAGGACCCAGAGACAAAATCATCATTTGTGAGTCTTGCAACTGCTTTGGAAATCTATTATGCTCTGCTCACCAGCACTAACCACAACTCCACAGTCCATAAAATAAGTGCCAATCCTGCTGCATTCAGGTGCGATATCTTGAGACTTTTGTTTAACTTCACAAGACACTCTCCCTCCAGGTATTGATGCACTTGCTAAAGATGTAGATGGAAGTTCAGCCTATCAATATCTCTTCACAGCATTTAATCAGTTGTGGTGGAATGTTTTGAGATGGTAGAGCATTGAAGTTGTTCCAAAACAGTATTTTTACCTCTTGACAACTTATCAGAAATTGTGCATTGCACAATTTTTGCCACAGTTTTCATGTCTCCAGAAGGAATTGTGATGCCTTTTTTTCTGTGGAGGCCTCCCATCTTCAGACTCTTACATAACATAACATAACATAACATGTGTATTTGTAAAGAGCACATTCACCCCAACTGGGGTATCTTGGCGCTGAATAACAGATGTTTATTGTTACCCAACTCAATGGTACTCATTTTATCGACCTCAGATGGATGAAAGGCTGAGTGGACCCGCCAGGATTTGAACCTGTGACCATAAGGTCAAACACAGGTCCCTGCAGTGGATGCATTAGTCCACTGAGCCACTAGACTCTTCTCCAAGACTTCCTGGTCTTCCTGTTGCTTCTGGTTTTCGCCCTGTTGCTGTGCTGTTGAATGAGTTGCCATTTCTTTAATAAAGTTGTTCAAATTACACCAGAAAATTGCAAGCACCTTCTTTCACTGAAGTGCTCTCAGAGAATGAACCAGAAAGGTGTATAGGTGTGTTCTTCTGAATGTTATAGTTGAAAAGTGTATCATCCAATCATATTTCTTTGTTTCCTGGTCACATGATCTTCGCGACAATCGGCGTCATTGTGAAGACCGAAAATTGAACAGAATAATATTTTGTTTGAAAATAAGTAGTCAAACATAAATGTTAATCAACTGATATTAAACCCCAAATGTGTATAATAGTATGCAATATGTATAAATATGTGTTATACACTTTTCCAAAAACACACGTTCATCACGGTTACCAACATCATAGCGACATCCAGCATCGCCGTGATCACACAAAACAGCAATTTTAATTGAAAACAATCTTCCAAATGTTAGGTTTAAAGAGTATATCAATAAACAACTTGATTCAAATATTAATTAAAATACGTTTAAGTACATGTCCCAGGGTTTTAAAAAACACGCGCACTTCCGGACTACCGATGATACCGTGGTCTACAGTCATTACGAATATATAAAATTCCACACGGAACAAGTTTTTTCACAAAAATATCACACAAATTCAAATCTAAACTCTACATTACCAAACAACTAGTGTCTGCTATTAAGTAAAATTTGTTTATATATATGTTTAAGACTTCCTCAATAACATGCACCTTTCGCGACATCACAGCAGGTATCGGGACATTGTTGTGAATATAAAAAATGTAAAGAAAAAAAAACAACGCTTAATAATCCACTGAAGAAAATACAAGCTTATAAAAATACACCATATAGAGCCATTTTAGATAGAAAATACAATTTAAAAATCTTAAAAATTCAAGTACAAAATTATAGGATACATGGGCATTATAGTTGGGAACTAGAATTTGAAAAACCTTAGAAATTTACTAAAAAAAAACAAATGTTACTGGGAAGTTATAGTTAGGATTAAGCATTTAAAAACCTGAAAAATTTACTGAAAAAAACAATGGTTACAAGGGAGGTATAGTAAGAAAATAGAATTAAAAAACATTAGAAATTCACTGAAAAGCAAAGGTTACATAGATGTTATAGTTAGGCTGACATTTCACTCGTACAAAACCAGAGAAATTCTGCAGTTATAGTTAGCCGAGCTAACTATAACTCATGTCCCCACAATGCATTGCTTATGACCTCACAGATTACATCACTAATGACATCTCAAATGACATCACTGATTACATCATCCACAGAATCTCTAATGCACCCACTCATACCCCAATATAACTTTTCATACACCCACTCTAACTTCCACAGTAACATTGTCAAAACCATTGACACACCCATACCAGTACTTACATATCCACTCACTGATTTATAGCTCTGCACACACATCCACTCAGTACCCATACAGCCACTCATACACCAACTCACTTACTAATACAACCACTGATGTATCCACTCATACACCCATACAGCCACTCACACACTGTCAATCACTGATAAAGCTACTCACATACCTAGTTACTCACTTATAGAGTCAATCACACAGCAATTTACTCACCTATTCAGTTTAATGAACACCCACTCACTTATTCATACAAATGTTAACATATACTCACTCACCAATACTGCCGCTCACAAATGCACTCACTAACCAATGCATCCACTCTAACAGTCCCTCACTCACAAATACAGTCTCTCATATACTCCAACACTCAGCTATACTGCCTTTGACATATCCAGTTACTCATCCATATACCACTGTCGTATAGTTCCTAGTGATCCCCAGTACCTGCATGTTTTGGCTGACCTAAACTGAGGCTTGGTGTCCAAACCGCTTCTGGACACCCCCACAGAATAAGTCAGCCATTAGACCAGCTAGCTCTACAGTGCCACTACCATCCCCCTGTAACTTACAGTGGTATTGATAGTTTCTGGCAACCACTGAACATGACAACCCTGATTCTTCAGGGATCATGTAAAACAGTACAATACTTTTCTCTCAGTCACTCGTGCTCACTTATTCTCAGCAAATACACAGGATGGCAAATGGAACTTTTCAATAAGTATTTATTGGTCCAGCATCAATCTTATGTAAAACATATTTGTGGCGACAATCAGGAGACCGAAATATACTAAAGATATTGCAAGTACCAATATAGTAAATAGTAGATACATTTCTACCATAGTGCTAATAAGATGAACATATGCAGTTCAGATAAAAACAGTAGCACTTGCATATTCCTAAAATGTGCGCCCTAAGTAATTTGCCTAAGTGCACCTAGCCTAGATATGTATGTGTAGAATGTATATGCATATGTATAGCCAAGAAAACCCTAGGGAAGAACCATCCCCCTCACCTAATTGTAGAGAACGAAGGACCCTGTCTCTGATCTCCTTTAATTTGCAGGGAAATAAGGGTCTTATATACTAGAGTGGTCACTCCAGGGTTTCTTTTAGAATCAATATGTTTTGAAAAAAATCATACATGTTTTGAAAACAATCATAAGTTTTTTTCCAAACAAATGCAATCATGCACATAGGGCTGGTGGCCAAGGATGAAAAAAGTGGTGACCCTTATACAGAATAATTATGCAGTGCCTGTGGACATGTTTATGTGCATCAGGTACAGGGATTATGATAAACTGCTAAGAGCCTGGTGTTGAAGAGACAGGAGCAAGCTACTAGGTAAAACGTCAACTGTTCACAATCGTTATTGTCGTGTGGATGGGAAAATGTATGTAAAAAGGGGCATACATGACAGGACTAGCCTAAAGGACATGACACCACTGACATATCCATTCAGTCACTGACACAGCCATACACACTCAGTCACTTATACAGCCCTTCCCTTACACACTCACAACTCCCATATAGCCAGTGACTCACCCACTCACTCATCCATGTAGGCAGTCACACATCCCCTCACCCACCCACACAGACCCTCATACACCCATACAGATACTTAGACAACCAATCAATCACCCATACAGCCACTCATGTACCCACTCACCAACTGATACAGCCACTTAGACACCATCTGACAGGCTGATACAAACATTCAGATGCCATCTCAAATGACATCACTGATGACATTATCCAGTGACAGTGAGTGTTTTCTAACATTTATGAGTGTTAAATATATATATACACCAAGATATATTGATGAATCACTGGGTGTATGAGTGCCTGTATGAATAATTAAATGGGTGCATGATTCACTGTATAAGTGAGTGATTAGTTGTCTCAGTGAAGGTCTGGGTGAGTGATCGGTTCTGTGAAAGTCTGTATAAGTCTGTCACTTGGTGTCTAATTGGTTGCATGGATGTGTGAGAGAGTATGTCAGTGGCTATATGGTTGATTGATTGGTTGCCTGAGTACCCATATGGGTGTCTGAGTGTCTGTGTGGGTGGGTGAGGGGCTGTATGACTCCCTTTATGGATGAGTGAGTGGATGAGTGAGTGGTTGTATGGGCTAATGAATATATGTGTGAGGGGCTGTATGGGTGAGTGAGTGTATGTATGCTTTTATGGGTGAGTGAGTGAGTGGATGTGTCAGTGGTATATGAGTGAGTAACTGGATATATGAAAGGCAGTATAGGTGAGTGATGGGGTATGTGAGTGACTATATGGCTGAGTGAGTGAATGTTGGAGTGGCTGAATTGGTGAGTGTGTGCTTGTATCAGTGACTGTTTAGGCGAGTGAGTATGTGTTAGTATCTATATGAGTAGGTGATGGAGTGTGTGTGTGTAACTGAATGGGTAGATAGGTGGTTGTGTGATTGACTGTATGGGTGAGTGTTTAGGGGTTTGAGTAGCTCCATGGGTGACTGACTCAATGTTTATGTGGTTGTAAGGGTATATGAATGGATATGTCAGTGGCTGTATTAGTGAGTGAGTAGGTGTAGGAGTGGCTGTATGGGTGACTGAATGGATGTGTGTGTTGATTTATGAATCAGTGAGTGGCTCTGTAAGTCCTGCTATCAGTGAGTGAAAGGGTTTGAGAATGGTAGTGTGTAAGTTTGTAGTCAGTGTATAAAAGGATATATGGGGGTATGAGTGGGTGCATCAGAGATTCTGTGGATGATGTCATCAATGATATCATTTGAGATATCATCAGTGATGTCACTGACTGTGTAATGAGTAATGTAGTATGTGAGGTCATAAGCAGTGCATTGCGAGGGTGCAAGTTATAGTTAGCTCACCAAACTGAATTTCTCTGTTTTTGTATGAGTGAAATGTCAGCTGAATTATGTCTCTGTAACCTTTGCTTTTTTCAGTTAATTTCTACATTTTTGTATTCAATTTCCTAACTATAACATCCCTGTAATCTTTGCTTTTTACTGTGAATTTCAAAGTTTTTTTAATTCAATTTCCTAATTATAGCATCGTTGTAATCTTTGCTTTTTACTGTGAATTTTAAAGTTTTTTTAATTTAATTTCCTAACTATAATGTCCCTGTAGCCTTTGTTTTTTTCAGTGAATTTGTAAGGTGTTTTTAATTCTATTTTCTAAGTCTAACGTGCTAATAACGTTTTTTTCCCCTATTGAATTTCTAAAAAAAATTCTCATTATTTGTCATAACTATAACATGTGTTTAACTTTTGGTATTTAGAGTAAATTTCTACATTTAAAAAAATAAAATAAAAACAATAATACTTGTGTATTGTTTGATATTTTTCATATACTACTTTTTATTTAGCGTTTATGTTATAATTTGTATTGATTTTTGCTTAAATATATAATCTAAGTGTATCCTAGCTGTTAAATTTAAAACTTTTCTTCTTTTTGTTTTTTAAGAGCTATAGATGTTGTGTACCGGTGGCGGTGGGTACAAAAATCCAGTGTTATTATCTTGTTCAAGGAATCTTTTAAAAAATATATACATATTATTGAAATATGTTTTTTTTAAAATCATCGATATATGTTTTACGTGTCAGGACGATTACACGCAGGATGGTGCCATATTTTGATATGTGCGATGGATGTGCAACTTCGCTGTGCTTTTTTTCAAATTAAAATGCATGATATATAGTATAAAAAGTGTAAATTACACATATGCGTTTCATAAAAACAGTTATAAAACTAACATTAACTTAAATATGTTTATATCTCAGCTGTTGTCATACATTTACAGAAGCTATGACGCTTCTGCATGACATCGTGCATGTATTTTCGTGTGCGCAACAGGTGGGCGACTCCAGCCTAAAAAACATATAGATATAATTTTATTTTATAGATAACACCAAAAGATTTACTTTTATAGTATTAAAACTAGTATATTTGTAATTGGAATGCATATATAATATTGTTTAAATATGTTTTATGGAGTCGCACAGAATGTGCATTCTGTACGCAGAACCCTGTTTGACTTCAAAAGAAAGACTTCTATTGGTTAAACAGGTTTCTCTTTTACTACTTGAAAGGCCCCACCCAATTTCTTCCTTCTTTCACTTGCCTCTATTAGATGAAGACCTTTTGTGTTTTCTCTGACAGTAGTATTTGTTTTTTGTGTGTTTTCTTCACTAAACAAATGTAATCTGCAATATCGGACGCGCTGGAAGCCATTTGCTTCCAGGCGTCGGAGAGAGCAGTTAGGTGTTTCCTGCTCCCGGAGAGGATTCCATGTGCATCAAGGCATCGATGCACATGCACAAGAGAATTTCCACTCCCCTGATGTCTCTTTTCAGGGCATTCTTGCTGCACGATTGTGCATGGCGTCACAATTGTGCAGCAGGAATGCCCTGACTAGGCACCAGGGATTTTTTTGTTGTTGAAATGAAACTGATCACTTGGGCAAGGGTCTCTTGCAATGGGGGGAATTTATTTGTATCTATTTGCTGCACCCCTGGGGATAGATTGGCCCTTTTTGTGGCCTTTCTGTCCCGGGGGGGGGGCAGAAAACCCAACTAGAGCCAGGGATTTGTTTTTATTGGGCATGGGGACAATCCCTTAGGCAAGGATCGCCAACTAATTTTCTTTGGAATTTGTGGCTGTTTTCTGCCCGTTCTGGGGGTGGATTGGCCTGTTTTTAAGGCCTATCTGCCCCCAGGGGGGGGTAGAAAATCACTAGATCCTGGGATTTATTTTTTGTAAATGGGAGTGACCCGCTTGGCAAGGGTTGCTTCCTAGGGGCATAATTTATACATATGTTTTTTTAGCCCCCCCCTTTTTTTGGCCTTTCTGTCCCAAGGGGGGGGGGGGCAGAAAACCCCAGTACAGACAGGGATGTGTTTTTATAGTGCATGGGGGTGATCCATTAGGCAAGGATCACCCCTTAATTTTTTTATACTTGTGGCCTGTTTCTGCCCCCCAGGGGTGGATCGGCCCTATTTGAAGGCCCATCTGTCCCCTGAAATGAAATGAAATTCCAGCATTTGTAAAGCGCACAGCTACCTCCGGAGAGGTGTCCCGGTGCTGAGGGGCCATCTGGAAGATTAAGTGAGCTATTGCCCAGAGTCACATGGTGCTGGGCTAACCTGCCGCTGGCGCCGGAGATCGAACCGTGAACCCCGTGGCCTGGTGTCAGGTACCCTGGCCGCTGCGCCACACCTCTTCCCTGGGGGTAGAAAACCCACTAGCACCAGGGATATGTATATATTTATGTTTTGGCGTGCCCCTTGGGTAACGGTCCACCCTATAGGCGCGATTAATTGTATTACATTTTTTTGGCTGTTTTCTGCTTCCTCTGGGGGCAGATTGGCCCTATTTTGAGGCCCATCTGCCCGGAGGGGGACAAACAATCCAATAGCATTAGGGATATGAACATAATTAAGTTTGGTGGTGGCCCCTTGGGTAAGAGTTGCCACAATGGGATGAGGCATCAGTTATTATTTATTTTTGGATGTTTTTATCTACCCCTTAGTGGCAGATTGGCCTTTTGAGTAGTGACATAGCGTGTTATAATGTTAATTGTTTTATTTCTGGTGAATTGCAATTGTAATGTTTTAATTCTCCTTTTTAAAATAGTTCAAGGCTTTTGCTCTTTTGACTGATGTTCCATGTTGCAGGTACGTCTCTGGTGGTTCTGCAGTTTGTGTAGTTGCATGTGCTTGGCAAGAAAATGTTTTTTGTACTATTTACTCTAAATGAGTTTCATTTCCCTGCACAAATGTGTTTTTGTTAATGGTGTAATAACAGCAGTATTGCAGCAAGATGATCAGCACACACTATATTCAGAGACATGAATTAAATCATAAGAATAATTATTCTCATTGCAGTCAAATTCAAGAAATTTCTTGGAGACATATAATCAAGTTTTCGATAATCCTTTATTTTTTTAAAATTCTTCAGAAAGAAACCACAAATGTCCTACCTCCCAGCATTTTCCGCAGTCTCCTGATAAAAATGGTAACTCACTTGTTTGGGAGGCCCATGTACCTGCGGCAGGGAAGGGCCCAAAAACGTATTGTGAAGATATTTATCTATCACAAACCAACCTGGTTTTGCAAGGGGGTCACCTGGGTTTTTGGTCCTGGCCTCGGTGGCCATCTAAGGAAACCTAACTAACCCAGATATTTCTGAAAAATAGACAGCTGGAGGAGTCCAGCAAGGTATGGCTTACGTGGATCCCCCAACATTTTCCTACCCAGAATCCCCTGTAAACCTCAAATTTAGCTTAAAAATCAAATTTTTCTCATTTTTCTGTGTAGAAAAGTTGTGGAATCACTGGGCTGACACAAATTTCCTACCACCCAGTGTTCCCCCATGTCTCTCTATGAAAATTGTACCTCACTTGTGTGGGTGGGCCATGTACTCGCATCAGGGAAGGGCCCAAAATGTATTGTGGATACAACAAAATTACCTATCACAAAATGACCTGGTTTTGCAAGGGGGTCACCTGTGTTTTTGGTCCCAGGCTCAGGGCCATCTTGGAAAACCTACCTAAAAAAGATATTTCTGAAAGCTAGGCAGCCGGGGGAGTCCAGGGAGGTATGCATTGGGTGGATCCCCCAACTCTTTCCTACCCAGAATCCCCTGCAAACCTCATATTTAGCTGAATAAATCTAATTTTTCTCACTTTTCCTTGTGGAAAAGTTGTGGGATCATTGGGCTGAAACAAATTTCCTACCACCCAGTGCTCCCCCATGTCTCTCTATGAAAATTGTACCTCACTTTTGTGGGTGGGCCAAGTACCTGCAGCAGGGAAGGGCCCAAAACATATTGTTGAGACATCAAAATTACCTATCACAAAAGACCTGGTTTTGCAAGGTGGTCACCTGCATTTTTGGTCCAGGGCTCGGCGGCCATCTAGGGAAAACTATCTAACCCAGACATGTCTGAAAACTAGACTGCCAGGAGAGTCCAGGGATGTGTGACTTGTGTGGATCCCCCAACATTTTCCTACCCAGAATCCTCCACAAACATCACATTTTCTTTAAATGTTTGTATGTGATCAACATCCCAGTACATATGTCCTACCACACAGCATTCCCCATGGTCTCCTGATAAAAATGATACCTCACTTGTGTGGGTGTCCAACGCAGAATCACCTAAAAACGTATTTTTAAAAAATATAGTGCTTAGAGTTTGCTGTGCCACACCCTCAATCCCTATGTTTTTGGCCCTTCCCAGTCACTGGTCCTTGGCCCACCCACACAAGTGAGGTACCATTTTACTTGTGAGACTGAGGGGAATGCTGAGTGGTAAGACATTTCTACAAGCGCAGTGATTTGGACACAGTTTTATTTTAAACCCAGAGTGTATGACAGGGCTGTCTTTAAAATTACACCAGACGCCACAGCAGTGCATACTTAAGTGCACTGAGTCCACTGTGATCTCTAAACCTACATGCCCTAAAATATACTAGAGACTTAAAGGTAGGTGGTCTGTACCAATTGTTATTACACCAATTGCCATATACCTTTTAAACAGAGCACTGTCCCTGGGCCTGGTTAGTAGTGCCCAGGGCACTATCAGAGTCAGTAGTCAGCCAGTATCAGTCAAATAATGGGGGTGATCATGGCAAAAATAATAATAATTTTCCTACAACTACGGGTGCCAACCCCTGGCACACCTACAAGGGAAATTAAGCACTGGGTAAAACTCCAATCCATAAGGATATGTAAATAAATTAACCCAGCAGCAAGTTTATTTCTGAATGCTTCTTGAATGCTTCATGCTTCTTCCCTTGCTAGATTTACTTTTGCCAGATAACCCAATAGAGGAGGCAGCAGAACTGTACAACCTTTGTAGTGTAATGGAAAGTTCACAACACTGTGTAGACTAGGCAAAATAAATAATGAGAGTACCAGCATAAACCTTGTGTTGTGTATAGCCTTAGTCTCAGGCATGGGTCAGAGGGCACATAGGATATAGAGAGCAAAAAAGCTCAGGACAGGGAAGGCCCTTGTAGGAAACACAACTCATCTAGACATGTAGCTCAGGTCAAATACAAATGTGTGAGGCAGAGACAATTCAGAGAACAGGATTCAAGTTAATTCATCAACATAATACATTGTAGTTGCAAAATAATAATACAAAACTTTAAAATCAGAACATAATGTAAATTCAATCATTCAAGATAGATGTCTCAGTTGACAAGAGTGCCTCTGCCTGAGGAGAAGTTATCACACTTTAGTGGGAATTTACATGGTGATCTTCCAAAACATCAGGTAAGACCTCCGACCCTCGGTCTAGGTCCACTCTCCCCCCGCAGCTCCGCTGTGCCGTCTCTTGCCTCCAGACCCCAACCTCCTCCTTGGGAGGTTCGAGGCTGCTGCCCGCTCCTGCACCTGCTGCCTGCTCTAACTGGGACCAGACTGCCTGCAACCACCGTAACCTTTCTCAGCCGTTTTTTTTCTTAATTTTCCCTGTTGTGCCACTGTTATTGTGCCCATCTGTGTCTTGCTCTAATTCCACCACTGTTTTTATTTTCTCATGCCTGCCTGTTCCTTTCGCCTTTCTCCATCGCTGCCCCTGCGGCCCCTTCCCCCTGGAATTCCCCCGCTCCTGCCTCCCAGCCTCTCCTACCTTCCACCTTCCCTACTTAATGGCGGACGCTGTGCGGTCGCGCCGCCAGTGCGGTAAGCCCATCTGCGCCCGTCCACGACCCGACCGTGGCCAGTGCCAGGAACCCTGGACCTCCCACTACCCATTGCTACGACACCACCACACTCCTTGCACTAAACCCTGAAAGACTTAGAGAATGCCAACAGGCCTTGCTGAACACGAACCACAGCCAGTTCTCCTGCCTCCACTGCCACCAGACCCTCACCGCCACCCCGGCCTCCAACACCGCCGACACCAGCACCGGTGACACCCTAAAATGCATCCTCCTCAATGTACGCCCCGTACACAAACACGCCATGGAAATCTGGAACCTACTCGACTCTCTCTCTCCCGACATCGCCTTCTTCACAGAGACCTGGACCAACGCATCCTCTGCCCCCGACATCAGCACCGCCATCCCAGATGGATACAAGATCCAGAGGAAAGACTGCCCCAACCACCCAGGAGGGGGCCTCGCCATCGCCCACAAGAGCACCCTCTGCCTCACTACCTCCAGCGAAACCTTCCCCTCTGCCGAACACCTGCACTTCCAGATCCAGACCACCCCCAAAGCCACACTCCGAGGAACCCTCATCTACAGACCCCTCGGCCCCCGAACACCCTTCGCCACCACCATCACCGACTTCATTGCACCCCACGCCATTGCCTCAACAAACTACATACTCATTGGAGACCTGTACTTCCACCTCGACAACCCCAGCGAACCCAACTCCACTATCCTTCGGGACAACCTTGCCAGCATCGGACTTAAACAACTCATCAACACACCGACCCACAGAGCAGGACACACCCTTGACCCCATCTTCGCGGCAGGAAACAGCTTCCAATTCAGCCGCCCAACGCAGCCGCCATGGACCAACCACCACTGCGTACACTTCGCCATCAACAAACCCAAGGCACCCAAACCAGCCCCACTCCCACCTCGAAGGAACTGGAGCAAGGTTACTGATGAGCAACTTAACTCCACCCTCACCCGAGACAACCACACCTGGGCACCCAACGCAAATGACGCAAATGACGCAGCCAGAGACTCCACACCTGGATCTCCAACTGCGCAGACGAGCTCGCCCCGCTCCGCAACCCCGACAGACAACACCCCAGGAAAGCCGCCTGGTTCACCACCGCTCTCCAAGAAGCCACCTGTAGACGCCTGGAGAAGAACTGGAGAAACACCAAGACAACCGAAAACCACACCACCTACAAGGACACCATGATGGACTACCACAACCAGATCAGAGCCACCAAGAGGAACTTCATCCGCAACAAAATCCTGGGCAACTCCACCAACTCCAAGGAACTTTTCAATGTCATTCAAGAATTCACCAACCCACACAGCGAAGCCACAGACATCACCCCATCCCAAGACCTCTGTGACAAGCTTGGAACCTATTTCCACCTCAAGATCAAAAACCTCTATGACAAATCCATCGACCATACACCAGGCGCCACAGACGGCCCCCCGCCCCCCAGAAACACCAGCCAGCCCACCATCTCCAACTGGACACCGATCACAGCCGAAGACACCACCACGACCATGAAAAGCATCCACTCGGGGGCCCCCACCGACCCCTGCCCCCCTCACATCAACAATAGAGATATAACTATTAGAGAAGCAGACAGAGGGGGCAATGTGGTCATTATGAACAGGACAGATTACAACCTTGAGATCCTCTCACAACTCCAAGATGACACGTGTTATGAACATCTAACTCAGAACCCTATGGGTCCTCTGACTTTAGAAATAAACAAAAAATTGACTGAGTGGAAAACTTTAGGACTTGTCAACGAAGATGAATACACATACATGAGAGTATTCAGACCACAATACCCTTGCATCTACACGCTCCCGAAAGTGCACAAAGAGTTACCTTTCCCACCAGGGAGACCAATCGTGACTGGTATTGGGGGACCGACCGAACGCATAGCCGAATACGTCGACCTTTTTCTGGGGCCTTATGTCAGGAATCTCCCTTCATACATCCAGGACACCAAACATATACTTAGTATCCTGGCTGACTTTACTTGGGAAGAGCACATGACCTTAGTAACCTTGGATGTAGTATCGCTCTACACGAGCATCAGACCTGAACTAGGTATTGCAGCGATTTCACACTTTCTGCACAAAAGACCAGCCTCACAGTGGCAACACACAAATATGTTGATAGACATGATGAAACTGATCCTTTTTGACACACAGTGGTATAGGCAAAAAAGAGGGGTAGCCATGGGTTCCAAATTCTCACCGAGTTTTGCGAATCTTTTCATGGGTCGTTTGGAGGAGGACTGGATTTGGGGCTCTAGAGGCAGTGAATACAATGATTCAATCATCTATTGGGGGCGCTACATAGATGACTGCCTTTTGATTTGGATAGGGACCCAAAACAAATTGAATGAGTTCTGTACGTATCTTAATTCAAATCCATACGACATGCATTTCACTTATCACAAAAGTAATTTGAATATCACATTTTTGGATATTGCGATCTACATTAGCCAGAACACTCTACAGACTCGTCTTTTTCGCAAAAGCACAGCGTGCAACTCTATTCTGCATGCCAGTAGCGCTCACCCTCCACACCAGATTAATGCAATCCCCTTTGGGGAGTTTACCAGAGCCAGGAGGAACTGCAGTAGTGATCAGGAATTTGAAAACTGTCTATCAGCCATGAAACAGAGATTTCAGAATAGGGGGTACACACACCTTAATCTCAAGAAAGCAGGAACAAAAATCAGACAAACTGAGAGAGATTCTACAATCCGTAATAAAGCATGCAACATTGGGAAAGAAACTGTCAGACTGGTCACAGAATACAATGATTTGAGTGGGGCATTACTGAAGAGTTTAAACAAACACTGGAAACTGCTTACTGATGACACGACTCACTCCAAACACATTCACAGCAGACCACAAATTGCATACTGAAAGGGTAGAACACTCAGAACTAGGCTGAGTCTGAGTTATCCCAGAACGGAAAGCAGAGAGACATGGCTAACACCTCGTACGCTGGGTTTCTACAAATGTGGATCATGCGGAGTGTGCAGATGGGCTCACGACCGCAAAACTTCCTTCTCCAGCCCTGACAAGATGTATGACATCAGACATAATATAAACTGCCACACCAAGTATGCAGTTTATATATTGGAATGTACTTGCGGGGGTAAATATGTGGGAAGCACCATTAGGGCCCTTAGAGAAAGAATTGTAGAACATGTCCGAGCATTGAAAAAACAAGACCCGAGATATCCAATGGCTACACATGTGTTGAGCTGTCCCTCCCAGGGTCTACACAAACAATTTCAATTTTATGGAATTGATGTAACCAAAGCCAATCCGAGGGGAGGCAACAGGGAGTTATGATTGAGACGCACAGAGGCATTTTGGATAATGCGTCTTAAAACATATGAACTGGGTTTGAAAAGCGATCGGGAAATGCATTATTTTCTAGGCAACTAGGAACATGTGAACCTGTATAAATGCATGTCTTTTCTGTTATAATCACTGTTTTCTTACACTCTTCATGACGTTAGCTGCAATTTTGTATTTGTGCGCAGTATTATAATGAATGATTACTATTGTCCACCTATGTATTACGTAAATGCTATCTCCCAGAGAGGGTCTGTCTATAATATGACATTGGCAACAGTTGGATTTTTACTAGCAGAATATAATAGCATGCCTTCATGAGCTTGCATCTCCTGTCAGGTTGCATATTATATACAAAGTGGCGATCACCTAACAGCATATGACATGACACTTACATAAGCTCTCATGTTTCACAGGTCGATGTTGGTGTTCACCTGTAATAAAGTATACTGTCTATCCAAGATCTTCGGTGTCCTTTTTTTCTCCCCCGTAAAACTGATGCGAGTTTTCTATTTTTGCCATGTACGTGATTTATTATGTTGTCATCTCACCCATACGCAGAGCTCATTCTAGTGCTGTGCATGACACTAAGAAATGATTATTGTTTGTATTCTCTGTACGTGATATGATATCACTTCGGAGGTGAATTTTCCAGTGCAATACGTAATTTATGTCTTGGGGAAAAATGTTATCTTTCCTTGCTTGTCCTGCCCAAATATACATGTCCATATTCACGGGATGAGTTTTATTAGCATGTCCACTGCACCATTTAATACAGCCTTAAGTGCACGCATTCACGGAATTATCTTTCCATTTTCAATTAAGTCAGCGGTCTAGTGTTCCGCAATGCGTTCGGTTCAGCGCGCGTATATATCCTCTTCCGGATTATGCCTTTTTTGTTTCCGGTGCAACACGGTCCCGGCAACAAGGAATTGGCAACTAGGACGTACTTGTCTAGGTGAGCATTTGAAAATCGCGGGAAGGGGAATCCTTTTAATAACATCTATTATGTGTGATACATATGAGGCGAGGCACAACTTTGACTTGGATTCTGGTGATCTCTTGATTTCAGTTTTACTGAAGGCGTCTGGCGCCGACATTTGGCAAGCCTCACGATAGGAACTCAGATGGAGAGGGTTTGATAGGACGTTGGCATACACTACTGAAGCTTTACACATAATCAGGATACCTTGACCACTTTCCAGGATATGGGTAAGAAGGGGGTCATCTGCATTAGACTCGCTATTTTGTCTTCTGTCTGCTAATTTTATACTGGGAACATTTATCCCGAGTACTGGGTGTAATGTATAATTGAATGTGTCCGTGTTTACTATTTCCGTGCAGATCGAAAGAAAATTGTTAAGGATTATAACAATCCTTGTGAACCCTTTGAATCATTAGGACCCACTGGGTAGGAAGTATCACCAGTGTCTAGGTGAGCATCACACTCAGGTTTCTTAATAAATCCTTTTGTAGACTTTGCACTTTTCAACCGTGTTATATAACTTTGATGGGCAAGAGAATAACAGGATGCCCTTTTTGCTCTTCTTTGTATTATTACTTAGGTCCAAAGAATATTTGCATCATTTTTTAGGTAGGAGAGACTACGGCTCTCGCAAGATATTTTTTGATCACCATTTCACTTTTCACTTATTTACACACTTTTATACCATAAGCCTGAGCATATGAATTTCACAGGTGCAATGTGTCTGATGACACTGGCATGCGTTGGCATCTCATCTGGTTTTATTGACACCATGTCACTCATGATCGTGTGGTCTCAATACGTATCTGTTGATTCACGATAGTGTCATGTACAACACACTATTCACAACATGAAACTATTTGATCACGTCACGTCAACGTGCGAGATAGCTGCAACACATGGAAATGTATATCCTGGTTTCGGGACTGTGTTTACGTCTTCCACATGTGAATTCACACTTTGATGTTTCCTTGCTGTTGATATTTACGGAACTGTGCAAACCATTGTACCCTTGGTGAAACCATCATTTTCCTGTTTGCTTCCAGCCCTGAGGAAGTCAAGGGTTTTACACCCAATTGACGAAACACGTGTTGGCTGGCCCATGAAGTGACACATGAATTAAACATCACTTCAAGAAAGAACATTTGCTTCCTTTTCTTCCAACAATCTACTTACCTATGATTTGTTATATTTAATGTTTTGCGTGTGCACAGGATCAGTTGTGTTTTCAGACGGACTTGCTCCAATTTGGGGGTTTAGGGGTTTCTCCCTCACCTGTAGCACCGCACACCACTCTTTGTATCATGTTAACATATTCCACGTTATTTGGACTAGCGCCATCAATACCCTGTGACAATAATACCCCCCTCTGCTGTTCCCCCTCACATCTACCACAGAGCTGCGGCCGCCATCGCACCCGAACTACAAAGCACCATCAACACCACCTTCAAAACAGGCACCTTCCCAGATGACTGGAAGCACGCAGAAGTCAGACCCCTGCTCAAGAAGCCCACAGCTGACCCCACCAACCTCAAGAACTATCGGCCCATCTCGCTCCTCCCCTTCACAGCCAAAGTTGCAGAGAAAACAGTCAACAGGAAACTGACACGATTCATTGAGGAGAACGTTGTCCTCGACCCGTCCCAATCCGGATTCCGAAGCAACCACAGCACAGAGACTGCCCTACTCGCTGCCATAGCTGACATCCGCACCCTCCTGGACCAAGGCCACTCTGCAGCCCTCATCCTACTCAACCTATCTGCGGCCTTCAACACCGTCTCCCACCGCACACTAGTCACCAGACTACACTACGTAGGCATACAAGGAACAGCCCTGGACTGGATCCGATCATTCCTCACCGGAAGAAGCCAAAGGATCAGACTCCTACCCTTCCTCTCCGACCCCACGAAAATCACCTGCAGAGTCCCACAGGGTTCATCACTGAGCCCCACCCTCTTCAACATCTACATGGCCCCCCTCGCAGCCATCATCCGACAACACGGCCTCAACATCGTATCCTACGCCGACGACACCCAGCTCATCCTCTCCCTCACCAAAGACCCCACCACTGCCAAACTCAACTTCCAGAAAGGAATGCAAGAAAAAGGTCTGGATGACCAACAGCTGCCTGAAGCTCAATGCCGAGAAGACAGAAGTCCTCATCCTCGGTACCACCCCTTCTGCATGGGACAGCACCAGGTGGCTGACCACCCTCGGAAGCCCACCTACCCCCTCAGACCACGCCAAGAACCTCGGCATCATACTCCACTCATCACTCACCATGAACCGACAGGTCAACGCTGTCACCTCCAGCTGCTTCAACACCCTCTGCATCCTCCGCAAGACCTACAAGTGGATCCCCCCTGAGTCAAGGAAGACAGTCACCCACGCACTCATCACCAGCAGACTGGACTATGGAAACAGACTCTACACCGGCATCAACAAGTCCCTACTCCGCAAACTCCAGACAATACAGAACACAGCTGCCAGACTCGTCCTCAGCATCCCCCGACATGAACACATCAGCCAACACCTACGAAGTCTCCACTGGCTCCCCGTGGAGAAAAGAGTCACTTTCAAAATCCTCACTCACTCCTACAAATGCCTACACAATAACGCACCCAAATACCTCAATGACAGAATCAACTTCCACGTACCCAAAAGAAACCTCCGATCTTCCAACCTCGCACTGGCCGAAACCCCGCACATCCACAGAGCCAGAGCAGGCGGAAGATCCTTCTCTCACATTGTAGCCAAGACCTGGAACGAGCTACCGGCAGACATCAGACGCACCCCCTCCCTGAACACCTCCAGGAAGACCCTCAAGACCTCGCTCTTCGGCTAAACAAATCTGCGGACCCCCCCTCGGCACCCAGAGCCTCTCACGGGTGAGTAGCGCGCTTACAATTCCCTGATTGATTTGAGCTGTTTTACTAGTGACACTTAATCAGAATGCCCATTGGATGGTTCTGCCAGCCTCTTTGTTGAAAATTGATCATAGGCCTGTTTTGTGCAGGTTTAAAACAGAAGGACAAAGACATAGCAGATGTTCCGTGGTCTCTAAGATGAAGGTGCAGAATCGGCATAAAGGGTTGCACTCAATGATCCTTCTTCAGTAGCTATCAGAATCTAACGTGAGTATGTAAATTATTCACTGGTGATGAAAGTCAGTGTTTTCTTCTGCTTCCAAAGAAGATGCTAAATATTGTGGACTGCCCAAAGGATATGATAGTTTTAAGGGGAGCAACCACCAACAACTCTTCCAAGCCCATGCAATACATTGGTAAGACTATATTGTATCTCTGCATATCTTTATGGAGCAGGGGTACAAGTTATGTTGAGGTTTTTGATACTTTGGTTGTTTACTGATCATGTAGTTTTTCAAGGATTTATGTGAATATTGAACAATGCAGGGGCAATATGGTCTTGAAATTTTACATAGATTGGATATTTGTTGAGCCAAGGAATTATGTTGCTGTTTGTGTAATCATGCATTTTCTCAAGATTGTTGCAATGTTGAAATAACAATGAGACCATGGGATGAAAAATATATGAAGTGCACACATTTACAATAATCATGTAATATTTATCGTGATTACCACTTTACGGAATGGGCTTGGAACAGTGGTTGGTGGTTGCACAGTTTTGGAGTGGGTACTCTTTGGGCTAATTAGATATTGCTCCAATGCCTAATTCTATTCTTATTCTATGTTCTTTGGTTCATTAAAGAAGGTACGTTTGTGGCTGCAGTTGATGTGTTTGAAATGTGTACAGGTTATGTAAACATAAGGATAAATCTGTGTGACTATGAGGGATAAAAGAAAATGGGTGCCTGTACAGTCAACTTGTCGATGAGTTCATGACATTTTAAACACTCACAGTTTGACCTACAAAGGTCCTGCTTAGTATGAAAACCCACCATTATGAAGTCTGGACACCCGGCTGGTGAGGCAGCACATACTCTTGCCAGTTCTATGGTAAGCAACATTTTTTATGCATAGTTATTTCCATAACATTTAATAAAACAATCTGTCATAAAATAGTTTCAAATAATTACTTTAAAAGAAGATAATATACATACCCACCTTCATGTCTCTCTATGCGCAAGGTTAAAAATCCATTATATTAAAATAATAAAATCTTTTGTTAAATATAAACCACTATTCCTTGAAGAAAAGCAGAGCCATTGCGGCTATTTCAGTACCCTAAAGTTCTGAATTTCGTCATAAAGTGCAAAGCAGAGAATAATATCGACCAGAATGTATCAAGGGTCATTTTATCGAGCTTCATTAGTTCTCATTAAGCAAGTAGTGCTCTGGAGTAGATAAGAGTTTTTTCCCCCACTGTCTAAAAATTTCGTAAATCGCTGATTCATCATAGGATCAGTGGCTCTAAAGCAATGACATCCTCCCTGCAAGTATGTATTCCCCGTTCGTTAAATAACAGTTTCATCAAATATCTTCTTTCTTGTAATAAGCCCAGGTATACTCATGTGATGTGTATGTTATTTCCTATCCCTTTATTACATAGCCTACAGGGCACTTTCATAGATGTCTTCCATTTTCCTTCTGTATTTTCCCCAGGAATTCTGTCGACACTGAAATGCAGAAAGTACATTTTCAAGCTTCTTGACCATCCAGCTTCTAAGTATGGTTGGCACATAAGTATTTAACATTCATTAATCACAGACCAAGAATGTTCTCTTCTGGCTAACTTCTCTTTATCATTGAAAAGTGACATTTTCTTGACTGTAAAAATTAACTAATTTCTTCAACCAGCTGGTGAAGTGCTATACACCTGCTGTGATAGAAATTGTAAGGGAAATCCCTTTGTCTTTTTGGTAATGTTAAAGCTATCATAAATGTAATTTGTCATATAGATTCCCCTGAACTTCAGGAAGGTATACTTGCCCACCCGTGTTCTCTATTATACGGCTTTGTAGTAGAGCTAGTTAATGTCAAAGGCTTGCCATTTGCCTCCATCACTTCCAGAGCTGGTCACTGATCTGACTATGGCCCTGATATCAGTTTCTGCTTTGTTCCGTGAAGTCTCCTATATTTTGGATTTTTCTGTTATCTAAGGTTTACCAACTAAAGAGTCAACATACTGAAGGAGCATCACATGAAACTCATCACAGAGACAGAACAGCTAACACAAATCTGACTGAAGAAATAGTTATAGCTCAATACTTGAATCATACATTTTGCAACTTTGTTTGTAGGCAAGATTAAATGGGTTATTTATACAATGACAAGGGCACAACATAGTTTGCAAGGCTTCAGTTCAATGTTTTGAAGTTAGGTTCTGCAAAGCAAGATCATCTTTGAGTGTAGTGCAATAATATGCTGTATCCTGAGCTCGGATATGCCATTTGTTTTCATGCAGTACTCAAATAATGCTACATGAAGCTTTGTAAAGTTTCAGACCAAAAAAGTGCCCAATTGGGCAGTTGTTCTTCTGATTATAACACTTGTATTCTGATGCAAGCGCAGAAAAGATGACTGTGGAGCAGATGCTCTCTCTGCCCTAAATAGATTAACCACATCCTGGACTGTTTCGGTCAACCATGAGCAAGTGCAGCACTAGCATTGTTGTGTAATGCTGCTTTTGTGGTATCACAATAGTACTTGAGCAAAAATCTACAACATCCAGGTTGTTGCTGCACAGAGGCATACAAAGAAAGTGATGGGTGGAATTACTAAAGGCCACATCCCAGTTCATTGTTGTTTAGCTCACCACAGCAGAGTGACACAGGTATAAGTTTGGTCACACCCATCGTACTTAAAGATTTACATTGAGGAATACAGAAAAGTGATGAGTGGAATGGCTGATATTAACTCAAGCAATCCACTCATAACTTTTTTGTTTTGCTCATTGTGAAGTCCTAAATGTGAGGGTATGTCAAGACATGGGTCCCAGGCTCACTGTGCCATGGGAATCAAGCTACATCCTACCAAAGAGGTTCATATAGGCCAAAAACAGTCTAGCAAGAACAGTCCAGTTCAAACTGTCATGGACTGGATTGTGTCTCAGAGTAATTCCACTGACTGAGATCAATAAAAATAAAATCCACACATCACTTTTATGTTTTGCTCTGTATGACACCCTGCGAGCCCATCTGCTAGTTTTAATACCAGAGCTCATACACCCTTGTCTGTCTGCATGACAATGCTTCGGCTGAGCATCAGACCAGTCGATGTCTTCCCTTTGCTGTGCTCAGAGCATCTACGCTTGTGCTCCAGACCACGACTTTCATTTATACATCTTTACATCTCATGGTCATTTATTCTGGCCCTTCAATCCCCTAAAATCTCTCTTTTGACCTATCTGTTGGCTCATTTCAGAGAGTCCTTTGCTATTCCTCACAGTCTTTTAGATGCCACTTAGCTAGCACTTCATCCCCAGTGCTGTAAGTGTCATTGATAACTCCCTCCAAGTTCCATGCAGCCTTGACATTGCTCAGCAGCTACCAAGTATTGAATTTTTCCAGCTTTCTTTCCCATTGTATCCCATGACCACAAGTTTCAGTAGTATTGTTTATTTTTTTGTATTTTTTATTTTACGGAGTTTTATATAGCGCAAACTTGACCCGAAAGTATTGTGTATCAGAGCGCTGTACATAGCACCAGTTGCGTTACATGAATACACATTCATTTTTGTTAGGCACAGGGAGATTAAGTGATTTGCCCAGAATCACAGGATGTTCAGCGTCATTGCCGAGACTCAAACCCAGTTCCCCAGATTCGAGGTCGACCGCCCTAACCGTTAGGCCAACTCCTCTCCTCAGAGAACACCCACTTGAGCAGCTTAAACAGGGGTGATATTGACACCAGAAATGCTGACATAGACAAATAATTCTTCAACTCGACAGCCATAGAGTACACCATTAACCCCTTCCAAGACCTGTGCAAAACCCAATATGACACTTGAAGACTTTGAAAGTACTTTTAATTCCAAAGTCAAATTAGACCATAGTTCGTTTTTTAAAGCAGCCTGCAAAGCACGCTGCCTTTAAAAAGACAGCAGGCTCCCCAGCAGTGCACACTTAAGTGCATTAAATCCACTGGGCCTCTAACCCTATGGGCCCTATGACATACTAGGGCCTTACAGGTAGGTTGTCAGTACCATTTTAATTACACCTGATTACCATGTGCCTTTTACACAGAGGACAGGTCTTGGGTCTGGTTAGAAGGGCCCAGGGCACAATCAGAGTCAGAAAACCAGCATCTAGAACTCAAAAATGGGGGTAAAATGTGAAGGGACATCTACAAAAAGCCCTGCTTTTTTTAATTGCAAACTCATATGTAGTTAGTAAACATGGCTTTGCCCATAAAAGGTGGGCTTAACGAGGAGAAATATCTTCGACTGGCTATTTCCTCTATGCATGTATGCTGCATTCTGCAGCACAAACACAAAGAGGATTACGCCTCTAAGAATGATTTTTGTGCAGGAATATATCCCTGAAAGCACAAAACAATTTTCTAACCACAACAAAGGCACCTTTTAATTGCGGCATAATGGTGCCTGAGTTGGTGCTAGGCATCGAGAAGAGCAAATTCAGTTGTGATACGTTTAGACCTAGACTCTGTAATTTATATTTTTACAATTCTTGCCTGTATTTTAGTCTGGCTAAAGGACAGTAGGCAGTACATACATCATCATTGTAACAAGGGGCAGATTGAAACAGCCTAAAAGAGTGTTTTGGTTTGAGAGGAACATTAGAAAGAAGTGTGATTTTAGTCTGAATAATAAAATGGTCTCTCATCATTTCCACATTGTCTTATAGAAATGTTCTGTAGATTCAAGACAATTCGTGAAATCAGTGGCTTTGATTTTCGCCCAGTTGAGTGATAAGATAGATACAGGAGGACAAACAAGGCATTATTTTAAGATTTACTTAAACTGCAAGGTTTGATCTATTTTGCATCTTAGCAGGTAAGATATCTGACTGATGTCTACACAATAGCACCACTGGAAGCATCCACTCTCAAGAGATGGGGCTATAGAGACGACATACTGCCCCATGAGAGAGAAATAAACAGGGAACTATTTTTAAGACAATGGCTACACCTGTTTGCATATTCAGATTTTGTTCTCTGTGCTCTCCATTCTGTCTCTGTACTGAGAATCATGAGATATTCCTTCAGTTGGTAAACAACAGATAATGGAAAATAAATTCAAAACACATTCTATTGCACCATGCCAAGCAGGAACTGTTATCCTGTGTAAATGAGCCGTGTATGCTGATCTGTAGACTTGTGACACAAAAATGTTCAAACAGTTGACATTTAGGGACTAACTCTTACCGAAGTAAAATGCTATTACTACCCCTAATCACAACCTATCCATGTACCCTAAAAAACTCTTTCAACTCCCTAATACATGACAGACACGTAAACCCTTAAAAAAACCATTCAAATGAAATATTATCCACCTCTGTACCTCATTAATATTTGATTATAACATTTAATTTATGAATATATCTATTTATACATGATTTCATAATAGCATTTTTTAAAATTTTAATTAGCTTTAATATATCAATTAATTTTTTATATATGCATGGCCGCAAATTAATTTATGTATTTGTTATAAAATAAATCTTAATTGCTAAACAATATTTCTTTAAATTAAATTAAGAACATTCATTAAAGAAAACACATATACACATAGGAATGCATTGGGTGACTACGATCTGAATAATTAAAAGAAAATACTTACATACAAAGTAAGCAACAACCATCTAAACCTAGGGAAATGTCTCAGAGTAATTCCACTGACTGAGATCAATAAAAATAAAATCCACACATCACATTTAAGTTTTGCTCTGGATGACACCCTGAGAGCCCATCTGCTAGTTTTCTTTGAATACTTTTCCTACTTCTTTTGATACCAGAGCTCATACAACCTTGTCTGTCTGCATTGTTGTGTAATGCTGCTATTGTGGTATCACAATAGTACTTGAGCAAAAATATACAACATCCAGGTTGTTGCTGCACAGAGGAAAACAAAAAAAATGATGGGTGGAAATACTAAAGGCCACATCCCAGTTAATTGATGTTTAGCTCACCACGGCAGAGTGAGACAGGTAAAAGTTTGGTCACACACATCATACTTAAATATTTACATTGAGGAATACAGAAAGTGATGAGTGGAATGGCTGATATTAACTCAAGCAATCCACTCATAACTTGTTTGCTTTGCTCATTGTGAAGTCCTAAATGTGAGGGTATGCCAAGACATGGGTCCCAGGCTCACTGTGCCATGGGAATCAAGCTACATCCTACCAAAGAGGTTCATATAGGCCAAAAACAGTCTAGCAAGAATAGTCCAGTTCAAACTGTCATGGACTGGATTGTGTCTCAGAGTAATTCCACTGACTGAGATCAACAAAAATAAAATCCACACGTCACTTTTATGTTTTGCTCTGTGTGACACCCTGCGAGCCCATCTGCTAGTTTTAATACCAGAGCTCATACACCCTTGTCTGTCTGCATGACAATGCTTCGGCTGAGCATCAGACCAGTCGATGTCTTCCCTTTGCTGTGCTCAGAGCATCTACGCTTGTGCTCCAGACCACGTCTTTCATTTATACATCTTTACATCTCATGGTCATTTCTTCTGGCCCTTCAATACCCTAAAATCTCTCTTTAGACCTATCTGTTGGCTCATTTCAGAGAGTCCTTTGCTATTCCTCACAGTCTTTTAGATGCCACTTAGCTAGCACTTCATCCCCAGTGCTGTAAGTGTCATTGATAACTCCCTCCAAGTTCCATGCAGCCTTGACATTGCTCAGCAGCTACCAGGTATTGACTTTTGCCAACTTTCTTTCCCATTGTATCCCATGACCACAAGTTTCAGTAGTATTGTTTATTTTTTTTTATTTTTTATTTAGCGCAAACTTGACCCGAAGGTATTGTGTATCAGAGCGCTTTACAGAACACCAGTTGCGTTACATGAGCATACATTCATTTTTGTTAGGCACAGGGAGAATATGTGATTTGCCCAGAATCACAGGATGTTCAGCGTCATTGCCGAGACTCGAACCCAGTTCCCCAGATTCGAGGTCGACCGCCCTAGCCGTTAGGCCAACTCCTCTCCCCAGAGAACACCCACTTAAGCAGTTTAAACAGGGGTGATATTGACACCAGAAATGCTGACATAGACAAATAATTCTTCAACTTGACAGCCATAGAGAACACCATACACCCCTTCCAAGAACTCTGCAACACCCATTCAATACAATACAATGCAATACTGGCTCAGCCAGATCTCCAATATCTAAAACAATTTCAACATCCAACCCACCACCCTCATCCCTGATGACCTCAACCAACCAGCGAACACCAGCCAAACCATCAGCACCTGCTCACCGCTCACCACGCACACCTCATCAGCCATCATGTCTTCCATCCACTCACCAGTCTCCTCAACACCTCCATCTCTGCAGCAACCTCCTAAACAGATAGAAACACGCAGATGTCAGAACCCTCCTAAAGAAAGCCTTCACTGACCCAAACAATCTCAATAATTATCAACAATCTCCCTGCTTCCCTACCAGGCCAAAGTTCTTGAGAAAGCCATCAACCAGCAGCTCACCTAATTCCTGGAACAAAACCACCTATTAATCAGGATTCCAGGCCAACCACAGCTCTGAAGCTACACTGATCACAGCCACTGATTACATCACAACACTTCTCAACAGTGGAGAAACTGTGGTCCTGATCCTCCATGACTGCTCCACGGCATTCAACACAGTCTCTCACAACACCCTAATTGACAGAATACACAGCACAGGCATACATCAAAACACCCTGAAGTGGATCACCCCTTTCCTCAGAGGACACACACAGAGCGTCCGACTGCCTCCCTTCACCTCCACACCCAAAGACATCATGATAGGCTGCGTACCTCAAGGATCATCCCTCAGTACCACCCTATTTAACATTCACATGACCCCCTTGCATTTGTCAGATACCACAGACTCAACATATTCTCCTATGCAGATGACAATCCACTGATCCTCTTGTGCACCGAGAACCCCTCCAATGCCAAAACAACTTTTGCAATGCCATGACCAAAGTAGTAGGATGGATTAGAGACAACTCCCTCCAACTCAACTCTGACAAAACTGAAGAACTGATCTTTGGGACAAACACTTCCGTATGGGATCACATCTGTCGGCCTGCAGAACTTGGACCCACACCGACCGACCATGCACGCAATCTCAGCAACATCCTTGACAGCCAAATGAACATGAATCGACAAGTAAATGCAGTCGACTCCTCCTGCTTTTAGTTAGGATAATATAGGGAAAATGACAATGGGCCATGCAAGAACTATACAACACTAAGTTCCCCTCTGTCTTTTCTACCACTACGTGGCCTGCATTGCGGTATAAGATGGTCAATGATTTGTTCTATTGGTTAAGAGGTGGTATATAACTGCAAAACTACGCAGCCCCTGCTGTTAATGAGAAGTTCATATCAATCAATCAATCACAGAATTTGTAGAGCGCACTACTTACTTGCGAGGGTCTCAAGGTGCTGGGGAGAGGGCAGGGGGGGATGCTGCTACTGGTCGAACAGCCAGGTCTTGAGTAGCCTCCTGAAGGTCAGCAGGTCTTGGGTCTTTCATAGGCTTAGTGGAAGGGTGTTCCAGGTCTTGGCGGCGAGGTGTGAGAAGGATCTGCCGCCGGTGGTTGTTCTTCGAATGCGGGGGACGGTGGCGAGGGAGAGGTCGGAGGAGCAGAGCTGGCGGTTGGGGACGTAGAAGAAGAGCCGTCTGTTGAGGTAGGCTGGGCCAGTTTTGTGGAGTGCCTTGTGTGCGTGGGTGAGGAGTTTGAAGGTGATCCTCCTGTCGACGGGGAGCCACTGCAGGTTCCTCAAGTGGGGGGTGATGTGGCTGTGGCGTGGTACGTCGAGGATCAGTCATGCGGAGGCGTTTTGTATGCGTTGCAGTCGCTTGATGAGCTTGGCCGGAGCTCCCGCGTAGAGGGCGTTCCCATAGTCCAGTCTGCTACTGACGAGGGCCTGGGTGACTGTTCTTCTTGTGTCTGTCGGGATCCACCTGTAGATCTTGCGAAGCATGCGGAGGGTGTTGAAGCAGGAGGAGGAGACTGGGTTGACTTGCTTGGTCATGGAGAGCGTTGAGTCGAGGATGACTCCCAGGTTGCGTGCGTGGTCGGTGGGTGTCGGGGCTGCTCCCAGCGTCGTTGGCCACCAGGAGTCGTCCCAGGCTGAGGTGTTGGAGCCGAGGATGAGGACCTCCGTTTTGTCCGTGTTCAGCTTTAGTCGGCTGATCTTCATCCAATCGGCGACGGCCTTCATTCCTTCATGGAGTTTGGCTTTGGCGGCGAGGGGGTCCTTGGTGAGGGAGAGGATCAGTTGAGTGTTGTCGGCGTAGGAGATAATGTTGAGGTCGTGTTGTCTGGCGATGCGTGCGAGCAGGGCCATGTAGATGTTGAACAGTGTTGGGCTGAGGGACGATCCCTGGGGTACGCCTCAGATGATCATGAGAATTTCATGGTCCATGGGGTCCAGTTCCAGATCCCCAGAGATATTCAGCAGTACGAGCTGACTATACAGCGATTCTTCTTGGAGGTACATCATCCTTCATTTAGAGCGCTTCTTACTCTTCATTTTTAAGACATGGATACGCAGCTTGTCCTCACTCGGAGCACACAGTCCATTTAGGACCAGTCTACCATAAAATATTTTTAACAAGACTCCTCCATATCACAACAAGAAGCGTATTTTTCAGTCTTAGTCATGCATTAGATATTGGTCCCTACAATAACCTAATAAGGGATATCTCGCACAAATTGACTTCTATGTACAGAGGACAAGCCTCTCTTTTTATTGTGACCAGCACTACATGAGAAATAATCTTGGAAGTGTCATTCCTGAAGAAGGCAGGTTTCTGCCGAAACGCGCTTAGAAAGACGAACAATTGCCACATCCTTCATTGGTGCATCTCTCACTTTGATGTATAAATAGTGCAATCATGTCATCATAACTGGAACACTGTGTTGTTTCTTTTGCCTGTTTGAAATTATCGCATATCAGACGCATTGATTACTTTGAATAATCCAATTATGTATGTGAAATGTATGTATGGGTAAATGGATGAATGCAGTATGTATGTAGATTGAAATGGTGATTTCTCTGTTATTAAAATGAATATAGTGAACAATCACTGGAGATAGTATATAAAATATATATTTGTATTTTTCTAATTTTGAGTGATGGTCTCTTCTCTTATAAATATTTTCATTATGTATATTTAAACATGTGTGAAGTTGCCCTAGGAACTTTAAAGTAAGAGGTGGTATATGACAGTGACTGGAGTTAGTGGTATGCCCCTGTATTCAGCCCAGCCACCCTATATCTTTGTTTGTTTTTGTGGTTAGTCCCTCGCTGCATAGTTCAGCTTCTCTAGGTCCATGTATTTGTCAAAGCCCACCTTCCATATAGCCAGAGATAGGGTGACTGCCTTCTTCCTTTGCCTGGCTATGTCTTTTTTGCTACTATGAGGCCTAGCTATGGTAGGACCCTCCTATATGGGTTGCTGTGTAGATCTTTTGTGATGAGTAGGAGGCGAAATTTGGGGTCTCAGGTCAGGGTCTACTTTAGGATATTCCCAAGGACGGAGAGGTCTCCCTCCAGAAAGGAGCCAGGCCCGAGCAGCTCCATTTTGCATTTATACAGTCAACTTGCAGTGTCAAGCAAAGGAGGCACTGTGGGGCAGCGATTATCCCCATCTGCCATAGACTGATGCAGTTATGGTAGACTCAATGCAAATATTTGCATTATGTGAATCTGTATTGCACAGTGATGACAGAGTCTCTTTCAGAACTTAAGGCTTTGCGCCAGTCTTCATCATCCAGTGGTCCTAGATCTTTGACCCACGACTCTTGCAGTGCATGAAATGGGTCAGGGTGTGCCTCACCAGTGATTTGTATATAAATGATAGTTTGTGTTTATTAGGTGGTGTGAGTATTTATGAAGCTTCTAGTGGCTTGTCAGGTCAGCAACATGAGTCATGAGTGTATGTCTGAGCTAAAGAAAGAAAGCGATAGAACTGGGTTTTATGGAGTCCGTATTCCTTTTGCAGTGATGTGTCCTGTCATCATGTCCGCAAGGAAGAAATAACAATGAGGTCCTATTTATCAAAGTCCTTCAAGGCCGTCACTTGCTGGAGCCAGTTCAAATGCCTCAGTGGTGTTTCTCTCATCAGCCTTCCGGCTCAACCCAGCACCCGGAGGGAGTCGCTACACACAGAATACATGACCTTTGTCACAGGGGGTGTACGTGAGATTGGGCTTCCATATAGGGTGTGTCCTATTGGCATTTTCTGCATCACCTATTATTCCACTGCACATGTGTATGAATTCATACCACCAAACCATCACTCATTAAGGACTACTTGATGTAGTAGTAGAGAATACTGGGTGTAGCTAGACCGCTATTGCAGGTGGCTTTGAAGCATTTGGTGAATGCGACCCCGGAAAGCTGTCTATTCCAAAGGAAGTAGCCTAGTGCCATAATGAGATAAGCAAAGAAAGACCTTGGGATGGGATCTGGAAAAGTTTACAGTTGGTAGAGTAGGAAAGGGAGACTCACCATCTTAAAAATGTCTGATCTCCCTTTTAGTGAATGGAGAGCATAGACCAGCAGTCAAGGTCTTTTCACAGTCTACTGATGTTGTGGGTGTAGTTTTTCACTCCACCCCATGTGGCGGTCCTCATGACATGAAACCCTAGGCATCGGAATACAAACATACTTATTTTGAGGTCTCCTTCCCAGGGTGCCCTCTACACTGCCCTCTACACTGGTTTCCCAGGAGATGCAGTAGGGATTTTGCAATGTTGATATGTAGACCAGTGTGGTCTCCAAATATTTTTAAGATCAGGAGGATCCTTGGGTCTGACCACTGCAGATTGTGCAGGAGAATTAGAACGTCATCTGTGTATAAAGCTATCTTGTCAGTGTATTTATGTCAAAGGGTTTGACATTGATTCACATTTGTTGTTTATAGGTGAATTGGTATGACTATGGCAATGAGGCTAATTTGGTTTGCAGTTCACGTGTGGCAACAGATTATGTCTGTCAGTAGTTGCCTTCATTGAGGTGCTGACATGTCCATGTCTCATCTGTATATGATTTCAGGAAAGCAGTTCTATAGCTTTTATAACCTGCTATAATTGTAATAAATCCAACCTTGGAAAGTTGTTGGTTCTATTGTGACTATTATTTGTAGACTTTGAATTACATTTCTAGCTCACTCCTGTCAAATGTCTAATAAAGCCTTCCTATGTTAGCCTATGGAATTGGCAATCTACAGAAAAATGGGGAACAATGAATTTAGCAGTTATTCCCTCACCTACCCTTGGGTCATCTATGGCAGACCTAAGGGGTAACTTATATGTAACAATATGGCACTTTAAGACTTTGAAAGCACTTTTAATTCCAAAGTCAAATTAGGCCATAGTTAGTTTTTTAAAGCAGCCTGCAAAGCACGCTGCCTTTAAAAAGACAGCAGGCTCCCCAGCAGTGCACACTTAAGTGCATTAACTCCACTGGGCATCTAAACCTATGTGCCCTATCATATACTAGGGCCTTACAGGGTGGTTGTCAGTTACAATTTTAATTACACCTGATTACCATGTGCCTTTTACACAGAGGACAGGACTTGGATCTGGTTAGAAGGGCCCAGGGCACAATCAGAGTCAGAAAACCAGCATCTAGTAGTCAAAAAATGGAGGTGAAATGTGAAGGGACATCTACAAAAAGCCCTGCTTTTTTTAATTGCAAACTCATATTTAGTTAGTTAACATGGCTTTGCCCAGAAATGGTGGGAGTACACAAGGTGGGCTTAACGAGGAGAAATATCTTCAACTGGCTATTTCCTCTATGCATGTATGCTGCATTCTGCAGCACAAACACAAAGAGGATTACGCCTCTAAGAATTATTTTTGTGCAGGATTATATCTCTGAAAGCACAAAACTATTTCTAACCACAACAAAGGTACCCTTTAATTGCAGCACAATGGTGCCTGAGTTGGTGCTATTTGTTATAAAATACATTTTAATTGATAACAAATATTTCTTTAAATTAAATGAAGTGCATTCATTAAAGAAAACACTTATAACCATAGGAATACATTGGGTGACTTCCATCTGAATAATTAAAAGAAAATACTTACATACAAAGTAAGCAACAACCATCTAAATTTAGGGAAATTTACCTATGTTGTAATGACTACCAATATTATACCTGCTAAGTGCAGATTACATTCCCCAATATTTAGCCGGTATATTTCACAATCACATTCAGAAGACAAATAGGTCTGCAGTCTACATAACCTGCATCTCATTTCCTGTTTTGAAAATAATAGAAATGCATGAATCCTTTCTTACAACTGGGAGGTTTTCTTTTTCCACACTATTACTATGCACTTTAAATTGCCAGCCATTGTAGAGAATACAAATATTTCAATATGATTTCGGTATTCTAGAATGGTCGTTGTTTTATAAGTCAGCTTGGATGTTGTGATCCAGTCTGACATAATTTACTGGGTGGCCTTTTAATGAGATTATGTAACCAGCACTGGTGAAACTGTCTGGTCCTCGCAATTATTCCAATTTGAAGTTCTTTATCACTGCCATTCTTCTCTTTCTACTGTTCTACCTTCCCTTTCCTTCCATTTGTTTAATTGATACAAGGGATTTTGAGGACATCCAAATACCCTTCCATTGCACTCTGACTGCAATTTCTAGGAGCATTAGATTATTGTAAAAAGATGGAATTCTTCAATGATGGCCTTATCGTTCATGTGTATCTCTCTTTATAATGACCAGGGGTGTTTCAGCTCACCTTATATTCTTAATCCAGTAACATCCCATATTTCTTTCTTTGTCGCCAATATTTTTAATTCAGATTAATTAGCTCAAATTCTACTGTCTATGTAGTTGTTACTGACTTCATATTTACTTTCACTATTTGCTCCTTCATGTTATGAGACCTATCTTCTCTAAAGTACTTCCTTTCTTCTGGCTAATACTGTATATCAGAAAGTCGCTAGGAGAGAGTGTGCTACCTTAATACAGTTCTACCCCTCACTCAGATGAGTAAGGACTCCTACTGAAAGAACTCTCACCCACTAACACTAGTTAGTGACATGCTTCATCATAGGGTTCACACCCAAGATGCCTAGTGCATCTGGGTGTGCTTCAACACCTGATTTGCAGTGGAGCAGGTTGTTGATATCAGGGATCAGAATAGTTAAAATTACTTTAGGGATTCCCTACTAATGGAGGCTATATATAAAGTAGGGCACCTAAGGTAACAGCATTAGATGTGAAACAGGCTATTATGGTCTACCACATCTTGGAACTTCAAGTTTCAGCCATGGTCTCAGCTGCCCCTTAAGGTCTAATGGCTTTTTTCAGGATTGAGTGATACCTAATATATGTGCCTCCCATATATTAGTATACACATGTAAACTATTAATCTTAATCTGTGCAATATTATTGTAACTGACAGTCTATGTTAATATTCAGTACAGGATAATGTCCTATGAATGTATCTGTAATGATCAAGGCAGGAGAACATCAGTATGCATGATTCCATTGGTAGCCATATTCATACTGTGCATAAGAACATTGGTAACATATATTCAAGTCATGCAGTCTATATCAAATGTGCTGAAAAGAAGGAACTGGTTCACTTTTCATTGTGGATGTGAATTGATAAGAAACTGTATTAAATTCATGCAGTATATTTAAAAGTGTCCTAAAAGGGGAACCGGGGCAGGTTCCCTCATGTCTTTAATATTAATCATTGACAGTGGAGACATGCATTTCATGCACCGAAGTTCACAATCAGGGCTATATTGATCTACATTAAATGGGGTTGTCCATAGCAGCATAGATGTTTTGAGGTGGCGGACCCTCTAGTCAAACAAAAGGGATGGCGGTATAGCTGCTAGAATCATCACAGAAGCAAACACCCATTGTTACAAAAAGACCCCCATCCCCGATGACTTACTTCAGCATGATTTCATCCAAGCTCTGCATGCTACCAAAAAATATATGCCTTTTCCCAGCATGGATGCAGTGTGTCAGCCTGGAGGTACTGCTGTGGAGCAATGTTGTGCATCATGGTATTGTTGGCGTGGTCATAATAGGCGTGTAGGTATTGAAGGTGTTATCGTAAAGGCCAGCACTAAGAGTGCGAGCTAGTACTATTGTTGGTAATTGCACCACTTCAGTTTAAACATTTATCAGGTTGGGCTTGTTTGCCTTACTAAGGAATGGAAACACAGAAAGCTAAAGTAAAAAAAAACATAATGGGACCAATTGTGCCACAATCACTTAAAATTCCAGCAATGTGGGCTTGTTCATCTCACAAAAATTCCATCAATGTGGGCTTGTTCATCTTCATTGGCTTAGGCGACGATGATGATGTTTTGGGATCGGATGCTGTTGGCGAGTGGTGTCAAGTAGATATTGAACATGGTGGAGCTGAGGAAAGATACTTGGGGGACTCCACAGATCACGTTCTTGGTCTCTGATGTGAGGGGTGGTGATCTTACCTTCTGTTTTCTCCCTGTGAGGACGGAGCAGATCCAGTTGAGTGTGAATAGTTGTAAGCCAATATAGTGGAGACTTCTGATGACAGTGTTTGAGAGAAAGTGTGGAAAGCTGTGATTAGGTCAAGCAGGATGAGGGCTGCTGCTTCTCCTCAGTCTAGGATGGTTCGGATGTCGTTGGTGGTTGCAATGAATGCTGTTTCAGTGCTGTGGCTATTTCTGAACACTGATTGGGTGTAGTCTAGTTGGTGTTGAATCTTGAGGTGAGATGAGAATTGCTTGTTGTAGGCTTCCTAACAGAATGTGGCTGGGTAGGGAAACAGGGAGATGTGTCAGAAGTTGCAAATTTGGTTTGGGTTCACTAAAAGTGTTTTGACTTCCGCATGTTTCTAGTCCTCCACGGATATGGCAGACATAAAGGAAGAATTGATGATATGGGTGAGGAAGGCGATGACTAGAGGTGCTCCCCGGTTGTAGATGAGATGGGGGCATGAATTCGTTGGAACCCCTGAGTGGATGGTTGCTGATTTTCACAGAGTCCTCTCTGGTGAGGTTTGTCGATTCTGTGAGGTTACACTATTGATTGGTGATGAGTAGGATGGCAATAAGTTTGCTGCAGTCAGGCTGGTGTGCAAAGTTACTATAGATGTTTGTAATTTTGCCATGGAAGAAGTTTGATAAGTTGTCCTAAAGTTCTTGAAGGGGGATGTTATTGACAAGGCTGAGGGTGTGGTGAAGTATTTGATGATTGAGAAGATCTCCTTGCAGCTGTTGGAGCTTCCTTGGATGTGGTTGGCTAGAGTTTATTTCTTGGTTTCTTTTAGTTGTTGGTGGTAGCATCTCAGTTCAGTACTGTAGGTGGTTCTGCTAGTAGTTTTGTACCCTTCATTTCCTCTCTAACTGTGTACAGTGCCATGTGGTGCTTTGAAGTTCCTCTGTGTTCCAACTGGCTTACTTTTTTAACCTTCTTTGCTTGTTGGGTTTGATAGGTGCAAGGAAGTTGGCACAGTTCCTGATCCAGTTGTTGAAGTTGGTAATGCTTTTGCTGAGTTGATCTGTGCTGAGGACGCTTAGTGAATTTGTTTTTGTGATTTTTCCCCAATTGCTGCTTAATTGGCTAGTAATGGTGGGTGCATTGGCTAGTGGTGTGTTGATTTAGAAGTGGATGATGGAGTGGCCAGTCCAAGTGAGCGGAGAGGTGTTGCTGTGATTGATGCTATCTCTGGTGGTGAACATGTGGTCCAGTGTGTGTCCCCTAGTGAGTGTTGGTTCTGAGAAGAGCTGGTTCAGTCTGATGTTTTCCATGCTTTTGAGTAGTGCTGTGGAGCAGTTGTTGTATTTGTCTTTGAGGTTGTACATTGAGGTTATTGAGGAGTATATAGGCTCTTGAGTCGCTGGTGAGCGGGGTGTTGAAGTCAGTGATGAGGCAGATTAAGGTGTCTCATGGTCTGGGTGGTCAGTAGTTAAAGGTCGCTTTCAAGGTGAAAATTTCAGGGATTTGCAGCTTGAAGTGGAGATGTTCCATGAATGGGTGGCATTCTCCGTTAATATTGAGCATTTGATCAATTCCTTGTTGATGATTGTGAGTCCTCCACATGGCTTCTGGGCACAGTCTTGTTTTGTTATCTTCTAGCCTGCTGGAATTGCCATGACTATGTTGGGAACTGCCGTGCAGTTCAGCCAGGTTTCAGTGAGGAAGAGGATGTCTGGTGCCCCACTGCTTAGCAGTTCCCAGATTTTGGTTTTGTGTTTGCTGAGTGATTGAGTGTTGAGTAGCATTTGAGTGAGTGATGTAGTACGAGTTTGCTGTGGCAGGTGGTGTTAGGCTTGGGTGTTGATGGGATTGCTTGTGCCTGTGTAGATGTATAGGAGGAAGAGAATCAGCAGTGAGTGCAAATGAAAACTCTTACTGTGGTATGTGGTGTGGCATGCTAGAAGTGAGATGATATACATACTGGGTCGAGGGATTTAAGGAATGCTGCCAAGTATCGCTGTGGAATGATTGGACCATGGTTCCTGATTCTAAGTGCAGTTTAAACACAGATGGTCTTGCCTTTGGCACACCTGTGCTGTGGCTGCACAGTTCCAGCCATTAAGTGGTTCCTGGGAGGGGAGTGTGGGGGTGGTGGGCAGGACTACTGCGGGCAGAAGGAAGAGGTATGGTACATGAGCAGGATTCCCACCAGGCCCTACTAGGCCACCAGAGACAGCACAAGGGAGGGTTGGCCCTCATGGTACCAGGCCAGACCCCCACCTGGGAGTGTCTGGGTGGGCCTGTCAGTGGGTGTGTGAGTGGGTCTGGGAGTGGCTGTGTAAGTGTCTCAAGGGGTGTGTGAGTGGGTGCGTGAGTGTCTGAGTAGGTCCGTGAGTGGGTGCGTGAGTGTCTGAGTGCATCTGGGAGTGGCTGCATAAGTGTCTCACTGTGTGTGTGAGTGGGTGTGTGAATCTCTGAGTGACTCCGTTAGTGGGTTTATGATTCTCCGACTGAGTGAGTGGGTGTGTGAGTCTCTGACTGAGTCTGTGACTAGAAGCTTAAGTATATGACTAGATCTCTAAGTGAGTGCATCAGTGTCTGAGTGGGTCTATGAGTGAGTGTCTGAGTGGGTTTGCAAATGCCTTCTTAAGCCTGTGAATCAGTCTGTGGGTAAGTGCATGAATGCCTGAGTGAGTCACTAAATGGGTGCATGAGTTTCTTGGATAGTCTGTGACTGGCTGTGTGAGTGTGTGACTGGCTCTGTGAGTGAGTGTATGAGAATATGAGTGGGTCTGTAAGTGGGTATGACAGTATATGAGAGTGTCTGTGAGTGCATGCATGAGTCTCTGAGTAGATCTGTGAGTGGGTACATGTGAATGGGTATCTGAGTGTCTGGGTGAAGGTGTGGGTGATTTCATGGATGTCTCAGTGATATGTGAGTGGGTATGTGAGTATCTGAGTAGGTGTTTGAGTGGGTGCATGAGTCTCTAAGTGGGTCTTAGAGTGGATTCATGAGTCTCTGAGTCCATCTGTGAGTAGCTGTGTTAGTGTCTGGGAGCTTGACGGGGTGCATGAATCTCTCAGTGTGTCTGTGATTAGGTGTGTAAGTGATTGAGTGGATATGTGAGTAGGTACATGTGTCTCTGAATAGATATTTGACTTGATGCAAGAGTACCTGAGTGGGTCTGTGAGTGGGTGTACGAGTGTCTCAGTACATGTTTGAGAGTATACATGAGCCTGTCAGTGGGCCTGTGAGTGGTGCATGAGTCTCAGAATATGTCCACGATTGCTTGCATAGTGTCCAAATGAGTCTCTGAATGTATGGTTTTAAATGTTTTCTAAATTTGCAACATCGCTGTGACATTACACACGAGTGGCCGTGATGGCAACATAGATATCACGAGTGGGTAAAAAAATGATTTTAAACATATTATACACGTCAGGGGTCTCTTAAAGACCTGTATATCTCAATCCTAGTGTTAGGGTACCTGTTACTGACCCCTTATACCACTATTTAAGTCCCTATGTTCAGCCCCGAGAACTGCTCCCCAATACATAAAATGGCGGCTGCAACTTTCTCTTCAGGTTATGGCCAGCCAATCACAGTATTCCAGTTGGCATGGACATTTGCGAATTTACCGCAATACTCTCAAAATAGACTTGAACGACCAGAGGCCACAGATATCACTATTTTGATTCTCTTAAATTTCTCAAAAACTACTTAACATATTTACACCAAATAAAAAAAAGCGGAATCTGCATAGCAAAATATACCATTCAGCCAAATTTGGTTTCATTCTGGGTAAATGGCCTTTACAACGTGGCCTGAGCCAAGCGTTCTCTTTCCCTGTAATAACGCTTGCCTAAACCACGCATCTGCCTTAACCATGCATATGCGTGGTTAAGGCAAATAGTGGTCTAGTGTCTGGATGGGTGTGGCGAGGAAGAGGAAGTGTCGGAACAGGAAGTTTTAGAAGTGTACATGTAAGTGGAGCTGGGGCCAGGTTTGAGAGGGTAGTTTTAGGGGTAGGGGTCTGTTTTAGGGCTCAGGGTGGGAGTGTTTGGTAGTTTTTGCAAGGGGCAAGGTTTTAGGGCTCAGAGTGGGGGAGGGTCAGGGTAGTTTTAAGGGCTGGGACCATGTTTGGGGTTGTTTTTAGTGGTGAGGGTAAGTTTCAGTGTTCAGGCTGAGGGGGCGGGCTGTCTTTTTAAAAGGGGGGAGGGTTTTAGGGCTCAGGGCAGGGGGGTCTGGTAGTTTTAAGTGCTAGGGCTCAATTTGGAGGACGTTTTTAGGAGTGGGTCGGATTTAGGGCTCAGGGCGGGAGGATCGGTGTACCTTCTTTAAAGGGGCCAGGGTACATTTTTTAAAGGGGCAGAGTTTTAGGTCTCATGGAGGAGAAAGAGGTTGGGGTAGTTTTAAGGGCAGTGTGGGATTACATTTCAGGGCTCAGGGCAGGGAGGCTGGGGTCTTGGTAACTTCTGATAGGGAACAGGGTTTTAGGCCTCAGGCACGGGGGTGGGGAAGAGGTAGTTTTGAGGGTAGGGTGGGATAGGTTTTAGTCCTTAGAGAGGGGGGCGAGGTAGGGGGATAGGATCTTATGTCTTAGGGTGGGGAGGGGAGGTCTGGGCAGTGGTGAACTTTACCATGCATATCCCTTTACCAATCATACCTTTACAGTGAAATTGCTTGGTAAAGGCATACATGGCAAAGGCATGCGTGGTAAAGAAATGTGTGGTTAAGACACATTTGTGTTGTAGAGACATGGCTCAGCCATGCGTGCCTCTCTCATACAACTGTAATTCCATCCAGCCATTCGGGCTGTAGGCATGTTGACAAGTCCTATGGTAATTAACATGGGAAAACATACTTTTTGTAGCCCCTTTTTCTCATCCTTCACTTCACAGATCACCCTATATTCTTCCATGCACAATAAGACTCTCTATTACAACTTGTTTGAAAATGTCACGAAGATTCGTCAAATGGTGCCAAAGATATAGGCAAGTCAAAATTGCTTTTTAAATGGAAACATAGTCCTAACTAAAGCTGCCTATTGGCAATCGCCACTAGGTAAGATATGTATATGTATATATGTCAAAAGAAGCAGATAACTCTGGGTAGTTCCCAAGTCTAGGTGGAGAACAGCTCTTGTATAGAGCACCCTACAACACCAGCAATACTCTGAATTTCCTCACCTCAAAAGTCTGCTTTTCTATCAAAGTTTTTAAGCTTAGAATTAGCACAGGGCCATTGAAACTGAGATAGAAAGGCACAACGTCTTTGCCATTTCCAAAGCAAAGTCTTTAAACATAGGATTAGCAAAATGTTATCCATGCTGAGCTGTAAAATCGCAAATGCCTTTTACCACTCCAGGCACAGTATTACAGCTTTGATTTATTAAAATACCAACCAATACATATATTTATATATATAAGCCTATGAAGGGGAAATGCCCCTGTTGACTGCATGGCAAAGGGTACCACCTATGGAACGGCTGGACAGACACACGCATTCCCCATACAGCATGCAGTAGAGATGGCATCCATTGAAGAACAGGTCCAAAGAACAAACAGATCATAGGGAGTGCTACTATTGTAATAGGCCGGGTCACCTGGCGAAGAGATTCTGGTTAAAGGCATACTATGAGCAACAAGATCAGAAGAGATCGATGAGCCAAGGCCAGCCACCGCCCAATCCCAGGAATGTCCCTCCTCAATACCAAGCAAGGGGAATCAGAATGCAGGTATGTCCGCCGGCCACCACACAACTGCAGCAGGGATCAGGTAATTGGGCAAACACATGACAGCAGCTACCAAAGACTCAATACAACAGGGATCGGGGCCACAGCCCTAGCAGGGAGGGGTGACAGTATGGGGAAGTAGCACCTTCAGACAATTAAAGAGCCAAAATGCACAGTAAGATAAATCCCCTGCATAAGTAGGAATTACTTTAATAACCTAAAACCTAGTGGTTAGTAAATAGCACCTACTTACCCTCTTTCCCCAGAAAAACTACACCAAACCCAAAAAATAAAAGCACCTATAGAACAACAAGTGGGAATACAAATTTTGACTTGCGTCCAGATATTTAGGGTGACTGAGAGATGTGTCGACCAAGTACACTCACTAAAGTTTGACATCAATGGCAACCCCATAGGAGCGTGGAATAATCAGGTTACCTTGGGCGTCTACAGGAGTAGGCCCCACTCTGCTGCTGATCGTGCAGGATGGGCTTTGCTGTCCATGCCCCAGGGGTAAGTCATTCGGATTAGGGGGCAGGGTGGCACCTGGAAAATATTAAAAAAGCAGAGACCCAGGTCCCTGGGCCAAAGGAAAAAGGGACCCATTCCAATTAAGAAATCACAGGGTCCCTATTCTCAGGCACCATATCCAGGGCCAATGTTGCCTGGCCCTGGCAGGAACCGGGATTAACATGCATCTGCTATGGTAAAACCCCAAAAGCCTCCACAGCACACTCACAAGGAGCCAAAAGGCAGCAAGGCCTCAACATGATGTTGAGTCCAAGTCTCCAGTTGGGGAGGGGTTTCACTAGGGTGGCTGGGTGTACCGAATGTGAAGAAGAAGTGCTATTTTTTTCCATGGTTACCCAGCAGGATTTTTGCAATTTTTGGTCAAAATTCCTGGGTTTTATGTTTTTTGATGTTACAAGGCGAATAACTAGCTTAGCCAGCCTTCTTCTATGTTTGTGTATGGTTCCATTTTTGATTTCTGAAAACCAGTTACCCTGCCACACCCTTCCAAAATTCATTAGGTAATACATGACCGTAGAGACCCCAGCTACAAGCTAGAGACAGGGTGCCTACCAGCACACTGAGTGGGAGCAGGGTGTTGTCGAGGGAGAGGAGGGTGCCCTGGAAGAGGGATCCCAAATCTCCACTCCAGCCCTAGACAAATGTAGGGCAATGGGTGCATGCACCTCCATACCAAGCAAAGTAACTAATGGTGCTCCAAACCTTGCAGGCTTCGAAACTGAGAACAGTTGACTCCGACCTTGGACACCATGAGGAGGCAGAGGTGGGGGGAGAGGGGGCACAGAGCAGCCCCTTCTTGCCCACATGATAAGCAAAGCAATAGATTACGTGAGATTCAGGGAAATGCACAAAACTAAAGAAAATCCCCCACAGCTAGTCCAAACCTGATGCCTGGAGAGGCAAGGGTGGACCACACCACAGCACGCCTTGTACCAAGAACAGAGAGATGCTTAAACACACGATCCTGGGACACATTGCAATCACCAGTAGTACTAAATAGCTACACAGCCCCTAACTATATCATCCTGCGCACACGTAGACTGAAAAACACAACTCACAGCAACAACACCCTCATTCATGTACCAGGCAAGATGTGTTTGTTGAGATCTAGTGAAGTCCATGGAACCCCTGCACAAACATGATGCCATCCATCCATGTGTCCATTAGACAACCACACAACACACATTTTGTGCCTATCTAAGCACCCCGTTTGGATGGGGGCTCAACAGCTTATAAAAAGAATTGACTCTTCCAGGTAACTTATAACCACCCTTATTCCGGAAGTCACTAAAACATGCCCAACCGTGGTCACCCTCTTCTGCTTTACTAGATTGCAACTAGTGTCGTATCGAAATCGCACCCCTAAAATAAAAATGTAAAGACTCTGAGAACTCTTAATTATGGAGCATATGTAAACGTTTCTGACTTAACCATCAATAAAGTTTTTTTAAAACCAGGAATCAGATAGGAAAACATGAGTTCATCAACGCGATTTGTTGCCAACTTTCACCAAGCAAAGAAAGAGGAAAAACCTACAGCCTGCTTAACTCCTGCATAGAGATGACATCCATACACTAAACTTTGTGATCATTTTCCAATTAGGCAAAAGAAACACAGCCACAGGAAGAACACTGATGGCTCCAAAGGGAATCGCACCTCGAACAACCATATCACGACAAACGTTATGTAGATTTCTGTGCATATGTACTTCCTGTCTACTACGGGTAATCTCACACTTGTTTACCCTTGAGGAACTGCCAGGTTAAGAGGGTTTCACAAATGGGGAACTAAAGTGCCTACTTAGGGATCTCTCTTATGTCACTAACAATTACACTAATCAGAACTCTAGCATCCCATACGTACTGTAAATTACCCTCCTACATGACACTTCATACAAACACAACTTCAGTTGGCTCCCAAGCAACACCCAGGTCATATCATGTCTGTTCACTGATCCCACATGCAGGAGGCGCAGATAGGCTTTACCTGTCCCAAGAGGTATCCCCTAAAAAGCAAAATGCCTTATTCACCTTTATTTATGTAGGATAAGAGCCAAGATTCAGCCCAACAGGATAGCACCTCACAAGATAGTTAAAAACGTGACCCAATATGACATGAACCCAACAACATTATACATTTTCACTGAAGCTAATGATAGCCAAGCTTAGCTGGACAGGATGCGTTGAAAGGGCACCATAGGGGAAGACACTGTTTGGCCCTAGACTTCCCAGAGAAAAGATTTTTGGAGGTATCAAACCCCCAACTAAGTGTACGAACATTTCCGCTCCGGCATCCACATGCAGACCAAGGGTGGCCCTTAGAGCATCTGGGGTAGTGTTTCTCAACATCAAGTGGTCTCCCGACACAGAGCTCCTGTGTAGAGCCATCCAGCTCATGGATAAAAGGGGAATGAGTGACATGGGGGAGAGTTGAATGAGAGCATATCCAACCCATGTCAGGAAATATGAGACACCGAAGTGGTGGGGTACACTTGGTTAGAAGGCAAAGAACAACCCTTGATTGTTTGGATGCTGACACTGTATTCCTTATGTTTCAGAGGTAAAAGAATGTTTCCGATGGGCACAAATTCTAACTGCGGCATGATATTGCTCATTCCAAATATGCAATGGGGTACCTCCATGCTGATGGAGTTGTACTGGCAATGCAGCGAGTTTGCCTACACCCTGCTTGTCCTCAGATGGCGTGGACTCTGTGCCCTGGTGACCATGCACACCCCGACCCAGTCATTTCTGGAGAAGAACTATATGACTTGTACCAACACACATTAATAGAAAAAAAATTGCTGCAACAAACTTATGACAAAAATCTGTGGACTATTTTGGCTGGGCTCAGTTGAAAGACCTTCCAGAAGAATTCAGACAGTTCACAGATGTGCAAGAATCAGAGGAAGGGTCTATATCTTTCTTTACCCTGCAGACAAAAGCAAATACCTGTTGACTTCAAATCACCTGGTGGGAGATGATTAAATGATGAACAGCCCTGAGCTCGGCCTCAATTTAGTCAAGGAAGAACTGAGAGCAATCCGCCTAATGGTGATGCAGCGATGGAGGAAGCAGTGTGTGCCAAGATCACTGCTGGCTGCTGCACCTTTCTTCCAGGGAATGGCATGGAGAACTGAAGTCTGTGCAAGGAAGGAGGTGCCCTGAGCAGTGGTGGTTTTCCAATTGGTTTTCCCTGCTCCCAGGATGCTAATTCGAATTGTGTAAATCACTGTTGCCAGTTATCATTGTGCTTCTATTGACATGTGGGGCAGTGTAATTGGGGATCACCTGCTGTACAGATGAATTCCTCAAATTGGGTAGAACGCAAGTGACACAGTCAAAAGAGAGAAGGAGAACAGCAGAATAAATACAATGATAGTACAAAATGCATACGTTAGATAGTGTAGCTAAAGAATCACTTAGAGGGAGAATGTTAATATGGAAAACAATAGGTTTAATATGGACAACAATAAATTCATTTAGGAAAACAAAATCACATCCCTAGTAACAAATTCACCTGTCATGAACTCCACATCAACCCTGACACATAGTCAGGTAAGCTCTGAGATCCAGTCCTAGGGTACTGATTTATAAGTCATAGGTGGAATGGTGCATAGCTGGCAGATAACTGCATGAACAGGGAACCTCAGATCAATCACACAGATAGGTGCAGCAACATTACAATGGTCAAGGGAGAATAACCTCAATAAAGCACACATGGCCAAAGGGGAGGTGCACTCTGAAAAACAACATAAAGTCAGATGTCAACGGGAACATATAGCCAATCAGAACAAAGCAAATGCAGTGATCTGGCGCTCCCCATGCTGCACTTCTGGACACGTTTCCCACTGACCACATTGTGTCCACGCATTAACTTTTAGACTATGAGGAAGGAACTAACATTTCTCACATATATGGTGAGCTGGAGAACTATACAACCGGTTGAATTTAAGAAGGATTCCAACTGAATGTAAATTGAGACAGTCCTCAGACCCTGTGCCTGTAACTGTTCTCCTGGCCACTATGTTTAATTAAACAAACTGTTCCTGTTTTGCCAAAAACGTTTTGTCTCTTGTTTTTCAAGGTATTTTATACTCAAGTAACATGTGTGTTGTTATATTTTATATGTGAACCGCTTGAATAGTTCATGAAATTGCTTGTTGAAATATTTAGTTACTTTTGTACTTCACTTGCTTTCAAGTGATTGGAACACTTTCCTGCACCCCTAGCCCAACATGGACATCACTAACACATTTCCTCAAGACTATGTTTCCTATTGGTGATGTTCAGGGAAATCGCCCTTCCAAGTTGATGGCAACCTTCTCTACATTGTTTATCCAAATGCCAGTGTAATAATAAAAAATCTCTACTAATTAGCCAGTGGCGGGGTAAAGTTTTCAGTTTCTTTTCCGGCACCAGCAAACTAGAAGAGATGAGCAATTTGGATAGCAGCAGGAATCTGGTTCATATTTTTTATTATTCAAAAACAATCAAGATATATAGCCGCTTCCAGAATTTAATCTCAGTTTTATTTTTTTATGCATCTACAACCTGTGTTTATCAAGGTCCCAATATAATTGACCCAAACACTATGCAAGGCCAGCAGACATCCACTGTGAAAAGTAATATTTCATTCCCATTAGCCACAGAAACTCCAATCAGGAAGACACAAAAGAAATCCAGGGATGTTCCAGACTGTACAGATTGAGCCATGGAAACATCAGATGCTCCTCTTACTCATGAAAAAAACTTATCAGTAGGTGGTCATCCTTCATCTCTGACCATCATCCTATGCTATCATCCATGCCCAATGTTGCAGAAGGGATCGGAAATAGAACAGACATCTCCAGAGTAGAGTAAGTCCATAAATCCTGACTCAGCCACCAGGGCTGAGTCCAGGCACAAAGGGACTCAACATAGGCAGATGCGACATGTGCATGGCAGCATCTCAGCAAAGGCCACCACTGACAGACATAACCTATTGCCACACATGAGCTGGGAAACCAACTTAGCTCCCCCCACAGTCACACCAGACCACCTATTATTAATCAATGTGAATCAAAGTCAAACCCTTTGATGGAGCTATAGTGAAAGATAGCTTCATACACAAATGACGTTCTCATTTTCCTGGTACATCCAGAGTGGTCTGGCCCATGGAACCTCCAGATCTTAAAAATCTTTAGAGACCACACCAGACTATGTATAAACAATTCAAATTCAAACATGTCTCTTGGAAAACCAGGCACTGACAGCAACCTGAGCAGGAGACCTCAAAATAAGTGCACATGGATTCCGATGCCTTGGTGTTTATGTCACAAAGACAGCCAAAGAGCGTGGAGTGAAAACCTCCATCCACAAATCAGTAGACTACAAAAAGACCTCAAATCTGGTCTACACTACCTAAAACCCTGATAGGGAGATTGGACTTTTTAAAGATGTTTAGTCTCCTATGTTTATATTACCAACTGCAACGTTTTACATATTCCATCCCGAGGTCCTTTACCCACCTATACATGGAACTATCCTGCTTCCTTTGGAATAGACGGCCGCCAAGGGTTAACCTCACCAAATGCTTCAAAGTCACCTACAATGACAGTCTAGTTATCCCTAACATTCTCTCCTACTAGATAACATCTAGTAGGCAGTGGTATAGATCTAGTAGACAATGGTATAAATTCACACACATAAGACTCGGAACACTGGGCGATTCAGAAAATGTCAATAGTACACACCCCGTATGAGAGTCTGATCGCTCCGCAATCCCCCAGTGACGAAGGTCATGTACTCGGTCCTAGAGCAACTCCCTCTGGGTGCTGGGTGGGGCCACAAGGCTGACAACAGAGATGCCATTCAGGCATGGAAACTGACTCCCGAAGGTGACGGCCTTTAAGGGCTTTGACGAATGGGACTTCATTTATATTTCCTCCTTAGGGGACATGATGACAGGACACGTCACTGTAAGAGCAACACAGACTCCATAAAACCCAGTTTGATTGCATTCTTCATATCAGTCACGCACTCATGCCGTATGTTGCGGACCTAACAGAACTACCAGAATTCAACCCACTAAAAGTTCAATTAATACTCACACTGCCTAGAAAACACAAATTATTATTCATATACAAATCATTGATGAGGCATACCCCACCTCATTCCATGCACTTCGAAAGGCTGGATGATGAAGACTGGCGAGAAGACTGAAACTCTCGCCCATCACCTCCCAATACAGATTGTAATTGCTTCACCACAGTGCTTCCTTTGCATTACGCCACAAGGTGACCTTATAAATGCTACATGGAGCTGCCTGGTCTTGGCTCCTTTCTGGGAGGAAGACCTTTCAGGCCTTGGGAATATACTGGAGCATCCCTGCCCTGAAACACCATGGGGCATATTATCAAGAACGGCGTTAAAATTATCGCCGGTTTAGCGGCAGAAAACTGTCGCTAAAGCGGCGATAATGGGCTTGATAATATGCCCTGGAGAATTCCAATAGAAGCCCATGTTCACACCAGAACATGGACTTCTATTGGAATTCTCAAGGGAATATTATCAAGCCCATTATCGCCGCTTTAGCGGCAGTTTTCTGCCGCTAAACCGGCGATAATTTTTAACGCCGTTCTTGATAATATGCCCCCAAATTTTCCTCCTATACATCAAAAAAGATCTCGACAACAACCCATATAGCCTAAACTGGCTAGGCCTCATTGTAGCAAAAAGAGACAAACCCAGGCAATGGAAGATGACAGATGCCCTTAGCCTGGCTAAATAAAAAGCGGGATTGGACAAATGCATGGACCAAGAGAAACTGATCCATGCAGCAAGGGGCTGTCTGCAAAAACACTCAAAGATATGGGGTGGCTGGTCTGAAAACAGGAGCATATCAATTACTCAGGTCACTAACATATACTACCTCTTAACCTTCAGGACACGTTGATGGCATCTGATATTGCCATACAGGACACATAGAGGTTGAAAAGACAAACAAGGACTTAGTAGGTGACTGCTAGCCAGACGAGGGATTCACTGGAGATCAGCAGGAACATTTTATAATTTCCTCTGTAACTAAAGCTTGGGAGGGGGCAAGATGAAATTGTTTCATTCTTTTTGGACAAGTAGTTAATTTCTGTGAGAGAAAATTTATATAATATGGTATTGAAAAGGCAAGAAAAACTCCTGTGGCTCATACAATAAATTGAAAGGACTGTTTTGGTCATCTGCTTATTTTTATAGAGCTGAGGCATGTTGGGCTGTAAAAATCTTTATGGAGCTGGGGGAAAAGTTCTTTTGTGGTTTTTGTTTTTTCGATTTTGGTTGTTCACATATCAGGTTTTTTTTCTTCTAGGAATTATTTGATAATTGAACAGTGAATTGGCAATAAGGTCCTAAATTTGAGGTAGGTTGCATATTATTTAACCAGTGAATTATAGTGCTGATTCGTATACTCATGCATGTTCTAAAGACAATGCAATGTTGAACTAATAATGAGGCCATGTAATGATAAATATATGAAATACAAATAAATGATGATGCTCTTGTATTCTTTGTTTTGTTTACCATCCTATTGAATGGGCTTGGAAGAGTTGTTGGTGGCTGCAGAGTTTTGGAGTTGGTAATCTTAGGCCCTTGAACTCCTACATTCTGATTGTTTTCCAGAAATTGCTGTAATGCCTAATCATCTTATTTTATGTTATGGGCTTGACTGATGAAGGTTCAGTAGTGGATATAGTTCACATGTTTGTAATGTTAAGAGGTTATTTAAAAATAAGCATAAATCTGTGTGACTGTCAGGGATAAAAGGAAATGTATGCCTCGGCAGTCTGCTTGCCAATTACTTTATGAGCTCTGAGACACTCACAGTTTCACCTCAAAAGGACCTGCTGAATATGAAAACCCACCATTATGAAGCCTGAACCCGGCTAGCGATGCAGCCTATACTCTTACCTTTGCCTTAAACCTGTTGAGTTAAAAATGATAAGAGGCATCCCAATGTCTTTCCAGTCATGTTAATGCTGTCATATATTTAAGTTGTCAAATAGATTGTTGTTTACTTGAGGAGAGCCTTGCTCTCCCACGAAGAGCTAGTAAGTGTCAACGGCTTGTCATTTTCCTGACATTGCTCTCAGAGCTTGTCGCTATCCTGACTATGACCCGGATATCAGTTCCTGCCTCTCACAGTTCAGTCTCATACATTTTGAATGTTTTTCTAATATCTAAGGTTTTGCGGCTGAAGAGTAAACGTAACTGGATACGTATAAATAAATTATAACAATCTTGCAATCTTTTGTGCGATTACCAATTTATTAAATTTGCTTGGAGGAATTGTTGGTGGTTGCAGTCCTAGGCCCTTAAACTCCCACACTCCGTTGATTTTTTCTATGATCATGTTAAGTACTTAAACCTTCAGTTGATTATTATCAGGCAGGAGGGCTGTAGAAACATATATTTTCTCAATAGGTGCAGATATTGCTGTAATGCCAAATTTTAATCGTATTGTATGTTGTGGGGTTCCTTGATGCTGGTTCAGTAGTGGCTGTAATTCATGTGTTTGCAATGTTTAGAGGTTATTTAAAAATAAGGATACATATGTGTGACTCTCAGGGATAAAAGAAAGTTAAAGGCTGGGACGTCCACTTGCCGATGACTTCATGAACTCTAAGACACTCACAGTTTCACCTCTAAAGGATCTACTGATTATGAACGCCCCCACAGAGTCTTAACCTGGCTGACGATGCAGTCTATACTCTTGCCTGTGCCATAAACTTGTTGTGGTAAACATTCTAAGGGACATCCCAATGTCTTTTCAGTCAGGTTACTGCAGTCATCTATTTAATTTGTCATTTAGATTCTCGTGTCCTTGAGGAGGGAAGCCTTGCCCTCTCATATCCTCCACTATGAGGATTTGTAGAAGAGCTAGTAAGTGTCAATGGCTTGCCATTTTATTGCTATCGCTTCGAGAGCTGGTCGATAACCTGACATGGCCCTGATATGAGTTCCTGCTTTGCTCCGTGAAGTTTCATATATTTTGGATTTTTTCTGATATCTAAGGCTTACCGGCTGAAGAGTCAACACTCTGAAGGAGAATCACATGAAGCTCAGCACAGAGACAGAACAACTAACAAAACGCTGACTGAAGAGGTATAGCTCAATATTTTAAAGATGAGTTAGAAACTTGTCTTTGTAGGTAAGATTAAAGAGGTTGTGTATACAATGCCTAGGGCACAGCATAGCATGTAAGGCTGCATTTCGCTGTTTTATAGTTACGTTCTTAAAAGCAAGCTCATCTTTGAGTGTAGACTATTTTAATGATTCTGGTGCAAAAATATGCTGTATCTTGAGCATAGATATGCCACTTTTATTCATCCTTTAAATCAAATAATGCTACTTGAAGGTTTGTAACGTTTAAGGCAAAAATACAGCCCAATTGGGCAGTTGTTCTTATGATTAGAACACATGCATTCTGATGCAAGCACAGAAGAGATGACTGTGGAGCAGATGCTCTCTCTGGCTAAATAGGTTAACCACATCCTGGACTGTGTAGGGCAAGCTTGAACAGGTGCAGCACTAGCGATGTTGTGTAATGCCGCTATCATGGTATCACAATAGTACATGAGCAACAATCTACAACATACTGGTTGTGTCTGCACAGGAGCACCCGAAAAGTGATGAGTGAAAGTCTTAAGGGTCTCATCCCAGACCATTGTTCTTAAAGCCAGCAAGGCAGAGTCAGAACATGCAAATGTTTGGTCAAACCCGGCATACATAGGGTATTACACTGAGTAATAAACAAAAGTGATGAGTGGAATGGCTAATATTAACTCAAGCAATCCACCCATCCATTTTTGTTTTGCTCATTGTGACGTCCTAAGTTTGACTGGCATGCCAAGACATGGGACCCAGGCACACTATGCCATAGGAATCAAGCTAAATCTTACCAAAGGGGTTCCTATAGGCCAAAACCAGTCCAGCAGGAAAAGACCGGTTCAAACTGTCAAGGACTGGATTGTTGCCCAAAGTTATTCCAGTGACAAGATCAATTCAGAAAAATCCACCTATCACTCTTTTGTTTTGTTGTGTTTGATGCCCAAAGCGTGACTGGTATGCCCAGACGTGTGTCCCATGCTCACAGTTACATAGGAGTCAAGCTACACCCTATGGAAGAAGCCAAAATAGTCCAAAAACAGTCTAAGGTTGGTTGTAGGTGACCTGGCCTGCTAGCTTGTCCTGTGGCCCAGAGCAATTGACAGTGACTGAGATTCTGCCCATCACTTTTTCATTCTCCACAGAGAATAGAGGCAATGGACCAGCTCCACTGACAGACATAACCCATTGACACACCTGCACTTCAAAACCAAACTAGTCTCCCTGCTACAGTCACACCAATGCAACAACAATTGACCAATGAGAATCAAAGTCAAACCCTTTAACAAGGTTACAGTGGCGATGGATGTTTATTGGCCAGCCAAGAGACTAGTGCTGCTTGCTCTGATCTAGGTCACAACAATATGTTTCTGTCTGTGTCCCTTCATTTATGCTTGGGTATAGGGGAGCATGAAGCCACTTGGCAGAAATCCAGTCCCTTTTTTTATGTACATTATGTTAAAAAATGTCTGTCTGTGGGACAAGCTATTGAGCTTTCCTGTCCTAATATATGACTACTGGTGCTGACCACTGTCCCACCTGCAAGGACTGGCAGACATTAAGCACTGGCTAAAACTCTAATCCAAAAGGATATGCAAATGCATGAAACATGCAACAAGTTTATTTCTGACTGCTTTAGGCTCTTTTCTGTTCTCATTATCTGCGCAGTCCTTGTAAGATAATGGGAAGTTCACAAAACTGCTGAGATCGAGACACCTTTGAGACACATGCTGCAACATTACTCTACAAAAAGAATGAGTGTGCCACCTTATACCCTGTGTTGTTTATAGTCTTCGTCTCAGGTGTGGGTCAGAGGACACATCGGGTATGCAGACCAACAACGCTCAGGACACGGAAGGCCCTTGTAGGAAATACAACTCATCAAGAAATGTAGATGAGGTTATACATGAAACATTGGGATGCCTAAGGTAGTGACAGTTCAGAGACCAGGAATATTTAGGAATTTTTTTAGAAGCTAACATAGAAATGTTGCCATTTGTAGATTCAGGAATTCATGTTACTTCATCTACATAATACATATTATCTGCAGTGAAATATAAAAACTGTTAGAATCATAACATGATAAAAAATCAAACATTAAAGAATGATGTCTCAGTTGACAAGTTCTAATAAGAGTGATGCTGTAGGGGAACAATTATTGCACTTCACTGGGACTCTACATGATGGCCATCCAAATCATCACTACTTGACTGATGATACAGCTGTTTTTACTAGAGGACCATAGTCGGAGTGCCGAGTGGATGGCTCTGCAAGTCTCTTTGTTGAAAATTGATCATAGGTCTGTTTTGTGCAGGTCTAATAGAGCAGAACAAAGACATATCACATGGTCCGTGGTCTCTTAGGTGACAGGGCAAAATTAGTATTCAGAGCTGTACTGAATGATCCTTCTCCAGGAGCTATCAGATTTAAATATAAGGATGAAAATCCTTCACAGGTGATGAAAGTCCACTTGTACTCTTGCCTCCAAAAAGATGCTAAATAATGTAGAATGCCCAAAGGATATGATCCTGTAAGGTGCACAACCACCACCAACAACTCTTTTAAGTGCAAATCCAATACATACTTATCTTCTCTACCTGGCTCAAGGTCATTCATGCAGAGAAAACCCACATTTTAAATACCCCAGAGAGTGCATGGTGATGGATTGTGAATGTCCAGTTGGGTGCACTGGTTAGTTGAAGCATTCCTAGGAATCCAGAGACACAGATGGTCATCGCCCACCTCAGAAGACAGGATACCAATGACTCAGGACACTTCATGAACAGTTGGCTCATAATCGGCAAGTAACCCTATGTCTTTGACCTGTTGTAACACCTTCAGTAGGGTGAGACTAACCCACCTTGATTTGAACTTTGCCCTTTTATTGGGTTACATGAAAGGAAATGTTTTCAGGGATGGTGGAGGGTGGGGACGAGGTTTTGTTCCAAATTCCTCAGTTTGGCAGTTGTCCCCACAGTTATCTACAACAGATTTTTCCAGTATTCAAAGTATTGGGAGGGAGGAGAGAGTCCATGCACTGTCCATCATGACTCCTGTACCACATATAGACTTTTAGACCCACTGGTCAAACTGCCCAACCACTCCGACCACTCAGTCCGACAGACCATGACTACCATTGTGTAGCTCCTACTGATCAGTAGGATCTGCATGTTTGTGGACAACAGAAATGTTGGATGAGTTGCCTAGGCTGATTCCATGTGCCCCGGTATTAAATGGTAGCCTAGAGACCATCTAGTTCACAGTGTGTCAGAATTCTTGCCACAGCTCACCTCTCTTGATGATCACAATATACCGGCATGACTCATATCATTCCTCCCAACACTTTTGAAAGAACAACCATCTTGTTCCCTGACTTTTGACCATATTAAATGGTGTTGGTAATAGCTAGCTTCAGCTGGAGTTCCCCAGTTTGTTTGAAAATGCTTAATAGTTTTTACAAATGTTTTACCATCATATACAAGATCAGGTTTCAGGCACCACTGAAACATCCAGAAAATCCATCAGAATAAGCATCAAGCAACCGGCATGGATTACCCCTGAAGGAAGTGGCCCGGCTAGGCTCACCCGGGTCACTCACAACCACCTCTCAGCCTTCCATACCAAATGAAGAGTCGGTCAGACAGTAGAGAATACAAACCAATAATAGTTTATTCAAAGTACACTCAGAGCAGAGCCCTGAGTGCTACATAGGGACTAGCATCAGCAAGCATAATGATACATTATGTACATTTCAGAAGTAGTGGAGGCACGCCCACAATGGAATTTTCTAGAGAGATGGACAGTAAATTACAGTAAATTACAAAGGAGTAAGTTTCAATTCTGAGGCCGGGCACACATTATCTACTAGTCAAGGTCGAGCTGCCTGTGCCCATCACTAGACAAGTGGGAGAAGGCCTATGTCTAAAGGAAAGGTATGTGCTCCAACCCCTCAGCCTGGGACGACTCCTGGTGGCCAACGACGCTGGGAGCAGCCCCGACACCCACCGACCACGCACGCAACCTGGGAGTCATCCTCGACTCAATGCTCTCCATGGCCAAGCAAGTCAACGCAGTCTCATCCTCCTGCTTCAACACCCTCCGCATGCTTCGCAAGATCTACAGGTGGATCCCGACAGACACGAGAAGAACAGTCACCCAGGCCCTCGTCAGCAGCAGACTTGACTATGGGAACGCCCTCTACGCGGGAGCCCCGGCCAAGCTCATCAAGCGACTGCAACGCATACAAAACGCCTCCACACGCCTGATCCTCGATGTACCACGCCACAGCCACATCACCCCCACCTGAGGAACCTGCACTGGCTCCCCGTCGACAGGAGAATCTCCTTCAAACTCCTCATCCACGCACACAAGGCACTCCACAAGACTGGCCCAGCCTACCTCAACAGACGACTCCTCTTCTACGTCCCCAACCGCCAACTCCGCTCCGCCGACCTCTCCCTCGCCACCGTCCCTCGCATTCGAAGAACCACCACCGGCGGCAGATCCTTCTCCCACCTCGCCGCCAAGACCTGGAACATCCTTCCACTAAGCCTACGACAGACCCAAGACCTGCTGACCTTCAGGAGGCTACTCAAGACCTGGTTGTTCGACCAGTCGCAGCACCCCCACCCCCCCTTTTTTCCCCCAGCGCCTTGAGACCCTCGCGGGTAAGTAGTGCGCTTTTCAAATTCTGTGATTGATTGATTGATTGATGAAATCAACAGCATATCTAGTCTGCTCGGAATATATCTGCATACTTTCCAATTGGGTGGTGATGTCACATAAAGCTGCTACTGTAGAGTTAGACAATATCTGCAATTTACATCCAAAATATTCTATGGCTCTTTTACCCCTAGCCATTGCAGTACCACCAAAAGTAATAATGGAAGAAAGAATATACCCAAAGGTGTAATTATTAACTTCTAAATCTGTCACTCTGTCACAGAACTGTACAGTCAATGTTCTTTTTACCCATCTTACATTAGGCCTACTGTACTTACAGGGTACGCCTAGAGGGAGCACCATTCCCAAAGCAACATCGTCTGTACCATTATGAACATTTGAATACGTGCCATTTGACAAAAAATAAAATCCTGGATGTGCATAAAGTGGGCCTTGATAATCTACAGGAGCATTTCTGGTGTTCAATCTGATGTTACTCGGATCCTTCTTTTTCACTAGAGACATTGTATTCTTGAGGCTACTTATCTGTGCACTACTGGTAAGACAATTCATTAACACTTATTTATGCAAATTGTATCCCATAGATGTGACGAAAAGATTATCACACACTATTTGTATAAAGGGTTTGTAAGCATGATCATAGTGACTGCATTGATGTTTTCCCATTGTTTCTCCCTTTCATTAGGCACGAGCAGTAAAATCTGGACCTGAAAGTAACAGGATTACTGGTTTGAAACTAGAACACATTTATTTGTATTTGTTGCACTATTTCACTGTTTTTCTAGAAATCCTTGACACCTGATGGGTCGCCCTGGCTGAAACATGTAGACCCCTTCTTCTCACTCATGCAGTTTTAAATCCATACTGCAGGTGCACTGTTTTTTAATCCTGACAGTGAGAACAAGTCATTAAAGGTTACCCTTTTGTTCCGGTTAGTTAGTTTTAAGATCACTCCCTTCACAGTTTTTTCTTAGTTACGCTGCGCCCTCACCCTACTGACCTTTGTCTCTCATCTTTTGGATTTAGTATGTCCTCAGCAGAGTAGGAATACAAAAACATTCCTGAGCTCCTTCCTCTTAGAGAGGGAGTTGTAGCCCTTGGACTAGGAATTCTCACCAAGAGGAGAAACCCAAATGATGAACCATGCCACCTTTGGTGGGTGAGGGAGTACGTTCTGAAAGGGATCATCCACCAGGTTCTCCTGTGTGATTTTACACATCACTTTGCATGCTTGTTTAGTTATTTGCAGACCCAAGGATTTCTTTGTTGGTATTGAGTATATAATTGGGGACATAATCCTTGCAGGTCGTTAAAATTCCCTCGGACCCCCCTCTAATTCTTCATATACAGTAAAGGTAATCGATCAACAATGGATACTCAATATCAGTAAACTGCTGAGGATGTGGGATGCCCCAGACATTTGCCAAGTGTCCAAACATGACCTTGTATGTTGACAATCCTGTCCAAGAATGTGCTGTTGTTCTTGTATACAAAAGAGCTAATGGTAAAGCATCTGGCCATTATAACCCTGTAGTCTCCTGAATTTTTGCCAGCTTTAGTTTGAGAGTACCATTGTACTTCTCAACCAAACCTGCTGACTGTGGATGATTGGCAGCATGAAACCTTTGCTTGATACCCAAGCCATCACAAATTAATTGGATTACTGTGGCATTGAAATGACTTCCGTTATCAATCCAGATCAAACGGGGCAAGCTGAAACGAGGAAAGAACTCCTTCCGGAGTACTGTTGCAGTCATAACGGCTGTATTGTCTTTAGTGGGATAAACCTCAACACATTTACTGAATGCACAAACAACCACCAAAATGTACTTCAAATTATTGCACCTGTCTAATTCTGTATAATCCATCTGGAGGACCTCAAAAGGGAAAGTGGGTGGTGCAAAATTACTGGGTGGTGTAGGGGTACCTTTTCCAGGATTGTGCATCATGCACAGCATGCAATACTTCACTAGATGTGCAGCTGACTTCAGAATGTTATCATTCTGCCATACAGGGTCTAACAACTTGCAAATACCCTTAGCAATGATATGGCCTGGACCATGGGCCATCGTGACTACAGGAAGAACATATGCATCTGGAAAAATCCATCTCTACTTCCCTGACTTATCAATTCAACACCCCTCATCATTCAATTGTGCTGTACTTTCTTGCCAAATTGCTAATTTCTCTATTGTGGCCTCACTTTGTATTCCTTTTACCTTCTCAATTGTATCCTCAAACATGGTAACTTCAGGCACCCACCTAGTGGGTCCTTCTATGAACATTCTTTTCATTTTAGTCCGGGCTGTTTTCTTAGTTGTCTGATCGGCAAAAGCATTTTCCCCTACCTACATCGTCAGTAACTTTAAAATGGGCACTAAACTTTACTATAGCCAATCTCTTAGGGAGTGTCAAAGCAGGCAAAATCTTCAATATGAGGTGCCCATGCTGAATCTTGGTGCCATTGTTATATTCCATATAGGTACCTTATATAGGCGCAGGTAACATCACAACCTTTCACCTATATTCTTCCCTACATTACATACATAACGGTTCTTAGGCACTGACCTTTTACCTAGATACAACACTGCATTCAGAAAGTGGGTTTTTCCCTAGTTCGAATCTCATATATTATGCATGAGGCATCTTGGAAGCACTGCAGGACTAACAGCAGGACTGACATCTCCTGTATAATATCTCTGTATAAAGATCAGGGCCAACGTCACCCTTTAGGCCGACACTGTAACACAGCAAGGTAGGACCCCTGGGGAGACCTGTGGGTATATATACATCATGTCTTGCTTAGACAGACAGAGGAGACCGTGAATTCCCGGCTGACACACTGACCAGAGACACTGAGGTTCCTGCATGCAGAACCTCCAGCTAGCAGTGGTCTAACATCCCTCGCGGGGTGTCCAACTCGAGATCAGGACAGCATACCCCATTCTCTAATTCTCAGGTAATGGGGTGGACTAGATCCTAGAGGGATTCTTGGCATAACACCTACACAAATGCCAGGTACATTTAGGTACATCTAGTTAGGGAGACATCGTAGGAGTACACACTAATTATCATGTATTCTATGTACTTGTATATATTCATGATTACTGCAAGATGGTAGAACTATACCATCCCTTCACTTTTGTAGTAGTGCTAATCATATGTCTCTGCTACTGTCTAATGGTTGTTGCAGCTCATCTATTCTACACTAGAATAACAACTGTTCAATAAATCCTTATTGAAATGCCCAGTCTGTTTATTCTGTGTATCTCTGAGACAAACTAAGTGAGCACGAGTGACTGAGCGAAAAGTAGTATATTGTTTCCACGATCCTGGGGGATCAGGGTTGTCATGTTCTGAGTTTGCCAGAGACTATTCTCTCCTTGATAAGAGGAGATTCTAGTGGCACTGTGAGCTAGCTGATACAGACAGGCTAACGTATCCGGTGGGGGTGCAAAGAATCAGTCTGCCACCAAACCCACAGTTTATGTTATCCAAAACGTGCAGATCCTGTATAGGTAATATAGATACTACACGACATGGCGCCGCAAACGTTGGTTGGGTACTTATTTAACAGTAGAATCTGAGTAGTTCAGGCATGCTATTCTCAGAGACCCCTACTCACAAAAACACCAGAGACGTCTGGAGTGGGTCAGCACAAACTCCGCCACAGCTGAGTAGGCGAAAAATCCTATTTATTAGCTGTTGGTTAATCAAGCTTGAAGGACACAGTGTTCCTAAAATTGTGTATTAAAACCTTATCTTAGTTCCCTTGGACAAACTTCTTATTTACAAAAATGCCTGAGACAGGAGATGACGTAAGAGTAGATCTACACCTCTCAGCCGGAGAAGAAGATCCAGATACAATTCCGATTGCAGAAAAATTCAGACATACAGTCACCCTGAAACTGTTAGAAAATGGTTTATCAGCTAGGGGAGGCTTAGTAGTTTTCGCAATTGAGGCACATGAATCAAACAAAAGAGAGGTATTTTATTCGTGGGTTACATTCCCAGCAACAAATGCAAGAACAAAGACATTTCACTCTTACACAGAAGGAGATGCACCAGTGGAATATTGTCCATTCGAAGACATTGAGGTTCCGCTCACGTACCAGAAACTTTTATACTGGTTTAAAGGTGCCCTACCCCATATAAGAGGAAGAGTAAGATTAGGCCCACTTGGAGGAGAAGGGGCAACATGGCCGATATTAGCGGCCTACACACCACATCCTGACATTGAAACAATGTCACCAGGAGACTTACTCATACAACACAAAGATTTAATTAAAATCTATAGAAACTTGACGCAATTCGTCATGAGGACATTTACAGTCCAACCAGCAATAATTGCAATAAATGAACTCAAGCTCATGGTACAGCAACTAAAATCACACCACAAACATTACACGCAGTCATGAGCAAAATGCCCTCTAAACGTGAACAAATGCCATTCTGGGTAGCTCAGAAAATTAAACAGCTCGAGGCAGTATTCCCGAATACTACCCCATATGAAAAACACAGAATGCTAACAATCTGCTTGCCCATGGGGATAACACCACAAGTAGAGGATTGTACCACTTGGGGTACAGTCTTTGCTGCCATTTATACCAGAACTCATGGTATTCCTTCATTAGCAGTGATACCAGATGTATTGAGACAAATATAAAACGAGTACAGGGCAGAGCCTGCTCTGAACTTAGGGATGAAGTTACTAGGTAACTATGCCCAGGTATCAGCTAAATACTAGCTAATTTTAAAGGGGAAGCAGCTTCACTGGCTATCCGCCAATGCCTAAGGGAGTTCAGTCCTTTAGAACAGGAACATGAACTACCCAATATAATTGAAACTGCATATGCACAATTAGGCAGAGACAGTTTGGGTGGGAAAGCTTTAAAACCACAACTGATGGGCAGTTCTGAAAAGGACACTGCCAAGCAGACACCTGCTTCAAATAAAAAGAAGTGGGATAATAAAAAACAACAAACATTTATAGAGAATAGATCTCAATCCCGAGGTAGATCTCCTCCACAGGAGCCCTCCGAAAAGAGGTATAACCTTAGGAATAGGGATAATATTAGGAAACCTGACAGGTATCAGGATACTGATACACGTTCCTCTCGTTCCTTTCAGTGATAATCAAAAAACTGCGAGAGGGAAGGGCGGTCAGAAAGACAAAGTCCAGAGACAAGCAGCATGATTATACTTCCAAAAAAGAAGAAAAGCCAAAGCAAAAGCCACAGTTCAAAAAGAAGAACATTGCAGGTCTAAAGATCAGACATGCCCAGAATTCTGAGGACTCGACTACTGAACGGGGAATGGGCTCTGACGATGCTAGACAGTGCCACAGAAGTGACAATAGCTCACCAGAACCGGATGGAATTTCTGGTGACAGCGGACTTGAATGATAATATCACTGTGGAAACACCTGATACTAGGGTGAGTGTCCCACATAAAGTATATGAAATAACGCTCCAAATGGAGGAGGACAAAAGTAGGAAAGTGAGAGGTCTCTTTTGGGAGAACCTAACGTTTGGCTATGACATTTTGTTAGCTGAACAAGATTGTCCGCCAGCATCCATCATGGATTGCCCTAAAGGAGAAATGGTAATTCTACCAGCCTTCTCAGATCATATTCCCAGGCACTTGCAACATACATATGCGCAGGAGTGTGCAGTAGCCCAGGTTCCGCCATTATACAAAAACCATGCTGGATGGGATGAGGATTCAACCCACTACATAATTCCTTTAAAAAATACTCCAACTGCACAGAGGCAGTATCCAATAAAGCAAGAAGCTAAAAAACAGGTCAGGGAGATCTTAGATCAACTTGAATACCAAGGGGTGATTGAAACTTGCACCTCTCAAATGACCAATCCTTTGTTTCCTGTCATGAAACCTGACAATACATATCGTCTAGTTTTAGATTACAGACATTTAAACACTTGCACTAAGACATTTGCAGTCCAGAATACACACAGTGCCGCATTAATGAATAACATTGTGCGGAAAAAATACAAAACAACTCTAGATATCTCAAATGGATTTTTTTGCCAAAATATAGCACCTGAAAGCAGGTATTTAACAGCATTCTCAGTGCTAGGGTCCCAGCGACAATTTTGTCGACTCCCCCAAGGGTATAAGAACAGCCAGGGGTTGTTTTCCGCCAGAGTAACCAAGCTACTTCAGAAATTAGATAAAGATGCATTGTCCTATGTGGATGATATTTATCTGACGGACGATGACCTAGAGGAACACTTGAGTACCATAATTTGGGGATTTGCATCTGAGGGCTACAAATTCAACTTTAAAAATCTAAAATCGCCCACCTCAGTGTCCTGTTTTTAGGATTTAGAAAAATGTGTGCTGCTCCAACCTCCAAAATCATTACAAAATCTACAATCAATAGTAGGATTGCTACATTTTGGTAGAACATATATTTTGGATTACACAGAAAGAGTAAAACCTTTCTACGACTTAATAAAACCTGATTTTTCAGTAAAACATTGGACACAGGAACACACGGATACACTTTGTTCCTTACAAGCTGACATGATAGCTTCAAAACTCTTGCAGACACGCGTAAACGTATGCAACCTGGTGATCCGCATAATTGCGGGTCAATCTGGGTACACCTATCTGACATATAATGAAGGTGAAACAGTACCAATAGCATACAAATCACATTTGTACACAAATGCTGAGATGCGCTTTGCATCTAGAGAAAAGATTCTAACAGCGGTACAGACTGCTGTAGTGAGAGAAAGAGCAGTTTCTCAGGGGAAACAAATAATAGTAGTGACTCCGGTTCCAGCCTTAGAGGCTGTGACAAAGGCAAGCATCCCTAATGCTAAAGCCTTACATCTGAGTTGGATACAAGGGGCTAATTCTCTCACTGCAACAGCTGTAGAATACAGGTACGACCCAAATTAAAAGACACAAGCATTCCTGCAATAGAACAAGAATATCCTCTACCAAATGAAATAATATCTCTGGATCAGTATGAATATTACATTTACACTGACGGATCTGCTCAACTGGCCATAGGGAGTAAGCAACAATATAGCACAGCATGTGCAGTCATTAAAGGTCGCATGCGGGATGGAAAGTTCCACCCAAGTTGCACAAAAACGCAATCTCTAGGAGACTGCATGGCACAGTTGGCAGAGTTAAAAGCCTTGATAGTAGCACTGGTAAATACGGATCGAGAATTCCCCACACTGATTGTGTGCGATTCCTTTTACTGTGTACAGTCATATAATGAATACTTGCAATACTGGGTTCAAAACGGGTTCAAAGACGCAAAAGGTGGCACAATTAGGCACAATATGCTATGGGAACAGGTGGTGATGTTTAAATCTGAACTACCAACGACTCACGTGATACACACACTGAGTCATCAGAGTGATGGCGTTCACTTTGAAGGGAATTCATGGTCCACAAAGGGGGTGTACGTACGTCTTCCGTAGCTGCAATCACTCATTCTAAAACGAGAATAGACAGTGAGATTATGTAGCTGTTATGGCTTCACACAAAAACAGCAAAGCACTACCAAAAAGTTTCCACTCAAATACTCTTACAAGTTAGATGCACATAACATTCCATTTGCTCAGATTCCTGGAGTGGGGGATAGAGTAATTCCAAACATGGATCGTAGGTTAGGTTTAATTCTAGCAGCACACAAAGGGATAGGTTCTTCACATGCTGGAGTTACAGCAACTGTTTCTTTGCTGAAACAGCGCTTTTGGTGGCCGGGGTTAACAAAGCAGACCAAAGACTTCATCTTAAAGTGTGATATCTGTCAACAGATCAATGGGGCCACCATAGCATGTCAAGCGCAAATCCCATTATTAGACAGCATCAGACTGTCCGTTTTCATGCGTCCTGCTCGAGATACCTATGGGTGTGGCCCCAGCGCTCAGCTGACGCTCGAACTGTTATAAAAGATCTGCGAGTCTTCATAGGGACATACGCAATTAGCACATTACATTCTGACCAGGGCACTGCGTTTAGCTCTCGGGCTTACAAAGAGGCCATGCAAGGATTGGGTGTAGCATTGCAGTACTCCTCTCCATACCATCCCGAGGGAAATTCAGTCACGGAGAGGAAAAACCGAGACTTAAAGCAGTCTTTGACAGCTAGAGTATTAGGCATCGGTGAGAGCTGGGTAAAACATCTGTATGGAGTCCAGAGGGCCCTTAACAATATGCCAAGAAGTTCTGTAGGGGGGTCACTCCATATGAGGTCCTATTTGGGACAAGAATGTGGGTACCTGATCTTGATTGTGAAGGCACAGTGGTGGATGAAAAACCATTTGACATCCATGATTGTTTGGCTGTTTTACAGGATCTAAATGAATCCAGGACACAACAAAGTAATGTCCACCTGAAGCAGACCGCCACTGGGGAAGTCAAATCAGTCACGGCAAGACCTGTCTGGATCCCAAAAGTCGGGGATCTGGTCAGAGAGAAAATAGCGGACAAGAAGGAATTCAGGCCATCATACAGAAAACCAGTACAGGTCCTCGCAGTTGAAGGAACAAGAATTGTACTTCTACCGCCTATGCAAATGGCGTTGCAGCGCGCGCAAAGTAATTTGTTTTATTTATTTATTTATGTACTTACCTCCGGTCGGTCATATGCCGGAGTTTACTACCCCCACCCTGCCACTCCCCCGCCCGCCCCACCACCCCGCAGCACTCCCACTATGAGCCGCTACTGGTGAGGTCAGTATCAAGTATGAGTCTACCTGATTGTCTTATCGATACAGCCATCACCATGACCGCTCTTAGATAACTCAGGAGGGCTCTTGCAACCGGGTCAAGAACAGCAGAGAAATAAGCACACAGCTATTGCTTATCTCCAAATTTTTGTGTTAAAACAGAAAGCGCACAACCAGCCATCTCATGGACGTACAACACAAACAGCTTGTTATAATCAGGAGTGCTGAGAACCAGAGCCGAACAAAGCGCAGTTTTTAATTGCTCATAAGACTGCTGACATTCAGGCATCGAGGGCATCGAGGGCAGGGGCTCATGCACATCTGTAGTGGTTAGTGCAAGTAAGGATTTAATTAATAAGGAGTAGTTAGGTATCCACTGCCGACAGTCGGAAGTGATACCTATCAAAGGGCGCACATCTTTCTGAGTCTGTGGAATGGGCATTTTAACAATGGTACTGATACGCTCAGGGGTCAATCTCCTACGCTCCTTTGACAGTAGGTGACCTAGGTAGGTGACCTCCTGTCGACAATACTGAAATTTAGAAAGAGAAATCTTATGTCTGTGTTGACCTAAATGTAGCAATAATTTAACTGTACTAGCTCTACAACCCTGTTCCGTGTCAGAAGCTATAAGTAGATCATCAACATACTGCACCAATACATTACCTGAGGGAAGCGACAAGGGATCCAACTGACCTTTTAATGCTTGACTATAAATACTAGGACTTTCCGTATAGCCCTGAGGAGCACAGCAGAATCTAAAGCTCCTACCAGCTAGGGTGAACCCAAACAGATATCTGCTATCTGGATGTATGGGAATACTGAAGAACGCATTTGTCAAGTCAATGACAGAAAAGAATTTAGTAGAAAAGGAATCATTGTCAAAAGAGTTGTAATGTCAGGGACCACTGGAATCTGGGGAACCACTATCTTATTAACTTTGTGCAAATCAATCACAAAACAATAAACATCTTCATGTTCATCAAAGGAACCTAAGGACGTCCATTTAAAAATAGGAAGAATAGGGCTATTGCAGTCATCTCCTCAACCACTCCTTTCTTAATCAAATCCTGTATAATTTGTTTTAAGGCTTGCTCTCCTGCCTGTGGTATTTTATACTGAGGGATACGAGGCAAAACAGCACCGACCTAAACCTGTATTGAAACTGATGGTATTTGCAGCAGTCCCTCGTCTGTATCGCCCGTCGCCCACGGAGTGGGTGGCACATCTTTAAATTCAACTGGAAGAGGCGCATCTTTGGACAAACACTGTTTAGCGTGTACTACATCCGGAACCATTGTCATATAGACACCTGCCAGAGTACAATAAATCGTAGCATGCAATTTCTCAAACAAATCCAAACCCAGCAAATTTTCACCACAATTAGATGTCAGCAGGAATGGGGAATCCACAGTAAAAGGACCAATTGTCAATGCAAGGGGTCTTGAAATGGGGCTTACAACCAGTATGCCAGAAAAACCTACTGAAACATTTTTGTGGCCAGACAGAGACGCCCCGGGGACCATTTTTCGAGAAACAGAACGTTTTGTCGCACCAGTGTCCACCAAAAATTCCTTAGTCGAACCTTGTAATTCCGCTGTTACATGAGGACCACACTGGTCTAGAGGTATCTGAACTGGTCCCCCACTCTGTCCCTGGCTGTCCTAGCTATAGGACATTCCTGTGGCTTCATCCATATCATGGTCATCATGGTAGTACTGCCCATCACTGGGGTCATCAAAATAATTGTTATCAGAACGACCCTGTGAGGCTGTAGCATTCTGTGCTCTATCAGTCCCACCAGCTCCATGACCCCGTCAGTGAGAACCTTGACCTCTAGGGACTGCTACCTTCTGCAAAAGTACAGGACACTTGCTACGCCAGTTACCCTTCTCCTTACAATGCGCACACTGATTCGTCCCCAAAGGCGTTGTATGCGGCTGCCTACTAGTGCATGGAAGCTGTCAGGCAGGACCACCACGTCCTCTACCATTCCCTCTAAAAGCCTGCTGTAACAACACCTTTGTCTTTAAATCCTTGTGCCTTTTCTCTGTCTTCTGTTTTTCCTCATTATCCCTATGTTCATAGTACTGTGCCATATTCAAAATAACAGAGGGGGAAGAGGTGGACCAAGTACTTTCAGTGGCCTGCAGTCAAGTTGCAATTTCAGGAAGAAAATTAGAAACAAATCTATTACCGAACCAAACAACCGAACACCTCCCTCAATAGACAAATCCTGCCCACTGCATTCCAAAAACGTACCTTCAAACTGAGTGAAAAAATCAGACATACTCTCATCTTTCTTTTGTCGACAAACTGATAATTTATCCCAATCTACCTTTCTCGGCGGAATAAGGGAATGCATGTAGGTAATAATGCGGCTTGGCAAAGCCAACATTTCCACTTGGGGCTTCTCACCTGGCTTTCTCTCCCGGTCCCACACTTTAAATTGATCCCATGTACCTCCCAATTCCACAACATGATCTTGTGTGTGCAACTGCCTCCAAATTTCAACCAGAACCAGTAAACTAAAGAACATTCCAATATCAGCAAGAGTCATTACAGTGGAAGAGGCAGCTTCAGTAAATTCTTTATAATATGCAGTAGGATTCTTCCTAGTGTCAGGCAAATGAGTCTTAAGAGAACTTCACTTCTTTTCCACTGAGTATAAACCCATTGCTCCTGAAACTTGGCCGCCACTGTCGCTCGAGTCACATTAGCACGACCATCTGTTAATTCTGTCATCTCGGGGTGATATATGGGATGAACCTCTCATCGGAAACTGAGACACCGACCTTGGACCTTTCTCATTTAGTCTTCCCCTATAAGCTATTATCGTCATGACATTACCAAACACTTGCTCTGGCCCCAATTCAATAATGTACTGTCGATCTCTTATGTCATATAAAATTTGGGGTGCTTCCGCTTCAAAACACTGTTGCCAAAGACCAATTAAAGTTGCGCACATCTGTTTAAGGGCATGCTGTTGTATGAAGGGCTCAAAATCTGTCATAATCGCCCAGATATCTACACTATAAATGGGATTACGGGCCCACTGGGCAGCCTGATTGGCTATTACCTGTCCCATATGCTCCTTAAATGTTGTCCAATTCCTATCCTCGAATCCACGTACCGGCTTCCCACTACTAACTAATGTCGGAGGATGAAAAACCATAGTGGGAGAAGCAACAGAAGTAACAGTCGCTAATTGTTGTGTCGCAGGAGAAAGAGTTGGCGAGAGGGACGCTGAGACAATAGGTGTGGCAGGGGTACTAACAGTCACAGTTGCCACAGACGGCAAGGAAACAGAAGAGAAATGAGGAGGAGGAGGAGCCAAAGCCATGGTCGTTGAAATAGCAGTGGTAGACACAGAGACAGAGACAGTGGAAGCAGCTGTAACAGGCGGCTGTGAGGGCACCGGAACAGTGGGATATATTCTTTGCGGGGCATATGGAGGCGGGGGTCGAGTATCCAACAATTCCTCCTCAAAAGCATCATCTTCTTCCTGAACCACATATGATTTATCAGTTTGTAATTGAAACCTTCTATCTTCACATTCAACACCATTTTCCTGTTTATTCCCTGTCATATGCTACAGCCTTCTGGATCAATGTATTCATTCTCCCTTTCCGGGCCTCTTTCTCCGTCTTCAACCGCTTCTGTCTAGCTGCTTTCTGCCATGTTCTGAGGGAATCAAACATAGACTAGCTACTTCATCTCTTAAACAGCTGTTCTTGTAAATACTCAATCTTTTGTTCATTGAAAGTGCCCGTCAGCGGCCACTGCAACTCAGCATTGTCCCTCGTATATTTGTGGCATAATGTACTAAACATAATAGGGCCAAGGCCATGCTTCACATACATATTGAAATTCATGACAGACCCCATAGCAACACCTCGTAAAAACAGTCAACTCAAGCACCTCACTTCGAACATCATTGGATTGCTTTACAAAATTAAGAAAGGAGTGGTTTTCCAGATAGCCAAGCGTATCAGGCCTGACATACTCATGTTTCAATAGACATATCTAGCTGGTGATAACTGCCACTGCCTGGTGAGAGCCAGGTACTCCCAGATATAGGAAAAATTATCAACAGGCAGCTATCACATTTCCTAGAGTCTAGCCTCCTTTTGCATGACTCTCAATTGGGGTTTCCTGCAAGATACAGTACAAAGTCTGCCCTACTCGAGGTATCAGAATTCAGAAAATACAATCTTAACCTAAGCTCCCCTGTTATGGTTATGCTACTGGGTTTATCCCTGCATTAAACACTGTTTCCTTTGCTGTTTTGTAAAGTAAATTCAAGAGGACAGGATTCATGCTCCTTAATGGCTCTCAAGTAGTCTTCATTATATGTTTGCTTCCTCATGCAAGCCATTTGAGTGTGGTGTACCTCAGAGGTTTGATGTTTATCCCACCCACTGGCTGAATTAGTGGCAGCTTGGGGGCTATGGATGGCCTCAAATGCAGATGGCACCAAACTCCTTCTGGCTTTCCATGAAAATGCTTCAGCAAGCCTTCCTTAGATCTTTTCTTTTCTGTTTGAAGGCAGTGGTGAAATTGATGAACGTGAGCTGCCTTAAGATTAATTCAGTAAAAATGGAGATTCTCTGCTTTAGCACCAAGGACCCTCTGGATTCTAGCATCTGGTGGCCGTATAAGCTGGATGCTTTCCCAGGCACCTTCGGTTAGAAATCTAGGTGTAAAATATGATTCAAATCTTACTTTTGAGCCCCAAATAAAGTCCACCTCTGCTTATTGTTTTCTTACTCTTAGGTCACTTAGAAGAATGCTTCATCTTAGTCTGGAGGACTTTCATATAACAAAAGTCCATGCCAAATTGGACTATGCCAACAGTCTGTATTTGGTTCTACCAACGTACCTAATTCAATGGTTATTTACAATCCAGAACTCTGCCTACTCCAGTGCCCCATCACCTTCATCATCTCCGCCTGCTCCCAGTCATCAAGAGTATCCAATTTAAAGCTTTCATCTTTCGCTTTAGGGCATTTATTTATAAGGGCACTCTATACCTTAGGAGAATATGTAATTCCTACTGCCAAGCCAAATCCCCAAGATCAAATAATCTCAGATTGTTTCAAGTACCCTGCATTCATCAGACTAAAAGAGGTGGTAGATCTTTCATTTTTCTGGCTTCCAAATTACGGAATGCCCTGCCTCTCAGCTTGCAGTGCAGAACCTCTGAATCTGTTTTCAGAAAGAATCTAAAAACTCTGCTTTTTGACTCCAGTCGAGTGGGCATCTAAAGCAGTGTTATTAGGTTTCTCTTTTTCTGGAGCTTTCTGTCAGCACTGGTACGCCTCTTCGGAAGCAGCTGTGTGCTCTACAAGTGTCTTGTGTTGTATTGTATTGTATCTACCACGCTGGCTTTACCTTGGGCTCCTGGGGTGTTGCCATTGTGATCCGATGCACCAGCCCTTTCCAAAAAAACTAGTCTGTCACACTGGTTTGGAGGATGTACATAATGGTATCTGTATTACACAAGGTAACCCACTTCTGTTTTATCAGTGTCTATGCACTGGCCCCACTGTCGGTGGAATTCCTTAAATCCCTGGGAGAAGTCTTGCTACAATTCCCTGGAGGGTTATGGGTGTTGGGGGACACTTAACGGGCTGGTCAATCCCTCATTAGATAGCTCCACTGGTTTGACATCCCAAACAATAAAGAAGACCAGACAGACTGCCTTTCTAGAGAATATGAAACTAACAGATTCCTGGTGCTCATGTCACCCTCATATGCAGAGCTACATTTTCTTCTTGGGAACCCACCAAGCATTCTCTCAAACTTGATTTGTGGCATGTAACTCAAATACCCTGAATTGGATGGCACCTCAATGCATGGCTCCTTAAAGACCCTGCAGCCAGAGACTACTTTGGGGCAGAAATTGATGCCTATCTGTAGAACAAGTAAGACTTAGCCCCCTCCCCGGGACACATTATGAGGCTCTTAAAGCCAACATACAAGGGGATATTTTCAGTTACATATCAGTGAAACAGCAGAAAAACCTTTAGAAGGTGGCAGACTGGAAAACACACCTACTCAATTTGGGGCCATCCTATGTGGCAGCATCAGACCTAACACTACTCTACAATATTCCACACTCCCAGTCCCTGCTATGACAAACCCTCACAGATGAGGTACAAGTAGCATGGCTCACAATGCAAAGACACATCTATCACTGGGAAGACAAAACTAGCAAAATTCTCCAATGCCTCTGCTCACCAGATGCATTGTAAACACTCATATGCCATCTGGAAGATGACAATATGAATATTATCTCCACTGAACCCCAAATAGCTACGGAATTCTCGACTTAAGTTGCACACCTATACTCCTGTGGCAATGGACCCACCATTCCTGACATTTCTCCTTTCATGACAGATATATCCAACCACTACCTCAGAACAGAGGACAAGCTATCACTGGAGAAAGACATCACATTAGAGGAGTTGGGGACAGCCTTAAACCCATTCCAACAGGGCAAAACCCCAGGCCTCAGTAGAGTTCTACATAGCATACTAGTCCCACCTGGGACAGCCAATGATGGACACATTCACAACAAATCTGCGGCTAGCGGACAAAGGACCTGATTTAGATCTTGGCAGGATTGGTACCACCATTGCTTTTTTGACAGACTTCCTGCCCGCTGTCCACCTGCTTGATTTAGATGTTGACTGGTCACTGGAGGGAAGAATGCTGCAGTCCTGCTGCCTCCACCAGAATCTATCTCCTGCGTCAACGGTGTCAGAGGCAGAAGCTGCTGGTGGAGGGAGTCCTAACATGATTCCCACAGTCCAGCTCATGATGTGCCATTCTGTCGCAAATGTGGCAGGGAAACCTCCAATCTCGAGTTGACGGAATGGAAGAAAAATAGGTGAAAACGCACCTTTTTTTAGGGTCCCATCACCGATTCTGTCTTTAACACCCTTATCCAGCTCCGTTGTGTGCTACTGCTACTTGAGGATGACCCTCAGCTACCCCATTGTCACCAGAATCTTTGGTGGTGGGTGTTGGTGTACTTTCAATAGTGTGTGTATATTGTTGGATTGCAATGCTATATGTAACAAAAATGGGCAGTACACATTTCCTATGTGTACATTTTGACAGATTACATTTGTATTGAGAAGAAAATAACACAAACTAGACCCAAAGGTATCAGAGTGCTTTATATGAGCCCCAGTTGCGTTACAGATGAACACATTCATTTTTGTTAGGCACTGGGAGATTAAGTGATATGCCCAGGATCACAGGATGTTGAACGTTCCTGAAAAGGCTCGAACCCGGTTCACCAGCTCCGAGGTCGACTGCTCTAGCCATTAGTCCACCTCCTTTCCCATCCTCTCCTACTTATCTGTCTCCACACCACCATGATCTCACTTAATCAGGACTCTGCTGCCAATACACTGCCAGCACAACCAGAACATCTAAATTGGCTCGGCGTAATATCCAGTAGAGAACATCGCCACCACTGTATTCTCCTGTCTTTTGCTGCAAAATCTAAAGATAGCGGGGGGAGCACCGTCAGCTCGATGGACTACTTAGGGCTGCAGCGGGATGGTGGTAGTTCTGTCAAGATCTAAATCAGGCCTATAGTCGCAAAACCTAAGCCAGTCCTACTGGCCACCAGGTGTTATTTCTACCACCCCATTTCTCTCCTCAATGTAAAGGTCAAATTTCCATGAGGTGTTTGATTCTGTAGACTGGGCCTACCTTTTTCACACTCCTTTCCAAAATGATCTTTGGGTTCAGATAAATCAACTTGGTCAACCTCTTCTACATTGACCTCATGGCCCTTGCCTGCATCAGAGGCTTTGGGTTCCCATATTTCTAATCTATTGGAGCACACAACAGGGTTTCCCTTTTCACCACTACTGTTCATTTTGACTACTGAGATATTGCCAGAATGTGTAGGAATAGATTCACTTGTCAGAGGGTTTGAGTGTCATCCAGGCATATCAGACAAGATAGCTCTAAACACAGACGACATTCTCATTTTCCTGTTAAATCTCCACAGTGATCCAGCAGAAGGATATTTCAGATATTAAAAATCTTTGTAGACCACATGGGCCCATGTATCAACACTGCAAAATCCCTACTATATCTCCTGGGAAACCAGGCACAGATGGCACTGTGGGCAGGTGACCCCAAAATAGGTACGTCTGGATTCCAAATTCCTTGGGGTTTATGTCAAAATGACAGTCAAAGCCCATGGAGTGAAAACCTCCACCCACAACTTAGTAGAAAGGAAAAAGACCTCAACTTCTGATCTACGCATCCCCATATCCCTAATAGGGAGATCAGACATTTTTAAGATGGTCAGTCTCCATTATTTACTTAGCCAACTGCAAAATCTTCCATATCCCATCCTGAGGAATTTCTTTGCCCATCTCGATATGGCACTCATCTGCTTACTTTAGAATAGACTGACGCCCAGGGTTGCACTCACCAAATGCTTCAAAACCACCTATAATGGCAGTTTAGCTATACCCAATATTCTCATCTACTACAGAACATCATATCTAGTAGTCCTTAGTGAGTGATGGTTCGATGATATGAATTCACCCCCATACTCCTCAGAACACTGGGCAATGTAGTATATGCACAAACTACATGCCCCATTTGGGAGCCTGATCCCCTGCATTCCCCCTGGTGATAAAGGTCATGTACTCAGTGTGGAGTGACTCCCTCCAGGAGCTGGGATAGGCCAGAAAAATGACAAGAGAAATTCCACTGTGTCATGGGAGCTGGTTCCTGCAAGTGACATCATTGAAGTGCTTTGATAATTAGGACTTCATTGGCATTTCCACATCACTGCAAAAGGAATATGGACACCATCACTTACTTCAGATCAGACAGACACTTGTGCCCTATGTCACTGACCTGACAGAACTATCAGAACACAACCCACTAGAAACTCAATAACTATTCACACCACCTTTAAAACACAAAATAGCATTCACATACAAATCACTGGTGATTCACACTCCAACTCAATCTATCAATATTTACTTTAATTCTGTGAAAAGCCATTAAAGTATAACATCGAAAAAATAAAAACATTGGTTAGAATATATAACATCGAATTAAAACTATCCAGAAAATATTCCTAAAAATGTTTTAAAACAGATATGTACTCGGATGCAACATTACTTGATAAGCTATGGTATGCCAAGTCAAATTAGATGAAAAAACTCTTTTAGATCACATTTGATAACATAAAAGCAAATAACAGTGATACGCACTCAAACACAATGTTTCCGTACTGGGTACACCAAGTTATTTACAATTTGAAAAACTACTTCCTAGCCCTCCCAAATTGCATGGGCTTGGTAATTACAACAGATTGACTTACTTTGTACCATTAGGGATTTGTAGTAGATAGCACTTTTGTTCTTATATTCCATGCTCAGTGCAAGTATCTGGAAACTGTGAACATGATTTGCTCTTTTGTGTCACTCTTTAAAATCCTTCGCACCTCTAAATACTGTCTCACACCCAATATTTTACATAATGCAACAATCTTTTTTTTGCGAGGTAGGGCGTACACCTGCAAGAAAAAAGAAGATTGTTTAAGTTTCTATCTTTTGTGGAGAATGAGGGCAAGAACTCATAGAGAACGCAGTTTTATCCCACTTGAATGTCAAAGATCTTAACTGTAGGGCACCAGATCTAAACTGCACGTACAAGCATTTCACCAGAAGGGGACACATTCTGTCCATATAAGGTTCCAAACTGGGTGTACATTTATGAAGCAAAAACGACTTTCCTTTTGTTCATTCCAAATCTGTCTCAGTTTATAGTGGTAGGAGGATAATTCACCCATTTTTACCAACCCAAATAGATGCTTAATAGGTCTCAGCCATGGTGTATGGGCCTCTTTATCACATGCAATTAGTTCCTCTAGGGATTCCCTTAAGGAAGCCAACTGCACAGATGACCATAGCCTCACCCAGTACAGCAAGTGTTTTAACGTAATTAGTGAGTGAATGTTGTTGAAAACAAGATCAAATCTCAATGTTTATTTAGACAGTTGGTCCTTAAACAGATAAAATTGTCTCAACGTTCATAAATGCGATCCCGTAAATACACTATATAAAGAGTAAAACCTTACATACAATTTCAGAAAATGCAAGATTCATTGATAGCTCTGCCTTTCTATCCAAAATACATTTCATTGTAAAATATCTAAAAAGCCCCAATTCTATACATTTTGAAAAACCTTTTGTACTTGGAGCATAAACCGACTGATGGCTCAAGCTATATCCAAATTCCAGTTAACAGATCTACAGCTTATGCATGATTTTCAATTCCGTATTTTAAGAAAATTAGGCGTAGATACATTTTTCATACAGTGAGGACCTTTAAACAATCTAATAATAATTCCATTTTGTGCCTAAAATACAAGTACACTTCCCTCCAGAATCAATCATCACCCCTTTTATCCTGTTGTTGACATAGCGGAGATTGATTCTGATCCTCATTCTTAGTCGTTTATTTCTAATCCAGCGATTGGGTAGTACATCTATATACGGGAATTGCTATTGTTTTTGCCATGAGTTAATCATAAAACCCACATATGTTTTCCCCTACAGATAATGTTAATCATGGTCTTGAGATTTTTCTTTCCCTAATGCCCCAAGGTCCTTCTTAGCAATCTCAATTTGTAGATTATGTGGGCACAACTTGACTCTCATGTCTCTGCAAACCTTTGCTATGGTTTCCCTGACACCCTTTGCCCACTTCAATTCTCTCTTCAGTATATCACTTTTGCACAATTGTGATATATTCTGCACCTGCCTACAGCCCAGGCACTGCCAGAATCTTATTAGTGCCATACATGCCATTATGTACCATGATACCATTCCGGTTTCCATTCTTACCGCCTGGAGCATCGAAGACCTGGGTAGGGACAGTACGTTTTTAAGCATTTCTTCTCTTCAAAGTCCCACCCGCTTTTATCACTTACGTATAAAAATTCAGCTGCATATTAGAACTGCAGTGTTATCATGGCTGTATAATCTTTCAAAACAGGTCTATCTGACATTTCTCCATGAGGTATCATTGTACTCGGGAGACTGAGGGGAATGCTGAGTGGTTGGACATTTGTGCTGGCACGGTGATCCCAGACAAAAATATGAAAAAAATTAGAATTTTTCTGTTAAATTTGAGGTTTGCAGGGAATTCTAGTTAGGAAAATGATGGGGGATTGATGCAAGGCATACCACCCTCAACTCCCTCGGGTGTCTAGTTTTCAGAAATGTCTAGGTTTGGTAGGTTTCCCTAGATGGCCGCCGAGCCCGTGGCACAAAACCCAGGTGATACCCCTTGCATAACCAGGTCATTATGTGATTGTTAATTTTGATATCTCCACACAAGTGAGGTACAATTTTTATTGGGAGCTGTTGGAGAATGCTGGGTCGGTGTAAGTTTGTGGACCCATGCGCAGATTCCAGAACTTTCCATCACAGAAATGTGAGGAAAATGTGTTTTTGTTGTTTTACAAAGTTTGAGGATTGCAAGGGATTGTGGGTAACAGAACCTGGTGAGAGCCACACTAGTCACCCCATCCTGGATTCCACTGGGTGTCTAGTTTTAAAAAAATGTATAGTTTTGCTAGGTTTCCTTAGGTGCCGGCTGATCTAGAATTCAAAATCCACAGCTAGGTACATTGCAAATAAAGGGTCAGTTTTCACTGGAAAATGTGATGTGTTCACATTGCGTTTTGGGCCATTTTCTGTCGCAGGCACTAGGCCTACCTACACAAGTGAGGTACCATTTTAATTAGGAGACTTTGGTTAATGTGGGGTGGGTGGAAGATTGTGGATCCGTGCAGATTCCAGAACTTTACATTACAGAAATATGAGGAAAGTGGATTTTTTCGGGACAAAGTTTGAGGTTAGCGTGGGATTCTGGGTAATAGAACCTGGTTAGACCCACGCAAATTACCCCATCCTTGATTCCCCTGGGTGTCTAATTTTCAAAAATGCTAGGTTTCCCTAGGTGCTGGCTGAACTTGGGTTCAAAATCCACAGCTAGGCACATTGCAAAAAAAGGGTCAGTTTTCACTGGAAAAATGTGATATGCCCACGTTAAATTTTGGGCTGTTTCCTGTTGTGGGCACACGGCCTACCGACACAAGTGAGGAACATTTTTATTGGGAGTCTTACGGGGACAAAGAATAGAAGAACAAGTGTTATTATCAATTGACTTTATTGCATTTATGCCTTCCAAATGTAAGACAATTTATAAATAAAGAAGTCATTTTGAAAAATGACCTCTAATTCACATGCTTTTATGGCTACACACAATTTTGGAGATGTGCAAATAAACACTGCTTATAAACTCTGGGGCAGATTTACAAGCCCCTTGTGCCACCGGTGCGTTATGTTGCGTGACACACCGGTGGTGCAACCTGCTGAGTGATATTTACAAGCACAGGTAAAGCCACCCTACCTGACTTTACCTGTGCTTGTAAATATTGCCCATTTTCAAGCAACACTGTGTGTTAGGAGCGTGACATTGGTGTTGCTTAGGCCTGAGCAGTGAACTCCACTCTGTTCGTGGAGTTTGCAGAATTTTTTCCACTCCATGCTCCGCGGAGCTCGCGGAGTGCAGAAATTTCCTCTTCGAGTATTGCAGCAGATTTTTTTCCCTGCTCGAGCTCGCGAACATAAAGTTTGAGAGCGCGAGCTGCCCTCAGGTAGAATTTCTACCCAAGCGACAGCAAGCCCAGAGCTAATGGCAGTGCACACTGCATTTCGCCACTTGCGGAACTCTGCTGAGTTTTTTTGTAACTTCACAGTGTTCCGCGTAGCGAAACTCTGATAACTAAGTCCAGGCTTGGTGTTGCTGTGAGTGTTCCCAAATAAACACCAATGTCCACTGATGCATTTCCAGATTTACGAGCAATCATAAATCTGGAAATGTGTCAGAATGCTACAACACTCTAGGGGTGGCGTAGCGAGGTGCAATGAGGCAAAATGTTTTAATTTCTCCTCAATTTTCCTCTTTCAATGCATGCTCTATTCTACAGCATGCATTGGAAGAGGAAATCACCTCAATTGATTGTTTTTTAGCCTGAAGGTACCCCTTCCTGCACAAAAACAATCCCCCAATGACGCAGGCATCCTTGCACCATGGTGCAATGGTGCAATGGTGCCTGTGCCGGGACATGGCAGCAGTTTGTGCACCAGCGCAGGGGGAAGCACCGAGAGGCAACAGACTTTTGTAAATATGTTGCATCCCTGTGCTTCGAAACTAACACAGCGTGGTGCAGCAAAATGATTTGTGGCACAGCGCTGCATTAGTTTCTTGTAAATATGCCCCTCTATATTTTGTTCTCATTTCAGAATTACATAGGTTTCCTTGATACCTACTTTTCACTCTTCATATTTTGCCAAATGAATTGCTATATTCCAGGTAGAAAATGAATAATCATTCCGAGACGCAGCTCAGTTATTGGTTTTCGGTTCCTCTGGTTCTTGGTGAACCTACAAGTCCTATATTTCCCCACAACCAAAAGGGTCCAGCGGATGTAACGATTTATTGCTTTCCAAAATTTGTCATACTTAGAAGAATTTACAGTTGAAAACATTGCCACAAATGGCAGTTTTTTCAACTCAATTTCAATATTTTTTTTACTTTCAACTGTTAGTTTCTATGAAAAAAACTTGAATTATCTACAAGAATTACCCCTTGCTGACTTTAGAATGTATAGATTTCTGGGATCCATTATTGCTTTCACACCCATTTCTACCACTAACTGGAAGGAGGTTGAAAGCACAAAATATAGCAAACATAGGCTATGTCCCAGTAAAATGCAAAAAGCTGTTTAGAAAATGTTGGTTTTTTGACAAAAGTCTGCCTGTACCTGAAAGATGAGAAGATGGTGATTTCAGCACCACAAAGCCTTTGTTGATGCCATTTTCAGGGGAAAAAACAGACACTCTCTTCTGCAGCACTTTTTCCAATTTTTCAAAATAAACCCAAATGTAGATGTATTTTGGCTAATTTGTGGGTCCCCTCCAGGGTAATCCACATACCCTGGGTACCTTTAGAGTCCTCAGGGTATTGGAAAAAAGGACTTCCTACATTCACCAAAATGGTTCCTTTTTATTTTGACCCTTAGACATTGCACTAGTTGGCTAATTACATGTTCAAACCATCCTATATTATTAGTTTTGGGGATACTTTCTAATATTTGACTCCTCTGAAAGACAGCCAGTTTTTCCATATTCATCTCTGTCATATGAGTGGTGATCCACCTGGGGTAGTCCATGTGTGCACAGATGACTGTGTCTCTTGTTTTTTTATTTACTCCTTCTATTTTGAGCTTTAAGGGGAAATGATCACTTCTCTCAGCTCTCATCACCTCAAAGCCCCTAACTCGTTTAAAGTTCTGTGAGTGCATAAAAATATAGGGGCTTATTTATAAGCTCCTTGTGCCACAGGTGCATCACTTTTAAAATGGGAAGAAGTGAAGTACTGGCAGTGAAAGGGGCTTGTAAATAAGCCCCATAGTCTATTGGACATGGTTGATGACCCATCTTAAATGTACGATTAGCTGGCCGATCGGCCTCCATCCTTCCATTTATGCACACTAAGCCCATTGAGCACAAAAATTTCCTTAGGGCTGTGTCTTGTGCTGCGAGACCCACTTTAGGGAAGCTAGCAGCGTTTATCTTATATGAGGACAGTAGCTCTTTGCACCATGGATCACCACAGCAGGTGTCTAAGTTGTGGTTAAAATCTTCCATCAGGATGAGAAAGTCTTTGAACCTTTCCAGTTTTAGCTTATACTCCTTGTCTCCACCCCAGAGATATAGACATTTACTATACCATCAAGCTATAGGTCTGGATTCATTAGGAGGACTCCACAGGCCACCACCCATTTCCATTTGACTTCCAGGGTGACCACGTTCTTAGCTGTTTTAGTGGATATCAGGGTTATTTGTCTACTGGATGGGCGTCCACAATGTCTCCTCCTAGCTGAACTATTCAGATGTACATACCCTTGAATCTTTGGGTTTTCTTATAAACACACGATCTCATTGAGGTCGATTAGTTTTTTTAAACTTTCCAATTTTGAAATTCTGTTATAGACATTAGTATTCCAGGTATTCCCTCATTGTATCTGCAATTTCTCCGATCATCAGGCAGGGCTGGATGCAGGATCGGGGGAGGGGGTTGGAGAACGTCAACCGGGTACGTGCCTTTGCAGTAGCACAGTACACAGCAACGACATCAACAACAGGGTCGGTGTCAGCATCAAGGAGCAGATGGTCACACATCAGTTTTCATATGGAGGCAACATCTGAATGGCAAGAAGGGGGTACTTGTTGGTAAAATAAATAGTGCCCTAATGAATTTGTTTTCTGCCCTCATTAGGATGCTTACGTCGTCATATCCCCATATCTCTGCTTCATAGCCAACTGCTGAAAAAGCCATAGTCATGTATGCCTTATGACCAAGGGACAGAGAACCACCAGATGTTGATTTTAATATCCTTCCAATTGCTGCTGCTCACTGATTAAGGACAGTTTTTCTTTTTGTCAATTGTGGGCCCCAGATAAGTTGTCACTCAGTCTCAGTTGTCAAAATGTTGGACCTGGTCGATTTTGATACCCTCAATGGTCATCTATCCTCTAAAAGACCTATGTGGGTTAGTTACCATGTATTTGGACTTGACTGGATTTAATCCTAGCCCTTTATGCGAACATAAAGTTGCAAAATTATCTAGTTCTGCTTGTAGACCCATAGGGGTTCTTGAGATAAGGATGGAATCATCAGCAAATATAAGGAGGGGGACAGGGACTCCAGCAATCTTAGGCTTGTCATGCCTAAAATTGTTCAGCCACTCTACCGCACACACCCATAGAATAATTTCATGCACTGCGAGAGATGTGGGGCAAAGATCTAGCACTGCTGAATGATGAAGACTAGTGAGAAACCTTACGTTCTGCAAGAGACTAGGCCATCGCCTCCCAATACAGACTCACACAGCACAAATATTTGCATAGCGTCTACCATCCCTCCATCTGGCTATGTGCTTCCCCAGAGTGCCACCTTTGCTTTCTGATAAAAGGTGCCCTTATGAATGCAACTTGAAGCTGCTCAGAACTGCACTTTCTGTGAGGGAGATCTGTCAGGCCTTGGAAATATCTTGGAGTGGTTCCTTCCCTGAGATCCCAAATTTGCCCACCTACACATCACAAAAGATCTTGGCAACACATAAATGAGTGCCCTGCCATGGATAGACCACGTAGTAGCAAAAAAAAAACACCCAATCCCTGGCCATATGGAAGGCAGGCTTGGACAAATGCACTAACCTTGAGAAGCCGATATATGCAGAGTGGGGTATCTGGGCTGAGTACAGGGGCATACCATTACTCCGGTCACTAACATATACCACCTCTAAACCTACAGAACATGTCGATACCATCTGATACTGCTATACAGGCCACATGGAGGTAGAAGAGACAGACCAGGACTTAGTAAGTGACTGCTCACCAGAGGTGGAATTCACTGGAGCTCAGCGGGACATTTTATAATTTGCTCTGTAACTAAAGCTGTGTAGTAGAGGGGGAAGAGATGGAATTGTCATTCTTTTTGGACAAGTGTTTTATTTCTGTGGGGAAACAATCAATAAAATATGTGATTAAAATGAAGAAAATAACTCTTGAAGCCCATTCAATAAATTAGTAGGACGCCATTGGTCAGCTGTATATCTTTGTTATTATGCTGTGAATATCTTTATGGACCTGGGTGACAAGTTCTGTTGTGATTTTGCTTTTTGATTTTTGTTGTTTACAAATCATGTATTTTTTTTCAATGATTTATTTGATAATTATACTGGCAATGAGGCCCTGAAATTTTAGGTAGATTGAATATTGTTTAACCCCTTCGCTGCTAGGCCTTTTCCCCCCTGTGCTAAGTCTTTTTTTGGCTAATTTGGGGTAGTTCGCGACATAAGATATCCATGCCAAATTTGCGTCCTTTTCTTCCAACATCATGGGTATTTTAAAGGTACCCTGGGTTTGTTGATTCCCCTGCAGGGGACACAGACATTAGCCAAAATACAGCAAATATTTTTTTGGGGGGTGGGGAAATGGGAAAAAGGTGCTGCAGATGAAAGAGTCTGATTTTTTCCCTGCAAATTGTATCAACAAAGGGTTTGTGGTGCTAAAATCACCATCTTCCCAGCTTTCAGGGACTGACAGACTTTTGTCAAAAAAACTAATTTTTTTACAGTTTTGGCATTTTACTGGGACATAGCCGATATTTTTGTGGCTCTCCAATGCACAATCAGCTAAAAATGTATTTAAAAAACATTTACTCTTAGAATTTGCGGTGCTATACCCTTAATACCTATGTTTTTGGCACTTCCCAGTCACAGGCCTTTGGCCCACCCTCACAAGTGAGGTATTTGTTTACTCAGGAGAACAAGGGAATGCTGGGTGGCAGGAAATTTCTGCCGGCACAGTTATCCCTCACAAAATGGGTGGAAAAAGTGATTTGTTTCAGCTAAATTTGAGGTTTGCAGAGGATTCTGGGTAGGAACATGTTGGGGTATCCACGCAAGCCATACCTCCCTGGACTCCCCTGGGTGTCTAGTTTTCAGAAATGTGTGGGTTTTGTAGGTTTCCCTAGATGACAGCCAAGCCCGGGCCCAAAAAACCAGGTGCCCCTCCTCCAAAACCAGGTTGTTTTATGATAGGTAATTTGAAGTCTCCACAGTATGATTTGGTCCATTTCCTGTTGCGGCCACTATGCCTACCCACACAAGTGAGGTACCATTTTTATCGGGAGACCAGGTGGGAACGCTGTGTTGTAGAAAATTTGTGTCAGCCCGGTGATCCTACAACTTTCCCACACAAATGTTTTAGAAAAATTTGATTTTTTCACCAAAAATTGCGTTTTGCAGGGGATTCTGGGTAGGGAAATGTTGGGGGGGGGGGCATGCAGGCCGTACCTCACTGGACTCCCCAGGGTGTCTAGTTTTCAGAAATGTCTAGGTTTGGTAGGTTTCCCAAGATGACCTCTGAGCCCGGGGCCAAAAACTCAGGTGACCCCCCTTGCAAAACCAGGTTGTTTCAAAATAGGACATTTTGATGTCTCCACAATACGTTTTCGGCCCTTCCCTGCAACGGGTACCTGGCCCACCCACACAAGTGACGTACCATTTTATCTGGAGAAATGTATTGTTTCTTTCTGAAGAGTGAAAATTATGGCACAGTAATGCAAGGAAGATGTGACAGTCACATTTTGAGGTTTGCAGGGCATTGTGGGTAAGATAACTTGTTGGGATACACAAGAGAGACATCACCTTGTACTCCCCTGGCTGTTTAGTTTACGTGAATATCTAGAGTTGGTAGATTTATCCTACTATGGAATATACACAGAGAAAGACAGAAAACGCAAATATTACTGCACTACCATCTATTCCTCAAGCACACACACATACTGGTTGGATGTGGCAAGAGGGTGAGTGATGGTTCAGTGTATATAATTGTATTAACAAGAGATTTCACAAAATTGAAATGTAATGTCAATAATTTAAAAGGACAAAAAACTGAACCAGTGACTCACAGCTCGTGAGCTGTAAAGCCACGACAAGGCACCAACCTCTTTACAGGCCATTCATACACCTTTCATTTGTGTGACACATACAAAACCATTCACAACACTAGCCGCGGGCCCATCACATTACAACACTCACAATAGCAGACAGCGCCATTCAAGGGCCCATCACTGTCACATGCCCACATGCCTGACACAGCAAGCACACCAGCTGATGGATTGCGTGGACTGGCGTTTGGCTACCAGTGTGTGTAGTGACCAGCAGCAAGTCACTACTCACACACTGCCAGCCAAGCACCAGTCCACGCACACCACCATCCAATCACCAGTCCATACACACCATCTGCCAAGCACCAGTTCACGCACACTGCCAGCCAAACGCCAGTCCAAGCACACCAAGCACACCACCTGCCAAGCGCCAGTCCTCTCACACACTCAGCCAAGTGCCAGTCCACGCATACCGACAGCCAAGCACCAATCCATGCACACCACCTGTCAAGCACCAGTCAACGCACACTGCCAGCCAAGCACCAGTCCACGCACACCACCAGCCAAGCACCAGCCTACGCACACTGCCAGCCAAGTGCCAGCCTACACTCACCACCATCACATTCAGGGTTTTTTTATAAAAAAAGAGAACACAAACAAATTGTAAATAGATATAAATCTACTAACATAAAATCTGAAACTAAATATATTGCACTAATGCCGACCTTGAAACTGAAAAAAAATGTTTAAACAATACATACCAGGCAGTTCACTTTACCACTCATGGATGCTCCCAAAAATTATTTTGCGTGTGGTACATTCTGAAACAAGCAGGCACACACAGCGCAGCGTTAGAAGGACACTCAGGGCAGTACATACGAGTCTCCTTCCTCATGCCTCTTTGCCAACAGACTATACATCTCCTACTGAGATAGTCTTTTGAGGGTGTGGGAGGAATGTGATCAGGAAAGTGGCAGTCTTTCAATGTAGCCACAACCTCACTGCTCCAACTCTAGGAACACCTGCCTGTTCGACTACAACAAGGCTGCCTATTGCAGACTCCTGAAACTTAGCAAAAGTAATCTTTGACTCAGGACAAAAATCCTTAAATACAACAAAAGCATTAAAGGTTGCCAAGTGGAAAAGATGGATAGCCAACTTCTTATACAAAATGTAAGCCTTACGAAGAGCAGTGTAAGGTTCCAACCTCTGATCTACTCTATCAACACCACCCATGTGCCTAATATAGTCTAAAATGCACACAGGTTTGGGCACTTCAGCAACCTGACCCCAAACAGTCACAGGTGAAGTGCTTTCATCATGGATGGTAGTCAGCATGTAGACATCTCTCCTGTCTGCAAACTTCACACCTAGAAGTTCCTCGTTATGCAACACAATGCACTGTCCCCGCACAAGCTTTTGACAAACAAGTTCTTTTGGGAATCCTTTACGATTAGAGTGGATTGTGCCACAAGCAACAGTGTCTACTTTGGCCAATTCCCTGAACAACTGCACACCAGTGTAGAAGTTATCTACATATAAATGGTGACCTTTGCTAAAAAGTCCTCTACCAAGTTCCCACACAATTTTCTCAGTCACTTCAAAAGTGTACTCCCTGAAATTAGAGACATATCCAGTCCTACTGTCACACAGCATATACATCTTAATTCCATAGCGTGCCCTCTTGTTAAGAATGTATTGCCTAAAAACCAAGCAGCCCTTAAACAAGACCAAAGACTCATCCACAGCTATTTGTTTCCCTAGAGCATAGATCTCAGAAAATCGATCTACAAAGTGATCAATGACAGGGGGAATTTTTTTTTTTTTTTTTGTCCTCATCTCACCGAAACGTCTGCAGAGTAAAGCAAAAAAGACCACCATCCGACCTGGGCACCCCGGTCTTCTGCTACTGCATAGGCTTCAGGCCTAGCCAGGCCAGGGGGAATTTTAAAAAGACTGTCACATTCAGGGGGATCTCATGGCAACGCTAAACCATTATCAACAAAATGCAGCGTCCGAAGTAGAAGCAAATACCACGTTGCCATCAAGGGACTAATAGACCAATATGAAGACATTGATGCCTTCCTTAGCAAGCCAATCAAAAAAAGTTAAACCCAAGAACTTCTTTATCTCTTCCAGATTTGTGGGAGTTCACCGGGTATCTCTAGAGTGGGGCCTAAGGCTGGCATTGTTGTCCCTCAAAAACTGATCAGCATACAAATTAGTCTGCTCAACAATCTCTGCCAAAAATACATTGTCCATAAACAACTGAAAAAAAAATATAGGCAAAAAGTTCTCAGTATCCACTCTACACCCTGGAATACCAGTAAAGTCTGACAATGTCAGCTGCACCATGCCTGTGGCAACCCAGAGATCAGCACTTCCAATGGGAGGCCTTGCAGCCCCAGGCAGCAACCCAGATGTCTCTTGCTGCACTATCGGCACATCAATATCCTCCTCTGAGACAGGCACTTCATCTGCACTAAGACTGGCTTCATCATACGATTATTGCTCGTGGACAGAAAACTCACTGCCAGAATCTTCCACTGCCTCCTCTGCCTCAGATGCAGAGTCAGTCTCTGAACATTGGTCAGAGGAAGACTCAAAAAGCATACCAACAACCCACTGAGCAGTAATCATGTGGCTAGCCATATTCCTTACAAAGAAAGGAGACTTCACAAACTAGTCAACAACAACAAACACTGTGCAAAATAAATAATAATCAAAGTATTGTTCCAGCTGGTTATTAGCAACAAGCATTCATACACTGAATACTCACCTGGGCCCATTCATTCATACTAACTAATAATCACCACTGGTGGGAGTCAGTTGTACTCTTTTATCAAATCCCTGCTACCAATTACCTTTCCTGATTGAAGAGTAATGACTTACCAATAGACCTTTGATAACTGGGGATAAAATGAGATCATACAAATACAATTTCATAAACACCTGAAATAACCACTGACTCAGGAAGTTTTAAAATGTTTATCTAAAATTATTCAGCAGAGTAAATTACAATTCACATAATACTTAATCGCATATCTAGGAGGAAGCATAATGTAGTCACCTATTAATCACAAATGACGGCCCCTCAGAAAGGAGAAGATAGAGACAGCAGTACAAACTAATAGATTACGCATTTATAGTTACCTAAAGCTAATAGAGTCCGCCGCCCCCACCTCAGGACCTCTTTGGAAAGCGGTTCAGTCTGCAATCGATCAGCTCTCGTCTGTGGCAGCATCTGAGCCTAAGTGCTCCAGAATCTCGCACTCCTCTCTGCTCTGTGCGCTGTGCTCTGTGCTAACTAATTAGCTAATTCTATATCTATTATACCCTTCTACGCCCATGTACTTCCCATTAATGTTTCAAAATTATGGGCCCCCTTAATTCTGATTGGACAGGGTCAGGGGGTTGATCCTCACACCATGTCACTTTAGTTCAATTTTCTTAAGCCCATTGTCTTTAAAATACTGTCCCTCTCAATTAATACATTTGCTTTATTTCCCACCCGTTTCACACCATGACTTTTACAAAATATATACAAAATGTATCATTTTATTAAGATCAATCAATCAATCAATCACAGAATTTGTAAAGCGTGCTACTTACCCGCGAGGGACTCAAGGCACTGGGGAGAAAAAAAGGGGGGGGGGTGCTGCTACTGGTCGAACAACCAGGTCTTGAGTAGCCTCCTGAAGGTCAGCAGGTTTTGGGTCTGTCGTAGGCTTAGTGGAAGGGTGTTCCAGGTCTTGGCGGCGAGGTGGGAGAAGGATCTGCCGCCGGTGGTGGTTCTTTGAATGCGAGGGACGGTGGCGAGGGAGAGGTCGGCGGAGCGGAGTTGGCGGTTGGGGACGTAGAAGAGGAGTCGTCTGTTGAGGTAGGCTGGGCCAGTCTTGTGGAGTGCCTTGTGTGCGTGGATGAGGAGTTTGAAGGAGATTCTCCTGTCGACGGGGAGCCAGTGCAGGTTCCTCAGGTGGGGGTGATGTGGCTGTGGTGTGGTACATCAAGGATCAGGCGTGCGGAGGCGTTTTGTATGCGTTGCAGTCGCTTGATGAGCTTGGCCGGGGCTCCCGCGTAGAGGGCGTTCCCATAGTCCAGTCTGCTTCTGACGAGGTCCTGGGTGACTGTTCTTCTTGTGTCTGTCGGGATCCACCTGTAGATCTTGCGAAGCATGCGGAGGGTGTTGAAGCAGGAGGATGAGACTGCGTTGACTTGGCTGTCCATGGAGAGCGTTGAGTCGAGGATGACTCCCAGGTTGCGTGCGTGGTCGGTGGGTGTCGGGGCTGCTCCCAGCGTCGTTGGCCACCAGGAGTCGTCCCAGGCTGAGGGGTTGGAGCCGAGGATGAGGACCTCTGTCTTCTCCGTGTTCAGTTTTAGTCGGCTGATCTTCATCCAATCGGCGATGGCCTTCATTCCTTCATGGAGATTGGCTTTGGCGGCGAGGGGGTCCTTGGTGAGGGAGAGGATCAGTTGAGTGTCGTCGGCGTAGGAGATTATGTTGAGGTCGTGCTGTCTGGCGATGCGTGTGAGCGGGGCCATGTAGATGTTGAACAGTGTTGTGCTGAGGGACGATCCCTGGGGTACGCCGCAGATGATCTCGGAGGCTTCGGATCGGAATGGTGGGAGGCGGACTCTCTGGGTTCTGCCGGTGAGGAAGGAGGTGGCCCATTCCAGGGCCTTGTCTCGGATCCCTGCGTCGTGGAGGCGTGCGCGTACAGTGCAGTGGCAGACAGTGTCGAAGGCGGCGGAGAGGTCCAGCAGGATGAGGGCTGCGGTCTCACTGTTGTCCAGCAGGATCCTGATGTCGTCGGTGGCGGCGATGAGGGCAGTCTCAGTGCTGTGGTTGCTGCGGAACCCCAATTGGGATGGGTCCAGGATGCTGTTTTCTTCGCGGTATCGGGTTAGCTGTTTGTTGACAATCTTCTCGATGACCTTGGCTGGGAACGGAAGCAGGGAGATGGGCCGGAAGTTCTTGAGGTCTCTCGGGTCCGCCTTGGGTTTTTTGAGTAGGGCGTTGATCTCTGCGTGTTTCCAGCTCTCTGGGAAGGTCGCGGTCTCGAAGGAGAGATTGATGACGTTGCACAGGTGGGGTGTGATGGAGCTGCTGGCTTTGTTGAAGATGTGGTGCGGGAAAGGGTCTGAAGGGGAGCCGGAGTGTATTGTGCTCATGGTCTTGATGGTGTCCTCAATGTTTACGCTGGCCCAGGCTGGCAGGGGGTCGTGGACAATGGTGTGCAGTGGGTCTGGTGCATCGGTCTTAGTTGGGGCTGTCTGGGTGTTGAAGCTGTCGTGGATGTCGGCGATCTTGCGGTGGAAGAAGGTGGCGAGGGAATCGCACAGGGGTTGCGACGGCGGGATGTCGTTGGTGTTGGAGCTGGGGTTGGAGAGTTCCTTCACGATGTTGAAAAGCTCCTTGCTGTTGTGTGCGTTGTTGTCGAGGCGGTCTTTGAAGGAGATTCTCTTGGCGGACTTGATGAGGTGGTGGTGGTTACGGATGGCGTCTTTGTGGGCTGCGTGGCTGTCCGGTGTCTTATCACTGTGCCATTTCTTCTTTAGTTTCCGGCAGGTGCGCTTGGAAGCTAGGAGTTCCGAGGTGAACCAGCTGGCTCTTTTGGTGGTGTCACTGTGGGTGAGTTTTTTCAGCGGGCGAGGGTGTTGGCACAGTCGTCCAGCCATCGTCTGAGGTTGCAGGCGGCGTCGTCGGTGTTGGATGGGTCGGAGGGAGGGCTGAGAGCGAGGGTTGCCCGTAGTTGTTCTTCGGTGACATTTTAAGACATTTTAGTTGAGCTCTGAAGGTGATCAGCGGGTCATGTCCTTGGACATCTTCCAAGTTGACATCATCGCTTTGCTTTGTTAGTTTTCAGAGCGCATGCGCAGGTCACATGGCTCTCAAGCTGCTGTTTAGTCAACCCAGGCCCACTTTACGAACTAATAGAAAATTAAAGAAGAAACATATTAATAATCACAAATAAATGTTTTCACTGTATACCCCCTATTCTACTCTACGCCCGTTTAATTATAAATGTCTATCCCGCATTAATAGCTTTAGAATACCACGTTATTAATTGCAGCAATGCAGAAGCTTTAGCATGTGAGAACATTAAGCGGCCATTTTAGCATATCCTGCGCAGAAGCAAAAGATTCCCTCCAAGCAAAGAAAGTCGTCATACCACGTGACATGGTTGACACATGCACAGTAGAATTCCCGCGCTTTAGCGGCCATTTTGGATTAGACAAGGATTACTTATTAGTGGAAAACACATAGGCAAGCCTCTTCTAGATAAAAATGTGTTTGCACCATATTAATAAAGACATTACAACGTTTTAATACAAATTAATTAATACTGTGAGAGGATTGCTTTCGAGCAAGTCTCATTGTGAGTCCTTGCTCCATCAGTATGGCTTTAGCACAAAGATCTATATACTCAAAAACAATATGACTCACTTGCCAAAGATAGCTACACTTACCAGCACCTACTCTGCAGAGACACAGCAAAAAGCAACGATATCCCACTAGAAAGAAAATCAAAACCAATTACTCACAAGACAACAAAATACACATCGGGCACTAATGCAAAAAGATTTTGACACTCAAAAAACAAAAGCCAAACATACTGCTATTATTACACTGTTTGCAAAAAACACGTTCATGCAGGTAAATGAAACTCATTTTGAGTAAATAGTACAACAAAAATTCTCTTACCAAACACATGTAAGTACACAAACTGCAGAACCACTAGTAACGAAACAGCAACCTGGAACAGTCTAAAGAGCAAAAACCTTGAACTAGAATAAAAAGGAGAAATAAAAAATTACAACTGCAATTCACAAGAAATAAAACAATTAACATTATAACACACTATGTCACTACCCAAATGGTCAATCTGCCAGATGGGCCTTCAAATAGGGGCCGATAAAAATGGGGGGTGATATTGCCCAAGGGATCGGGTTGGGTTTTCTGTCAGGCTGATCTGTACCCCAGATGGGGCAGAAAACAGCACACAGAAATGTGTCCCCCTTGCAAAAGAAATAGAGCCCTGGTGCCTGGTAGGGTTTTCTGCCTACCCTTCCCGCCTAGGCAGAAAGGCCAAAAAAAGGGGCTAGATCTGTTCCCGGGGGGAGGGGAAATACATAAACATAATTTAACCCCCTTGGAAGCAACCCTTGGCCAAGGGGTCGCTTCCATTACAAATAAAATAAAATCCCTGGTGTCTAGTGGGGTTTTAGAAAGGCCAAAAAAGGGTCAATCTGCCCCCAGGAAGGGCAGCAAAAACTTCCAGTAAATGTATCCCCCTTGGAAGCAACCCTTGCCCAAGGGGTTGCTTCCATACACTAAAAAACACAATCCCTGGTGCATAGTGGGGTTTTCTACCCCCCTTCCTGAGGGCAGAAAAGCCAAAAAAAGTGGCTGATCTTCCCCGGTGGGGGGGGGAGGGTCAGAAAAAACATCCTCGAGTTATGACCCCCTTTGATAGCGACCCTTGCCCAAGGGGTCGCTTCCACACAGTAAAAAACACAATCCCTGGTGCCTAGTTAGTTTCGTTTCGTTTAGTTTTTGCCAGCAAGGGGCCCAAGACCTGTTTTAAGTGTGGTCTAGTAGGCCTCTGTTCTTATGATGCTAGATGTCCCTTGTATGGGAAGACAGCACCCACTGGTGCACCACCCCGGCAGTTGGCTAGTGTAGCCCTGGGGGAGGAGATGGGTACCCAAGGTGGGTGGGGTCCCGCAGAGATGTCCCTTGTCTCTTTAGGAGACTGTGAGGTGGTCCCAAGGGCCCAACTGCCTGATCACACTAAAAAATACAAGCAGTGGGTGACCATCAATGGCAAGAGGGTGGAAGCTCTTAGAGACACCGGAGCCAGTGTGACAGCTGTCAGTTGTCGGTTGGTGTCTGAAGAGCAGGTAGTCCCAAATGCATTTTACCCAGTTGTTGCCGCTGACAACACAGAGAGCCACTGCAAGGTGGCACAGAATCCCTTTGAGTGGGGGGGGGGTCTCAGGGACTCTTCAAGTAGCTGTGAGGCCAGCCATGCCTGTTTAATGTCTGTTAGGTAACGATTTGGAGAGCTCCCCTTGGGCTAAGGTGGAGCGGAGAGCTCATTTAGAGACGTTGGGTTTGCCTGAGTGGGCCTGCGTGACCACTCGGTCTATGGCAGCCAGTAAGGGTGTTCAAGAGGACCTGGAGCCTGAGAAAATGGCCCAGGTGCCTGCCTTAAAGAGAAGAGGTAGGGGGCACGGGAAACCGGCCCCTGAGATTCCCATGGCCCAGGAGGAGGCGGACCCTGAGGGGGATGCCCTGGAGCCTACCGGGGAAGAGATTGCTGAACTGGGAGACCTGCCTGAGCTGACCCATTGGCAGCAGGAAGGAGGTCCCTCCAGGGAAGAGTTCTGTGAGGAGCAGAACAAGTGCCCTTCTCTTGTGGGTTTGCGGCAGCAGGCTACAAACCAGGCAGCAGGTGATCAGTCTGGATCACATTGGATCTACTGGGAGAATGGTCTCCTGTATAGTGAGCCTAAGGTTGCTGAGCCTGGGTCAGCCTGTGTGCTGGTGGTACCCCAGCGCTTCAGAGCCTTCCTACTGGGACTGGCTCATTTGGGGCCGGACAAGACCTTTGAAAGGCTTGTCACCCATTTTTATTGGCCCCAAATGCGCAAGAGTCCGGTTACCTACTTGGTGGACTTGCGGTCTCCCAGGAACCCCTTGCGGGTCCTGCATGTCAACCGCCTGAAGCCCCACTTAGAGAGGTCCGAAGTGGGCATGCTCCTAGCAACAGATGCTGGAATGGAGGAGGAGACTGAACCTCTTCCTGACCTCCTGTCTGCAACAGAGCAAGATGGGTCAGTGGATGGAGTGAACCTCTCTTCCACCCTGACCCCTGAGCAGCAGAATGACTGTCACCAGTTGCTGGGACAGTTTTCTGACCTGTTCTCCCTGATTCCCAGTGTCACTGATTGGTGCGTCCATGATGTAGACACTGGGGACAGTCCTCCTGTCAAGCACAAAACTTACAGGGTGACTGACAGGGTGAGAGCTTGCATCAAGGAGGAGGTCTCCAAGATGCTTGCGTTGGGGGTGATTGAGTCCTCTAACAGTCCTTGGGCCAGCCCAGTGGTCTTGGTCCCAAAGGCTGCCGCACCGGGTGTCTCACCAGAACTGCGGTTCTGTGGGGACTACCGAGGGCTCAATTCAGTCACCAGGACTGACGCGCACCCCATCCCCAGAGCTGATGAGCTCATTGATCGGTTAGGGGCTGCCTGGTACCTCAGCACGTTTGATTTAACGTCTGGGTACTGGCAGATTGCCTTGACTGATGGGGCAAGAGAGAGGTCAGCATTCTCCACACCAGATGGGCACTACCAATTCCGGGTTATGCCCTTTGGGATGAAGAATGCCCCTTACACAAGATGATGGACGGAATGCTGCACATTGGCAAACATTCACCCCCAGTCACAGATCTGGGTTTAATCCATCGTTATTTTGCTTCACCACGCCACCCCAGTTCAGACATAGCCATATGCAAATCAGTCTTGACCCTGTGCCTCATGGGAACAGTCCAGACCGAACTGCCAAGCCATGTCTTCCCTGGACCGGAATCAAGCATCCTAGGACCGGTTTCCAGGCTATCAGCCTTCATCAGCCAGGATAGCTTGACTCCAGTGGCGTAGTGAGCACGGGACCCACGTCTGGGCATACCCTTCCCACTTTGGGCGAAATGCAAAACACACAAGATGATGGACGGAATGCTGCACATTGGCAAACATTCACCCCCAGTCTCAGATCTGGGTTTAATCCATCGTTATTTTGCTTCACCACGCCACCCCAGTTCAGACATAGCCATATGCAAATCAGTCTTGACCCTGTGCCTCATGGGAACAGTCCAGACCGAACTGCCAAGCCATGTCTTCCCTGGACCGGAATCAAGCATCCTAGGACCGGTTTCAGGCTATCAGCCTTCATCAGCCAGGATTGCTTGACTCCAGTGGCGTAGTGAGCACGGGACCCACGTCTGGGCATACCCTTCCCACTTAGGGCGAAATGCAAAACACACAAGATGATGGACGGAATGCTGCACATTGGCAAACATTCACCCCCAGTCACAGATCTGGGTTTAATCCATCGTTATTTTGCTTCACCACGCCACCCCAGTTCAGACATAGCCATATGCAAATCAGTCTTGACCCTGTGCCTCATGGGAACAGTCCAGACCGAACTGCCAAGCCATGTCTCCCCTGGACCGGAATCAAGCATCCTAGGACCGGTTTCAGGCTATCAGCCTTCTTCAGCCAGGATAGCTTGACTCCAGTGGCGTAGTGAGCACGGGACCCACGTCTGGGCATACCCTTCCCACTTAGGGCGAAATGCAAAACACACAAGATGATGGACGGAATGCTGCACATTGGCAAACATTCACCCCCAGTCACAGATCTGGGTTTAATCCATCGTTATTTTGCTTCACCACGCCACCCCAGTTCAGACATAGCCATATGCAAATCAGTCTTGACCCTGTGCCTCATGGGAACAGTCCAGACCGAACTGCCAAGCCATGTCTTCCCTGGACCGGAATCAAGCATCCTAGGACCGGTTTCAGGTTATCAGCCTTCATCAGCCAGGATAGCTTGACTCCAGTGGCGTAGTGAGCACGGGACCCACGTCTGGGCATACCCTTCCCACTTAGGGCGAAATGCAAAACACACAAGATGATGGACGGAATGCTGCACATTGGCAAACATTCACCCCCAGTCACAGATCTGGGTTTAATCCATCGTTATTTTGCTTCACCTCGCCACCCCAGTTCAGACATAGCCATATGCAAATCAGTCTTGACCCTGTGCCTCATGGGAACAGTCCAGACCGAACTGCCCCTGCCACCTTTCAGAGGTTGGTCAACCAGGTGTTGGCTGGACTGGAAGAGTTCAGTGCCGCCTACCTGGATGACATTGCAGTGTTCAGCGCCAGTTGGGAAGAACATCTGCGCCACCTCTGGGAAGTGTTGATGGCGCTGCGGAGAGCAGGCCTCACGATCAAGGCGAGTAAGTGCCAGATCGGGCAGGGTTCTGTGGTGTACTTGGGACACCAGGTTGGGAGCGGCCAGGTGGCACCCCTACAACCCAAGATTGAGACCATCCTGACTTGGGAACCCCCCAAGACCCAGACAGAGGTGAGAGCCTTTTTAGGACTCACTGGGTATTACAGAAGGATTGTCAAGGGGTATGGCAGCATTGTTGCACCCTTGACAGAGCTGACTTCCAGGAAGCAGCCCAAGAGAGTGATTTGGACTGACACCTGTCAGAGAGCTTTTGATGCCCTGAAGACTGCCATGTGCACGGTGCCCGTGCTCCTGGCACCCAACTTCTCAAAAGAGTTTATTGTGCAAACAGACGCTTCAGAGCATGGTGTGGGGGCTGTTCTATCACAGATTAATGAGGAGGGCCTAGACCAACCTGTAGCCTTCATCAGTAGGAGGTTACTTCCACGGGAACAGAGGTAGAGTGCAATTGAGCGTGAGGCATTTGCTGTGGTCTGGGCACTGAAGAAGTTGAGACCATACTTGTTTGGGACTCACTTCCGGGTTCAGACAGACCACAGGCCCCTCAGATGGCTCATGCAGATGAGGGGTGAGAATCCAAAGCTGTTAAGGTGGTCCATATCCCTACAGGGGCCGGACTTTACGGTGGAACACCGCCCTGGTACAGAACACGCCAATGCTGATGGTCTGTCCAGATTTTTCTGCCTTAGTGATGAGAACTCCCCGGAGGTAGGGTAGTTCTCCCCACATTTCAGCTGGAGGGGACACGTGTTAGACCTGGCACCATTGGCGTGGGTCTCCCTTCCATTTTTTGCTGTTGCCTCTTATGTTTTTGCTGGTTTTAGATGCTTTTGGGCACTGTGCCACTGCTGTTAAGTGCCACAGTGCAAGTGCTCCCTATGGTAAATTGATGTATGGATTAGTGACTCCATGATTGGCTTGTTTGGCTTACTGTCAGACCCTAGTACAGTGTACTGCGTGTGCCCAGGGCTTGTAAATCAAATGCTTCTGGTGGGCTTGCAGCACTGGTTGTCCCACCGGAGCAGCTTGTAAAGTGTGTCTCAGGCCTGTCATTGCAGAGCCTGTGGGCAGTCTGGTACTGCCATGTTGACTGGGCAAGTGTACCCACTTGCCAGTCCCTAAACCTTCCCTTTTTTACATATTAGTCACCCCTAAGGTAGGCCCAAGGGCAGGGTGCATTGTAGGTAAAAGGTAGGACATGCCCTGGTGTGTGTGGCATGTCCTAATAGTGAATTACAGCCATTTTCGTTTTTCACTATTGCAAGGCTACCTGTTCCCCATAGGCCAGAATGGGCAGTTAGATTATTACATTTTATAATCCTAACTGACTCAGGGAACCAGGTAGAAATTCGAGTTTAGTACGCCTGAACTCAGAATGATAAAATACATCTTTTAGTGAAGTTGGCTTTAACATTCTGTGTTTGAAAATACCACTTTTAGAAAGTAGGTATTTTCTTGCCTAACTATCCAGGCCTGCCTCTGCTAAGTTGTGTATTCCTTGTCTGGAGATTGAGTGACAGGGGCTGGGGGTGGCTACAGGAGACAGGGTGAGTCAGCGCAGGGCTGAATAGAAAGATCTGCATCCAGAGTGGAGGGAGGAGTTGCACCTGGGACTGAATAGGGCTGTGCCTGCCTTCCACAATGCTGGCTACACCTCCTGCCGGGTGGCTGAGCACTCTGCCCCACATTCTGAAAGGAAAGAAGGAGTCAGAAAAACAAAGTGCTCCAGGACTGACCAGAACTGGTTTTGGACTAGGCAGAGGCCTCTCTGCCTTCAGAGAACAAAGAGAAACTGTGTATAAAAAGGGGACCCAGACCCCTAGGAAATTAGATCACTTCTGGGAATCAAGACGAACCTTTGCTGAGGAGAAGAACCAGGAAGCTGAAGGAGGAGACTACCCCTGTGCTGCGTGTTTGGGGGTTGGCCTGCAGTGGTTGCTTCATTGCCAAAGAAAGGAGAAAAGGACTGAGTGTGCTTTCTATCAACTTGAAGAAGAATCTCCAAGGGCTTGAACTAGAGCTTGCCTCCTGCCTAAAGTCTCAGGGATACAAGACTTCACCAACCAGCTCCCCCCCTGAATTCCCTATCTGGGAATTGAAGTGCCTGCTGCTGTGCTGGGCCTTCTGAGAGACTGCGTGTCGCTGGGAGCTGGAAGCGCGACGCAACAACGAGAAGCGTGTCGCCGCCGCAGCCGCTGTCATCGCATTGCCGAGGAAGCGAGACGCCGCTGCCGCTGTCATCATCGCATCGCCGAAGCGCGGCGCATCGCCGGAGAAGCGGGACGCTGCCACAGAGGACATCGTCGCATCACCGGAGAAGCGCGTCGCAGGGCCTGTCGCGGCTCCCAAGATCATCGAGTTGCCGAACGGCCGTCGGGCGTGCACGCATCGCACCAAGGTTGTCGCCTCGCAGCCAAGATGCCATTTTTATTGCATCGCACCGGAGAAGAGTATTGCATTGAGGTGCCATCTGTCGCATCGCACCAGAGAGCAGTAAGAAACCGACGCATCAACTCCCCACACAGTAAGGAAGCGAGCATCAACTCCACTGCGCAGCAGTAAGGAACCGACGCACCAACTCCCCTGAGTGTACGGAACCAACGCATCACCTTCCCTGCGACCCTTTTGTTTTCTTTGCGTTACGCATTCAAGGTACATTGAGAGTAAAGTGTCGCATCTACAACTTGAGAGAACTGAACTATTTTATAACCTTTTAAAGTCTATTTTTGAGTACAGTATTGTGGATTTTTGTCGTTTGGTCTTGTGTTAAGTCTATATAAAAATACTATTTTTATAATACAACCTGTGTGGTGTCCATCTGTAGTGTTGTCACTGTATTACTGTATGTGTTCACAAATGCTTCACACACTGCCTCTGAGATAAGCCTGCCTGCTCGTGCCAAGCTACCAAGGGGGTGAGCAGGGGTTATTTTAGGAGTGTAGCCCCTCACCCTGACTAGACGCAAGGGTCCCTATTTGTCACAGGTACCTACCTATGCCAACTAGAGACCCCCAAATCTAACACTGGTGCATAGTGGGGTTTTCTACCCCCCACCTGAGGGCAGAAAAGCCAAAAAAAGTGGCTGATCTTCCCCGGGGGTGGGGGGGTCAGAAAAAACATCCTCGAGTTATGACCCCCTTTGATAGCGACCCTTGCCCAAGGGGTCGCTTCCACACAGTAAAAAACACAATCCCTGGTGCCTAGTTAGTTTCGTTTTGTTTCGTTTAGTTTTTGCCAGCATTTAATGTAGGCACCCTTGCACGCTATTTGTTGCTTTTGTAAACTGAACTCTAATCTTATTTGTGCCTGAAAGGTATACTGCAGGAGGTTAAATATTATTCTCATTGTCCTGGACATTATGCTGTCCAGAATGCCTGCATAACTTCCTCTAAGGCACTCGTTTCTGTAGGTAATAGTGGGGAGGAGCCTCGCTTGAATCACCTGTGGTAAAAGGGGTGAGGCTTGGGCCGGGTATTTTATGTTTGATGTTTTTTAAAGCAACAGCCACAGCAGTCCCTCTTCCTGCTATGGCTGTTTTTTGTTAGAAGAACATGCATTTACTGTCCAGTATAATGCCCAGTATTGAGTCAGACTCCCCCCAGTTCCCAGAGGTGCCGGTGTGCGCTATTTTTCTGGTATATTACCATCACTTTGGATTTGTCAAAATGTATACTTATTCCATTCTTGGCAGAGAAGTTGTTTGTGGTGCTTATCAAATGCTACAGGCCAATCGGAGTACGGCTGATTAGTAAGAGGTCGTCAGCATAAAGTAAGTTTGAGAGGGTAACACCTCCCAAATTCGGGGCGTGGTGGTTGCAGTTGTCTAGTTCAGACGAGAGATCTGACATGAATAGATTAAACAGGTCAGGGCCAAGACCCAACCTTGCTTCAGCCCCTTGGTTGTTGGTATTCTCCTGGATAAGCAATCACCGACTCCCAGCTTTATTTGTACCCAGGTGTCAGTATGAAGTAAAATCAACTGGGACAGGAGACTTGGAGAGTTTTAATTTTAAATAGTTTTGCCCAGAGTTATTTCATGTTGATGTTATCGAAGGCGTATGTATAATCTATGAAGCAAACAAAAAGCGGTGTATTGATGTTTTTGGCTGCATCAATTAGAAGCGATAAGGCATGTATGTTTGTTGTTGTCCCAATTAATTTTTTTAATCCCATTTGATTGATGGGGATTAATGCCTTTTTGGATGCCCGGTTCTTCCAGTAGGAGGCCTGCATAGTATTTTGCATCATTATCTATGAATGTGACAAGTCTATAATTTTTTGCTTAATTTTTGCTGCCTTCTTGTGAATTGGGGAAATGATTGATCCCTTCCAAGAGCTTGGTATTCTTTCTAATTCCAAAATATGTCTGAAGAGTGGTAATAGTGCTGCCGCCCAGAAATCCGGGTCTTGCTTATATCAAATTGGTGGGATACCATTGGGGCTCTGCGCACCCTCTGCTTTGCCTTTTGCAAGAAGGAATAATTAATCTCCTCAGCTTGCTTTTCTTGACCCGGCCAGTTTATTTTGCTCCCCAATGCCTCGTGTTTAATGTTGTCTGTTCAATGTTGAAATTATGCCAGAGATAGTTAGCCCAGGCTACTGGTTGGTAGATGAACTCCCCTTGACTGCTGAGGGTAGTTGGGGGCCAAGAACCCCTATTGTTGCCACGAGTATGTCCCCCACAGTGGGACTACTGCGACATCATTGAAGACCCTGCCCCCTTTCTCAACCTCTCTGCAAACATGCCTTGTGGCACACTACTGGTTAGGGGATGATCTCCCCTTGGCTGCTGACGATCGTTGGGGGCCAATGACCCCTATTATTGCCACAAGTAAGTCCCCAACAGTAGGATTGCTGAAACCTTGTTGCAGGCCCCACCCCTTTCTCGACCACTCTGCAAAGGGGCCTCCTGGCATGAGGACCATTGGATGCTGAGGGTCATTGGGGGCCAAGTACCGGTATTGTTGCCAAAAGTAAGTCCCCCACTGCGTAATTGCAGAGACCTCATCAGAGGCCCTGCCCCCTTTCTCAACCACTCTGCAAACATACCTCCTGGCCCACTAATGATTGGGGAATAAAGTCTATGGGTGAGCGCGCTGGTAAACTCCGCTCCACTGGCAGTTGGCAGAGTTTTTGACCAACTCTGTGTTCCAAGCAGAGTGGCAAAACTCTACAAACTCTGCTGGCTGAGAAGAGTTTACTGCCCACCCACTGTTTTCTGCCTCTTTCCTGCTCACTTCTGACCTTTATTTTGCCTCTTTCTGTTCAGTTCTGACATTCATTTTGCCTCATTCTGCTCATTCCTGACCTTTATTTTTCCTCTTTCTGCTCATTTCTCATCTTTAATATGCCTCTTTCTGCTTATTTCTCCCCTTTATTTTGCCTATTTCTGCTCGTTGCTGACCTTTATTCTGCCCCTTGATGCTTGTTTCAAACCTCTTTTCTGCCTTTTTCTGCTCATGGCTGACCTTTATTCTGCCTAATTCTCATCTTTTCGCCTCAGGACCGTGGGGGGAGCGTCAATGCCCCTGCCGTTCCAGCCACCACTCCGCCTCCTGTGGGAGCCAGCTCCCTTTATTTCAGAGCAATCCTATTTGTCGGCATCCCTGCCTGCTTGAAACCAGGCAGGGAAACAGACAAAAACTCTGCTCTTAGCAACTGGGAGCGATCTCACAGCTCTCGGTTGCTGAGAGCAGAGTTTGAGTTTGCTCTGACATAGCATGAGCAGGCCCTGGGGGTGGCAATACCCAAGGCCGTTATTGGCTCCAGGAAGAGGGCCGAGCAGCAACTCTCCTTTCATCTGCATGGGTTGACCCCGGGTAGGTAGTGGCCCCATGACCGTATATGGGCCAGGAGGGGGCTCTTCCCCCATTTAAAAAAAAATATTAGGCCCCAGCAAGGTGGTGGTCCTCTGGGCCCTGGGGCATCCAGAAGGCCCCCAAATAAGGTGTTATTTAGCTCTGTGTGGTGGTGGTCCCTGGAGCTCAGGGCTAGTTGTGTGCCCCCATCAATCTTTCTTTAGCCCTAAGGAGGTTGTGGTCCCCAGAGCTTACAAAGCCCATGGAGGAGAAGCCCATGTGCCCACTCTTTTTATCAATAAAGCCCTGGGGAAGAGATGGTTACCCTTGCTCAATAAGCCTTAGAAGGTAGGCCCCATTCGCCTCCCTCTTTTTAAAAAATAAATGGCCCAGGACCTGGCCTACATGGGGCTGTATTCAGAAAAAGCAAGGGAGCTTTCGCTTATTTTTTAATTTTTTTAATTTGGCATTGATTAGCTGCTCATGTTTTTGCAGCAATTTGTATTACTTCCCTGCCTCCGTTTCTTTTTTTAAATGTTTTTTGTGGGACTCAGCTGAAGACAGGCCTAGATGGCTGGCAAAACATTCCTGGTTAAAGTGTTGACAGCCAATCATATCTCACCATGAGATCTTTGCTAAGGCTCTGCCCAGATAACCTTATTAGCTTTCCCTTAAATTTCTTAACAACTTCTTAACAGATTTACACTGGATAACGGAAAGCATGATCTGCCAACCAAAATCTACCTTCCTGCCAAATTCCATGTAATTATGTCCAGCGGTTTGGGCTGCAGTCATGTTCAAAGCTCCTATGGAAATTAACATGGGAAATTGTATTTTTGTCGTAAGAGACTGTTGCGGTCCGTAGGATTTTTATATGTGGAGGAATGGAGGTGACCGTCCTAAAGGGACTGAAGGACTGAAACCTACCAACTGCAACAAGCCTCTTATGATACAGCAGCCATCACCCAAAACATCTAAGGGATAACTTACCTTATGGCCAATTTTTACGCCTACGACGAAACTTTAGTGTGGCTCATGCAGGGTTTGTGCACTGACAAAAGCATCCACAATCATTCAGCTAAATAAGCACCAGACATGGACTCAACAATCGCACTCCAATTGCAACTCCACACACTGCAATTACAAGATCACCTGCCCAAGTAATATGCGGTACGTGGGTATGACCACACGGATGGTAAAAGCCAGAATAATGGAACATCGCAGCAACATACGCTGTAAAAAACTGACGACCAAGCTGAGCATACATTTCATTGAGGCACCACACTCTCCAGACCACTTCTCCTGGACAATCCTGGAAATTCACCCACATGCGACTAAACACTACCTGTTCCAAGAGGAGCAGCGATGAATTTTCAGCTTGTCTACCCAGATTGCAGGTTTAAATGATCACATCCCCTGGGGAGAGATCCATAACTGACACACTGACTTCCACTTGATCTGCCCCACAATACAACTATTGGGTAATCAGTGATGCCAGTTTTGACCCAGCATCTATGTCACCTCACATGCTGGTAGTCTACCTACTGCCCATGACTACATGACCACCACACGCGCATTTTTATAAAGGCACCCTCTCATGCGCTCTATGAGGCCCATATATACCATCATTGTTGCAGGGTACTATATGATCACCTTGAGGAACATACCCACCTTTTGGGCACATTTACCCTACCAAGATGGCCCCCGCTGTTTCAGCATCTTTACCACTCCAAGATGGCCCCCTTGTCAGCTCCCCCACTAAACCCAATATGGTGACCATTGTGCTCTACTTACAGAGCCTGGATTTGGTCCAGAGGCACAACCAACCCTCTTCACGTAAAGCTACTTGTATCTCATACCACGAGACAGCCCGTACTCGAGCCGAGCAGAGGAAACAGGTAGGTCCCACGCTCTCCACGGCGATGGGTAATCGTGAGTACCTCCATTATTATTTTACTCTCCCGAACTGCTTGCCAGTTCTTTTGGCACTGTACAGTTAACTTTTGCCCCTCTTTCCTCAGGCTGGAGGATGCTTTTGCGCAACTCCGCATCGTCTCATTGGAGCCTTCCCCCAACACCAGGGGTAAGAATTTTTACTCCTATTTATACCCCGCATAGCGCATGAGAGTCGATAATTAATAATTTTCAAGCACCCACCGCACTGGTGTTTAAGTATATTAACGAATTGGATGTTATCACCCCATGCCACAGCAGCAAACATCATAGTGGCCTTTATCACCAGCACGCATTTACGGCCCCAATACTTATTAGCGGTGTACATTAAGGAGAGATATGTGTTTCTTAACATTGTGACCACCACCACACACTGACATTTTAGTGCAATATACTATTGGTTTGAATAAGCAGCACAACGGCCTACCAGCTAGGAGCTTTAAGGAGATGTGGGTTCCGCATGTCGTGACTTTAGACCAATATGAACTATTACGTACCACCTGCATTGTCTTAAGACCACCTACCTACCATGATCATTATTCTTTGATAGTGATGCGGACGCATGACTAGACCAGCCAGGCACTTGAGCATGCGACCACCAGGCATGCCTACCTAGTTGGGCACAGATACCACTATTGCATTATGTGTGTACTATTGCTGTGCCTCTTCATCCCTCTCTTCCCTCCCCCTCCGTCGGGGTGTCGCCTTCGGTCACAGGTTGAGGGGACCTTCCAGTTATTGGCTGCAGCTTTAGTTTATGAGCTTATAGAGGTTCAGGGGTTACTGGGATCCAGGCTAGGATTGCCGGGGGACCTCCTTAGGGTATTTTGTCACTCAGGCTAGGGCACCGGGATCTAAGTGATGGAGACTCACAGAATCTACCAGAGTTAGAGTCAGTTGATTTTGAGCAAGTCCGGTGCTCACGGGAGGCAGAGTCTGTTTGGTTGCAAAGGCAGTGCAGGTTCTATTGGTTTTTGAGGGCTACTGGCTGCAGGACACACCAAGGTTCTGCTAGAGGACTCTGAGGTCGGTACAGGCTGGTAGGGCTGGGGCCAAGTCAGTGGGTGTCCTCCTCTTCTACCCTCAGTGCAGCTGTTTGTTCCTTCGTCTTCTTGTTTCTTTTGGTCAGCTCGGGTCTGAGGAGGCAAGGTTCAGGGTTGCCTCTAAATACAAAATTTAGGGGAGTTACAGGTGGGTATAAGTCGGGACTAATGGGTCTGTTCCTTGGGGTGGGTACACCCCTATTATGCCAGCCTCCAGTGGGAAGGGGGCATGAGCCTCACTCTGGTTGGCTGGGTCCCCCATCTGCAAGATGACAGAGACTGAGAGTTGTGATTCACCTCACCTCCCCCACCTGGGGGGTGGGGTTGGCAAAGGTGGGCACACCTCTCTTCCTATCTCGGTTTTCCCGCATATTCTCCCACCCAAAGTGGCGGTCAGAACCAGTAGGGGCCAGTTGCTGGGAGCAGCAAATGGCTGGGTTAGCTCACAAAGGCAGCAGGCCTTTGAAGCTTCCCCTTCGCGGACCCTGCCCATCCTGGGGGAGGGGGCTTGGCACCTCTACAGGGGGCACAATAAGTGCTGCAGCCCTTACAGGCCTCCCCTGGTCACAGTGCCCTTGGTACCTAGGGTATCTTTTACAAGGGGCTTACATGTGGCCAGAGAGTTGCCAATTGGGTTTTGCAACATTACACTTTAGGGAAAGAACATAGGCTGGGGGTACTTGTTTGGCAGGAGCCCAGGGCACACTCAGTCAGCTTTTCATTTTGACATAGGCCTGGCATTGAGACCTCTGCCTCTCTAATGAAACTGGAACAGAAAAGTGAGGTTTAAAACATGTTGCTAGATGTATGAACCTCTATCCAGTCCATATGTCTCTGCATAGGTACACTGCAAGAAGTCCATAGATAGTGAGGTGTGTCCTTTAAACTGAAAGCATACTTGGTCAGGTTTGAATGTCTAACTGCTACCATGTCTCAGGTATGTCTCTACTTGTACAGGTAGTCTGACATGTGTGATGCAACTGATGAACCTAACTTAAAAAAGATACAGTATATCATTCCCCTGGAAAAATATTGTCGGATCTACTTCAGCATTCAGCCCCAGAAGCACAGATCTCTTAACTAGGAAGACCTCTGGAAGCACTTGAGCACACATCCTCATACCCGGCTGCCCTGCATATTGAGCAGAAAATTACATATGCATTTTCTTCTACACTCATTTAGAGAGCATACAGAGTGAAACAGAGGTAGTCTAGTAGCTATAGACTTCTGTACATGTGTCATCTTGTCCCTAAAAAGTCACTGACATACTCACTGAGGTCTCTTGAAAGATGCTGACACTCAGAAGAGTGGCATGATGGGAGTCAGACTTTCATTTTGGAGTACGCCTGGCATTGAGAGATCTGCCTCTCAAATGAAACTGGTGGAGAAATATGAGGTTTAAAACATGTTGCCAGATGTATTAACCTCTATCGAGTCGATGTAAGTCTCTGCGTTGGTACACTGCAATAATACAGGTCTTAGAAAATTATTCCCATGCTCAACCCTTGGTAGCTTGGTTGCGAGCAGCCAGGCTTAACTTCAAAAACAGGTATGTAAAGCATTTAAAAATTCCAATCAAGTAAATAATTAAGACATCACACACAATAAAAATCCAACACCAATTTATAAAAATAAGAAATATTTTTATCTTTAAAATGACACCAAAACAAAAAGAAATCCACTACAGGGAACCCTTGATATGAATTATTAAAGATTAGTCACTTTCTAGTGCTTAGAAACCAACAGTGCCACTTTTGGACATTTGGTTGCCTCTGACAGAGACACATTCACGTTTAGCAATTGCTCTGGAGGATTTCTCACCAGGCTTGAGAAGCCTCCTCCAGAAGGCTTGATCCAGTTAGAACTCCTTCCTGAAGTTCCTCTTGCAGGATCAAAGTTTAAAACACACATTCCAAGGGTCTGGAATCTCCAAGAGGGTCCTTGAAAGATTGGGACTTCAGTTCCCACAATCCACTTGGACAAAACCCTTACAAATCCACTGGTATTTATTTATATATTTATAAAGTTTTATATAGCGCAAAGAAGATCCCGAAGGATATCAGAGCGCTTTACAAAAAGGATGGAAGGAGGGTAATACATACAATATCGACATTAATTAGGAATAAAAGCAAGAATAAGCACATAATTACAAGACGCATGGGTCAAAGGAGAGTAATACAATAAGCAGGTACATAGCGGACTAAACGGGGGGCACACTATGAGATAGAGAAGAGCAGCATCCAATGATGGTCCAATGGTTGTATGATCAATGACCTTGAGCAGGTGAACCTAGCCCAATTAAGGTAGGAATTTGTTCATTAAGAATCTTTTGACTTCCAATTTGAAAGCAATCGTTGAGGAGATTCTGCGTATTTCCGGTGGAAGAGAGTTCCATATCTTTGGGGCGGCGCCGGAGAAGGCTCGCTGGCAAGTTCTCTTTTTCCTAAAGATTTGTGTTTCAGAGGAAAGTGTTAGCCCTTCTTGAGGCTCTACCCCCGCAGGATAATTCAAGTTTTTGCGCTAGGTACCAGGGAGTTTTCAAGTGGAGGGCTTTGTGCGCCAGAACTGCAATCTTTAACTCGATTCGAGCTTCGTAGGGCAACCATTTAAGAGATTTTAGGACTGGGGATATGTGCACGTTTCGTTTGGTACCTGTAACCAGTCTGGCCGCAGCGTTCAGAGATGCCCTTAGTGGAGCCAAGGCGTATTTGGGAAGGCCACAGAGCGTAGCGCTGCCGTAGTCTAATCTCGGTAAGATGAGCGCTTGAACCACTTGCTTGAAATCAGTTTGTGGAAGGAATGGTTTGATATTTCTAAGTGTCCTCATTAAGTGATTTGTTCCTCTACACACGTTGCTGATATGATTATTCATGTTCAGGTGCTTGTCCAGGGTGATTCTGAGAGATTTAGCTGAGTCTATAATGAGGGGGGTGCAGTTGAAAGCCGTGAGATGATTCAACCAAAGGTCTAGCTTGGGGATGTGGTTCAGAGGAGAGATGAGAAGGAATTCAGTTTTAGAGGTGTTGAGCAGGAGATGGTTCTCAGTTAGCCAATTTTGAGTAGACAATAGGGTAGAGTTGAGTGAGATGATGTTATCCGGGAGGAGATTTTCAAATAGAGTTGCGTATCATCCGCATATATATGGAAGAAAATGTTCGTTGAGTTTAGTGTGTTAGCTAATGGTTCCAGGAAAAGGTTGAAGAGTATAGGAGAAAGGGAGGACCCTTGGGGTACACCCATGAGAACTGGGGAGGGCTGGGAGAGAGAGCGGTTTGCCTTAACTCTTTGTGATCTGTGGTGGAGGAAGGACGAGAACCATTGTAATACCCAACCAGAGAAACCCTTCCTGTTCTTCAGAATGGATAGGAGGTTGTCGTGATTGACCGTGTCGAATGCAGAGGAAAGGTCAAGGAGGATTAGGAAGCAGGATTAATTTTGGTCAAGCATTTTTAAGAAGTCATCCATAACGTGAGTGAGAGCTGATTCAGTACTGTGCCCCTTCCGAAAGCCACATTGTTGCTGGTCCAGGAGTTGGAAACTCTCAGGGGCAGATTTACAAGCCCCCTGCGCCACCAGTACATCACTTTTCGTGATGTACTGGTGGCGTAGGGGGCTCCTCCATATTTACAAAGACAGGAAAAGCCACCCTGCGTGACTTTTCTTCTCCTTGTAAATACGGCCCCTTCACACACAGCACTTTGCGTTGAAGGGGCGTTCCATGGGTGTTGCTGTGGGTGTTCCCACGCAACACCCATGGAACAAGACACATCTACAGATTTACGAGAAATCGTAAATCTGGAGATGCCTCTGAATGCTACGCCACCGTAGAGGTGGCGTAGCGAGGCGCAACGAGGAGAAATGTTTTCATTTCTCCTTGTTTTTTCCTCTTTCAATGCGTGCTGCATTCTACAGCACACATTGAAAGAGGAAAATGCCTGTAGTGATTGTTTTTGTGCAGGAAGGTGCCCCTTCCTGCACAAAAACAATCTCCCCACGACGCAGGCATCCTTGCACCATGGTGCAAGGGCGCCTGCGCCAGCGCATGGCTGCAGCGCCAGCACATGGGTAAGCACAGAGATGCAACATATTCTTGTAAATATGTTGCATCCCTGTGCTTCGGAAGTGCCGCAGCGTGGCGCAGCCAAAGGGCTTGCGGTGCCACGCTGCGGCACTTCCTTGTAGATCTGCCCCTCAATATGAGCACAAAGTTAGGATTGTACGCATTTTTCTAGGAGTTTGGCTAGGGTGGGGATGTTGGAGATAGGGCGGAAGTTATTGAGGTCAGCTCTATCTGCGTTAGTTTTTTTTAGTATCGGTGATACCTGAGCTGCTTTTAGACAATCCGGGATCGCGCCTTGTGACAGTGAAGCGTTTAAAATCCTTGTCTAGTATGAGGACTTTCTTGATTTCTTTGAAGATGGCCAGGGGCAGGGGGTCGCTGAAATGGTTAGAAGGGTTGATATTCTGAAGAATCTTGTTGATGTCTTTTTCACTGAAAAGGGTAAAGGTGCCCCATGATGCATTGTTCTTGGTGTTCAGGCTGATAGGTTTGCAGTTTTCTAAGAGGTCAAGGGGTGGTGCGGGCCCTGAGGATGGCAGAAGTGCCTTCTTGGAGGCGAGTTCAATGTTGATGAGTCTTGATTTCTCAGTGAAGAAAGCAGCCAGTTCGTCACATGAGGGTGGGCTGCCTCCGGAAACCGAGTTGTTTGGAGCTGCTGTTTAACCAATTCGAAAAGTTTCTTGGGGCGGTTTGCAGCTTGGTCAAGTTGGTGTCTGAAGTAGTCTGCCTCAGCGATCTTGATTTGTTTGTTGTAGAAGCTTCTAACATCTCTGAGGAGTTTTAGTTGGTCCAAGGAGGGTTTGGATCTCCAGGAACGTTCAGCTGCCCTAAGGTTGTGGCGTTCCATGTTTAAATTGTCGTTGTACCATGGTTTGGATATTTTTGTCGAGGCATTTTTTTGTTGGAGTGGTGCAATGTCGTCCATGATGTTGGAGATGGTCGAGTTGTATGAGTCGGTGAGTAACTGACCCTCAACCAGGTCAGCTTGGGAGGAGAGGGCAGAATTACAGTGGGCTGCTAGATCATCTGCATTTATTGATCTGAGATCCCTTTTCCAGATCTTTGATTTCTTTGGTTGAGCCATCCTCCCAGACACCTCCCTGTTAATATAAAAGAGGATGCAGTGGTGGTCGGACCAATCGCAAGGGGTAATGGTGTCCAATGTGATGGTCTGTCCTTTCGAGATGATGAGGTCTAGAATTTCCCCTTTATTATGAGTTGGTTGGTCACAGTGCTGAGTCAATTCTTGGTCATTTAAGAATGATTTGAGGCAAGTTACATCGTGGTCAATGGGGTTAGACCAGTGAAGGTTGAAGTCACCAAGGAAGATTTGGGACACTGATGAGTCGACATTGCCAGAGATGATTTCCATTAGTTGCTAGATGAATAGGAGATTGTCTCCCGGGGGGTGATAAAAAGTGTGGAGTTTACACACCGGCAAGTTATTACTTGAGATACTGAGACCAAGGTATTTGCAGGAGGAAGGCGTAGAGGACTCCAAGATCGAGATTGAGTACTCTAAGCTTAGAATTCTTTGTGGTGATGGTCCAGGTGAGCTCTGTTAACCTGGTGAATGCACATCAAACTCTTCAGCGTGGGCCCTTATGATTCTCTTAGGTTTCAAAAGCAGATCTGAGAGGCACTGCCCCTCCCAGATACTTATTCAGTATTCTCTGGGGTCAGGTAGGAAGGCACTCCTGTCCAATGAGGTGCAGGGCAACACCCCAGAGCATGACCACTTCCTCTAAAGTGTGGCACAATGCTAACCCAGAAAGCACTATTCCTCCAAATAGCAATATGTAAGAATTTTCAGCAGAGGGAGAAGAACTAACTAAACCAGCTCAGAAGATGACTTCATCTGCATAGGGCCACTCCCCTTACATCTGGCTACTCCTTCTTAATCCCCTTTCTGGCTGTGGGGCAGAAAGAAGAGGTGTTAGACCTGGTACCATTGGCGTGAGTCTCCCTTCCATTTTTTCACTGATTTCCTCCTCTGTTTTGATATGTATTGCTGGTTTAGATGCTTTGGGCACTGTGCCACTGCTATTCAGTTCCACAGTGCAAGTGCTCCCTATTATAAATTGATGTATGGATTAGTGACTCCATGATTGGATTATTTGATTTACTTGTTAGACCCTAGTATAGTGCACCATGGGTGCCCAGGGCCTGTAAATCAAATGCTGCTGGTGGGCTTGCAGCCACAGAAGCAGCTTGTAAAGTGTGACTCAGGCCTGCCATTGCAGAGCCTGTGTGCAGTCTAGTACTGCCATGTCGACTTGGTAAGTGTACCCACTTACCAGTCCATAAACCTTCTCTTTTCTGCATGTTAGCCACCCCTAAGGTAGGCCCAAGGGCAGGGTGCATTGTAAGTAAAAGGTAGGACATGCCCTGGTGTGTGTGGCAAGTCCTGATAGTGAATTACAGCCAATTTCGTTTTTCACTATTGCAAGGCTACCTGTCCCCATAGGCCAGAATGGGCAGTTTGATTATAACATCTTATAATCCTAACTGACCCAGGGAACATGGTAGAAAAACAAATTTAGTATGCCTCTGCTAGGTTGTGTATTGCTTGTCTGGTTTGTGAGTGACAGGAGGGTCTTGGCTCCAGCAGTCTGATGAGTCAGGGCTGGGCTGAATAGGACCCACATAGAATAGAGAGTAGGGGGGAGGAGATTTCCTTTCACTCCCCTGAGACCTCATAGAATAGAGAATAGGGGGAGGAGATTTCCTTTCAGCTACCTGGGTCAGGTCTGCTCTCACACAATGCTGTCTCCACCTCCTGCCAGGAAGCTGCACAGAACTGGTTTTGGTCAGGCACAGACACTCTCTGCCTTCTGAGAACAAAGACTTTTTGGGTATAAATATTGGGGCCCAGACCTCAAGACTAGAGATCACTTCTGGAACAACAAGACAAACCTTTGCCAAGGAGAAGAACCAAGGAAGCTGCAGGAGTTTGGACTGCCCCTCTGCCAGTGTGCTGTTTGCTGGGTTGGCCTGCAGTGGTCTTCATTGCCAAGGATAGGAGAAGGAACTTTTAAAGAACTTTCATCATCTTGCAGAATATTTCTCCAAGGGCTTGAACTTGTACTTGCCTCCTGCTGAAGTCTCAGGGACAAAAGACTTCACCACCAGCTCCCCTCTGAATTTCCTTGCTGGGAATTCTGTCTGCAGAAGCCTGCGTGTCGCTGGGAGCTGGAAGCGTGACTCAACGAGAAGAAGTGTGTCTCTGTCGCAGCTGTTGCAATCGCATCGCCGGAGAAGCGTGTCGCCGCCGCAGAGGCCGCCTCACCCGAGAAGGGTGTCTTCGTCGCAGCTACCTGCCGTCACATCACCGGAGAAGCGTGTCGCCACCGCAAGGGTCACTGTCACATCACCGGAGAAGCGTGTCGCCTTCGCAGCTGCCTGCTGTCGCATCACCAGAGAAGCATGTCGCAGGGCCTGTCGCGGCTCCAAAGTACAGTGTTCACCACACGGCCGTCGGGCGTGCACGCATCGTCTTCACGTCGTCGCATCGCATCAAGGGGGCACTCTCATCGCACCGGATTATCGCATTGTATCGAATCGAGGCGCCTGCACGCCGCATCGCCTTCCCTGCGGACCCTTTGTTTCTTTTGCATTACGCATCCAAGGTACTTTTGTGAGAAACGTGTCGCATTTATCATCAACTTGAACTAAGTTACTTCTACCATCTTTAAGTCTTTTTTAAGTTCAGTATTGTGGATTTTTGTTGTTTGTGGTCTTGTGTTAAGTCTATATAAAGAATACTTATTTTTATAAAACCTGTGTGGTGTCCATCTGTAGTGTTTTCACTGTATTACTGTATGTGTTCACAAATGCTTAACACACTGCCTCTGAGATAAGCCTGTCTGCTCGTGCCAAGCTACCAAGGGGGTGAGCAGGGGTTAACCAGTAGTTTAATCCCCTTTCCCTGACTTAGAAGCAAGGGTCCCTATTTGGACAAAGGTACCTACCTCTGCCAACTAGAGACCCCCAGTTCTAACAAGAGGTGTAAATGAAAACTGGTTGCTATAGCTTATCTTCTCCTTCCCTTGAAGAACATCATTTACTACCCCTCCCCCTGGCTCTGGCATTCCTATGCCCAGCAACATCTCCTCCCTGAAAGGCTTCCTAACTCGAGGGGGGTCATTTATCACCTCTTCAAAGCAGCCAGACAATCCACTTATCTCTGACCAATCAGGGCAGCACACTACAAGGTTGTATTTTGGCTTACAAACAAGAAAGTCGTATAACTTCTTGTCTGTACATTTTAGAAGAAATTCAACAATACCATATTGTTGGATTTATTTATTACCATTCTCCTGAGTCCTTTAATCCTACTTTAGGGCTTTTGTTTCTCCAATTATTAACTAATAACCTATTCCAGTGTTAAACTATGGGCTGGGGCTTTGCAATGGAAAAATGAACTGGGCAATGTCTCCAATACCAGGCCCAGAAAACAGGTTTTATATGGACCCTGCTTATATCTACAGGACTCCCCACCCCTGGAAAAGACTTTTGGGCTTCTGAATATATGAAAATATTGCATATCCTCATTTCACAGTGCTCCAAGCACAAAAGTCGATTTTGGGAAGCACTTTACTACAATGTGGGGAGTGAAATGTGCAATATCACTAACCCATGGGCATATAAAAACCTTTATATAAGGATTCTCCTAATAAATACCTGACCCCCACCCCTAGCCCACCTAGGGGAGACCCTGGGGGTAACCACCATGCCCAAACATTGTAGTTTATTATCTTTTGAGTGCCCCAAACACCAATGTTGAGTTTGGGCACAATTTGCATTTTAAAAGCATTCCTACAACACAGGATGCTTTTAAACTGACCTCAGGCCTCAGCAGTGCACATATTCAAGTACAAAAAGGGCTTCTGGTCTCTAAACTGCCATGCCCTATTATATACTAGGGCCTTAGATGTAGTTTCAATCCCCCTGCCCTATTATGTACTTGGGCCTTATACGGGAGGTTCTGCCAATCACAGGAATACCCTAAACCATAGTGTGCCCTTGTGTATGTATGTCTTTCACTGTATTCTACGTGTGTCTTCAGCATTGCACTGGCCCTGGGCCTGGTTAGGCAGAGCCCAGGGTCAGTCAGTTACCACCAGTACCAGTCAGCAAAAAGATGGGGGGTGCCCAGGGCACAGGATGACTTTGCAACAGAGACAATGCCTGCGCCTCTCACATGCCTATTGCCTATCCCTTTTTGCATCACTTAGCACTGAATGGTCTGCCCCTGAAGATCATTGATTTACAAGAGTGCCTGGCAATGCCAAATTCCAATGTGTTGCCTGCAACAAAGACGAATACCCGTGCTTGGATTGGAAAAGGTAACTACAACTATTGCAACGATTAGTGAGTGATTGTGTGAGTCATTATGATGATTCATGTGGTGGCAGCCAGTGAGGGAGGGTGTTGAACAGTGATGTGGGAACTTGCCTGAGATGATTGATTTTCAATGTTTGGGGCCAGAGTGATGGGTGATAATGTTTTCCCTGCAAAAACGTACTTAGCAAAAATTAATTCGCGGATATGGTCCACTCCTATGATCCTTCTGTTTTTCTCATCTTCTAGGATGGCTGCCCCAGACAATAGTTGGATTTACAAAACTGCCATATTCCAATCCGTAGCTTGCATTAAAGAGTAGATAGTGTACCTACCACCGTGCTTGTATTGGAACAGATATCTATTGCACCAATCTGGGATCAGATTATCGAGTGACTTTGAGTGATGATTGATGTGGTATCTGACAGTGAGGGAGGGTGTGTTGAATTGTAATACAGGAACTTTCTTGAGATGATTATTGATTAACAATATTTGTGGCCTGAGTGATATGTGAGATCCTTTTTTTCCCTGGAGGTGATTGGCCCTATTTCACTTAGCTAGATTTAATTGCAGGGTCCTCTCATTATTCCTGGTTCTTTACTTTAGTTAGCAAACAAAAACCTATCCAAAATACTGTAATTCTGTTTCTCTAGCAGTGCGCTATACGTCTATCTTGCTCGGGTCATGATGACTGGTCTGAGACGAAGTTACTCGGAGTCAAGAGAAGGATGGAAGAACTCAGGGCAGGAGCAAGAAATTATCGACTTCAGGTCAAAGGTAAACCAAGAGTCTGAGGCCTAGTTCTCAGCTATGCGGAATGGAGAGAGGTGTGTTTATTTATGAAATGATATTGTGTGTGTGTGTGTGTGTGTGTTGGACTTGTGGCAAAATTGAAACTCTGAATCCCCCACTTGTTTTCTTTTCTCTGCCTCTGAGTCTTCCTGATACACTCCTATTGAAGCTTACCTTCCTTCTATCTTTCTCTTTTACTCTAAAATACAGTTTTTGTTCTATAATCCACAGACCATCTAGTCTCCTGCATAAACGAAAGGTGAGAGTTCAGCTCAACACTCCTGCTTACCTACGAGACCAGTCCAGACAGGCATCTAAGAGTGATGGACATTGCCAATGACAATGCCGATGCACCACCTAATTTTACAATGCAATATAATTTTTTTTGATAATCATATTTGGAGAACTGCTTTGGTGGGTTCACTCCCCAACCTAGAAGACAGAACATTTGTCAGAACAGATGGCTGATAACTTGGATCCCAGGTTCAGAAGGACTGTTTGCAGTGCATTTATCTGTACTCTGTAATACTCAATCCTTTGTTTCCTTCCACAACAGATTGATGACTAATGATGTGTTGCTCATTGCCGAGAGGAACGTTGTCCTTGTGTAGTGTATGTCTTTGTCAAACCATTCTCCAAACCCTTTTTCCCATCCATTCATCAAACCACTAACCCTTTTCGAACATGCTGTGTGATTTATTGAGCTGTGGCTTAATTTACAACACCAATGGATCACACATGGTTGGGCGGATGTGGTGAAAGCAACACCAACTTACTGCAGGATCTTCTAGGCAATAACCCAAATGGACCCCATTTACCCACACATGCATGAAAAGTGATCCATATTTTTGATATAGAATGAAGAACATCAGTTATCAGCATTATAATTGAATCACCTCCTTCTGTTGCTTAACCATAAACGCCTAACCTAAGTTTGTCAACTCCAGACTTTCAGTCCATTTGTTGTGTAATCAATGTGTAGTACGCTGGTGTCAATTCTTTGTAAAGATTTGCTATATATCCCACTAACTCAGTCTTTTTGTTTCCATTTAGTTGCCTAAGATGGATAATCATTCTTTTGAATAATCCTACAGTTGGAGCTCATCTGGGTGGAACTGGAAGTGGGAACTCACCTGTGAAGATGTGATACCGTCCCTGTTATTGCTTCATCTATATACACGTAAGACTACTGAACAAGTTAAATTAGGGAGTAAGTAACTAAATGCTACTATTATTTATCTAGGTTGTTGTAGAAAATGTAAGTCATGGCAGCATCTGCCCTAATGGTCAATATAGTTAGAGAGCTATAAGAAAGCTACATAAAAACTGAAGGCTGTAGCGCAAAATAAAAGTAAAACAAACTACTTCAGGCATACATTTAGATAAACTATAAATCCCCCTTTATATTTTTACAAATATAGATACCCTTTCCACCCACACAACATGCCCACTCCCTCCTTAAACAAACTGAATGGACCCAAGCCCCAATGTCCCAAATGTTTCAAGAAAGTCAACTCTGTCCACTCCCTTTCCCCTTCCCACCTTCTCCACTCAGCCACAACAACAAGTCCCTCCCACTAAAACAAAAACTTTAAAAAAAGAGCTAGAAGAGGGCATTATGGATGTCGGTCCAGAGCTGATACAGGTTGTGCTCCATCGTGGTGAGTGGGCCCTCAATGGTGTCCAGCCGCTGCAGGATGCAGCCCAGCGATGGCTGGCAGAGGTGCTGGCAATGGGATGGCTGGGAAGCTGGAGGCTAAGGAGGACTGGCTGCACTGGTGCCCGGCAGAGAGGCATTTATTTCCTCCTCCTCCAGGACCACCAGCCACCGCTATTCTAGGTGGATCCGCTCTAGCCTCTGCCGATGAAGACAGGCCATTATCTACTGCCTGTTGGGTCCCACAGGTGGACCAGCAGGAGTAGCTATATTGCGAAAAACAAAAAGAAAAAAGACAAATTGTTAATAATGGTCTGTGCAAACAATTGTTTTAAATTAGTAGGTGGCACCGTAGCAGTATATCCCTGTCCCCTAGGGACATTGGAATGTGATTATTGTGGTAGTTAGTTAGTTACTTAGCATTAGTTAGCAATTTAGCAGCCTGTGTCATCCTCTCACTTCAGTATTTGACTCCTTAGTAGAGACTTTTTTGTAGTTTGTATAGGAGTGAATAGCAACCAGCCAGTTAGGTGTATGCAGTATGTATGCGTTCATCTATGCATTTAAGACTAAATGCAGACTTAGTGAATAGGCCCGTCAAAGGTGGTTGAGATGATTGCTAATGAGATTGATTTGGAATGAGATACGAACTTGGAAGCAAACATAAGTCTTTGGAATAGGCTGGCTAGGTAGGTTTAGGATTCAGGAATTGGAATGGAACTGTGGAATAATAAAGATAGGACTGTCCGCGACATGGAACTTGTCTACTACTAGTCAACCTGATTTAGGAAAGGTCAATGTTATTGCAATTGCCGTTTCCTGTCAAAACATCTTTTTGGAGCAATTATATAATATTCATTTAACACCAATCATTTTTTGTCTCTTTAATTATGTCTTACATGATCATCAGCATCCACGGGCAAGACAAGGTCGTCCGAGGCGGGTGCAGGAGCTGGAGGTGCCTCCCAGGAACGCTCCTCATCAGATGGCTCTGCTGGCCCCAGTAAGTCCTCCTGTTGTTAATATTAATATATATTTTCCCTAACTTTTACTGCTCCTTATTTTGAACTATTATTTCCATTTCCTAATTTAATTTTTTTCCAAATCCTCTAAAATCTATCTGTTTCTAAATTCTTGTCTGTCTGTAGCTTGCTTTCTTCTGCTTTTTCAGTCAGCTTTCCCTCTCCACTTATATATTTTGTGGACTGCATAGTGGTGATGCTGTAAGAGTTAGAGAACCCATCGGTCCTTACTACTACTAGTACTAGTACTACTACTCCGCCGTGCAGATTGCATGCCCAAGTAAGGTATTCTATGCATGTTTGTTGAGATGAGAAGGCTGTCTTTTACTTTCTCATGCTCAATCAGTAAATGATGGTCACATTAGACACCCCAATGTTGTGTCTTCTTCTCATGTAGGCGTAGTATTATTATAAGCAGCAGTTGATGGTGAACTGATTACCGTGCACCATGGCTGGAAGGAAGTATGAGGAAGAGGAGGACGGCACCATTACATTTTCCAAACAAGAAGACCTTATATTCCGATTGTCCACCCAGTTGGCCACTCTTTTTCTTTTAAAAAATTCATCAATAGCTCTTCCCAATGCATTTAGTCCTTGCAGTGATGTGTGTGGTGTATGTATTGTATTTTTAATCTTGCTGGTGAAAACAAATAAATAGGGGGAGGTGTATATGTCATCTAAAAAATATGCAATGTTTTTTCTAGATGTACCTACCACCAGTGCCGGGGCCAACGGGGAAAGCAATGCCAGCCAGGAGGGAGCAGATGTGGCAGGCAGGGGGTGAGCCATCAGTAGTGGCAGTTGGTGGTAAGTCATATTCCTTGCTTATTGATAATCAAATATATACACTCACTGCAAGGGGATACACTGTACACTGTACTGTTGAGACAAAGTTGTGAACAGTTGAAGAAATCACCCTTTACTTAGCATTAGTATTAGCGGGAGTTGATTAATTATGGGCCTCTTCTTTCTTCAACTCAGCAGAGAAAGTTTTATGAAGAAGACTAAGAGTCAGACCTTGATGGGTTGATTGAAAAGGGAAAGAAGGATGGGAGGAGAAAGGACGGGTGACATGTAATATATGACTAGCAGAGAAGGATGTACTGGTGAAGGGGGCCTCGGGATGCATATAGGTGGCTGATAGGTGGTTGAAGGATGGGTGAAAGGTGAAAGAAAGGATGCCTACCTGGGTGTGTGAAACTGTATGGGTGAAAGGAATCCTCTGCGGTATTTCATGGGTCAAACTCAAAGGCAAGCAAGGACACATGGGTGGTTAAATAACAAATGTATGTTGGTGAATGGTTTGTTGAGAATGATAGCCATGTTTGGATGGATGGATGCATGGATAGTATTCAATCATAGGTGAAGACTGGATGAATAGAATGTAAAAGAAAATTAAACTGTGCCAGAGTAGCAAAGCCAAGGGTGAAGAATAAAACTAATGTTAGAATGATGATACATGGAAAAGTCCCTGGGAAGAAGAATAAACAAAAAATGATTTTTTTGCAAGGTTTTTGATTCAAAGGTTTGAGGTTGTATTTCAGACTGCTCCCTTGACTCACAGTAGTTTGCAAGAACAACAAATACATTATGTATGTACCACCTGTGAGAAGTTGGCCTGGCATATGCTGTCCACTAATTATAGTGGGCACCTTGCACCAGTCCAAACAACCCCTTATTGGAGATAGGTTAAAGACAACCTTATTGAAAGCTATCCTAGTGGTAGCTATGGAGAGCAGCCTTCAGGCTAAGTCTTGAAGGAATGTAAAGCAGCTTGTTTTACCAGTCTATAATCTCTTGAGTGACCAAATGAAAGAGCACCACACCAGGTATATATTCAAAATATATGTATTTATTACTAAACACACCCCTCTAGTCTCTTTATGAGGCTAGAGTTCAAGTACATAAGTTATAAGTTATTAAATCACAGTAATAGCACAAATACACGTTTGGGCCCTAGGGGCGTACCAAACCATATACCAATAAAGTGGTATAAGAACCACGACTGAACTAGACACTAGGTCTAGAGCCTCTAGAAGTGCTTGGACCACAAGGAACCACCCAAGGTAGTGACACAGGGGACCCACGGGAGACGCGTGCAGTGTAAATACACAACCGCGATACGCCGTCAACTTCTATGGAGAAAGTCGCGATCAGGAAATTAAAGAAAAGGGACACTTAAAGGAGGACTTGGAGCAAACCCTTTGAGAACTAGGTTGTTCTAGAGTCTCTACCCACGGGAGCACCGGAGTACTCGTGTTACCTCACCCAGGGAAGCCGAGGGGAATAGGTGCCTTTCGGGGTCGGGTTTCGTCGTCGATTTGAATGGCGATCTGCTGCAAAGTGCTGCTGGCGACCAAGTGGAAAGTGTCCGGGTGGATCCAAGAGTGGATCGGAGATCTGAAGAACCTGAAAGCAGAGGGGACCGAGTCTGGGTCACTAGCCAGTGACCAGGAAGGCGATGGACAGATGCCCACCGATGTCGAGTGCTTCAGGTGCATTGTTGGTCGTCTTGACTCTTCAGCCACCAGGTCCAGGAGGTGTTGTCGGCGACCAGGAGCAGGATTCGGGCTGGTACACAATGTCTGTCGAGTGCTGAGGTATCGGCGACCGGATTAGACCCAACAAGCCTTGGCAATGGCAAGTCTCGATGAAGATGAAGATCGTCGATGGTACAGACCAGCAAGGTTTGGGGAACTCACCCAGCGAGGGTAAGTGAGGGCAGACCTGGAGCAACCAGGATGCCCAAGAAGAAAAAGATTGGCCTTCGTGAAGGGGTACTAGCCAACGGGCTAGAGATCGCAAAGGAGCCTTGAGACGTCGCACGTGGATCTGGCTCACAGGACACTCGTGGAGTGGAGGCCAGTGATCTTCGGTGCAGTTGGTGCTGGAGGCTAGGGCTACTCGGAGCCCAAAGCACGACTTCGTGGAACACCCAGAAGAGGATGCACTTGCAAATGTGCTCGGTGTACAGGGGTCACGGTCTCACGTTACCCACGATAGCTATGGGCCTCAGCTTTGCTGGGGACTCAGGGTAGCCTCGGGGAAGACTGAAAATCTACCTCTGGTGATGCGAAGACTTCGGCGTCCGACGGGAGCTTCAGAAATGCAGACCAGACAGATGTGTCTTTGGTGCCTGCCAAGCAGGGGAGTCACTCCTTGACCCCAAGGGAGATTCTTCTGTCCTCTAGTCTTGAGTAGAGCGTCTAAGGTCCAGGATTCTGTTTCAGAGTTTCGTCCAGGGATAATCAAAAGTCCTAAGGACTGGGTTCCTATACTTATACCAAGTTTAGGGGTTGGACTACTCTGTGGCAGAGGGGTGGCTACACCCCTTTCCCTTTGTCCAGTTCGCGCCAAAGCAGGGGCTGCAAGCCCCTGATCCGGTTTGAACTGGGGTATGCACAGGGACACCAAATGTGCCCCCAGTGCAGGACTTCAAAGCACCCGAAAGTGCTCCCGCCCAGCCCCAATACACATTATCCTGTCTGGGGAGGTGGTCACACCTCCCTGGGACAGGAAACCTATTGTCCAGGCCTCCCCTGCCGGAGTTTTGTCCAGCAGCAGGAGGCCAGACTCGTGTCTGTGGCAGCAGCATCCATTTTGTGACCAACTGCTTAGGTGGTCCATTTCCCTACAGGGGATGGACTTTACAGTGGAACATAGACCTGGGAGTAACCATGCCAATGCAGATGGACTCTCTAGGTACTTCCACTTAGAACATGAAGACTTAACTGGGCAAGGTTAGTTTAATGTCCCTACGTTTGGGGGTTGTGTAGGAGAGTAGGATCTGCTTCACATGGGTACCCCCACTTTTTGCTGATGCTTCACTGTTTTTCGACATTAGTCTGGACTGGGGCCCTGCTAATCAGAACCCCAGCCTAGCTGCTTCCTCTCTAAAATGGTTTCCATGTGCCTTAGGCACATCTCTGATTGGAATCTGGAGTGCCCTTATAAGTCCCTAGTATATGGTATACTATGTACCAAGGGCATAGGTACCTCAGAGGCCTACCAGGGGCTGCAGCATGTATTATGCCACCCCTGGAAGGCCATCCAAACTGACACCACAGGTCTGCTACTGCAGCCTGGGTAAGGTGGTGCATGCACCCCTTACTGTGATATAGGTTACCTATATCACTAAATACATACACACATATAAACCTATAAGTCACTCCTAAGGCAGGCCTTATCAATCCTGAAGGCAGAGTGCATGGTTCCTATGTGAGAGGGTGCCCCTGCATGAGCAGGGCCCTCTGCAGCGTTCGGAGACCCTTCTCTGATGCTGTTTGTAGTGCAGCCTGACCATATACTCTTAAGCGCATTATAACCTTGCGTTAAATGCTAACTTTGGAATGGCTGCACCTAAACATGTCGTGTTTGGTGTCAAACATCTTGGAATACTACCCCCCGCCAATTCTGGCGGCGGGGGTAGCATTCCACCCTTCTAGAGGGAAAGACATGTTAACTCTGGCTAGCCCGGTAACTTCTTTCTAAAGCCCTGGCATCACAAAATGGATGCTGCTGCCACAGACACGAGTCTGGCCTCCTGCTGCTGGACCGAAACTCCGGCAGGGGAGGCCTGGACAATAGGTTTCCTGTCCCAGGGAGGTGTGACCACCTCCCCAGACAGGATAATGTGTATTGGGGCTGGGCGGGAGCACTTTCGGGTGCTTTGAAGTCCTGCACTGGGGGCACACTTGGTGTCCCTGTGCATACCCCAGTTCAAACCGGATCAGGGGCTTGCAGCCCCTGCTTTGGCGCAAACTGGACAAAGGGAAAGGGGTGTAGCCACCCTCTGCCCTGACCCACCCATAGGTGGGGCCACAGAGTAAGTCCAACCCCTAAACTTAGTATAAGTATAGGAACCCAGTCCTTAGGACTTTAGATTATCCCTGGACGAAACTCTGAAACAGAATCCTGGACCTTCGACGCTCTACTCAAGATTAGAGGACAGAAGAATCTCCCTTGGGGTCAAGGAGTGACTCCCCTGCTTGGCAGGCACCAAAGAAGCAATTGTCCGGTCTGCATCGCCTAAGCTCCCGTCGGACGCCGAAGTCTTTGCATCACCAGAGGTGGATTTCCAGACTTCCCCGAGGCTGCCCTGAGTCCCCAGCAAAGCTGAGGCCCGTAGCTGTCGTGGGTAACGTGAAACCGTGACCCCTGGACACCGCACGCATTTGCAAGTGCATCCTCTTCTGGGTCTCCCACGAAGTCGTGCTTTGGGCTGCCGAGTAGCCCTAGCCTCCAGCACCAACTGCACCGAAGATCACTGGCCTCCACTCCACGAGTGTCCTGTGAGCCAGATCCACGTGCGACGTCTTGAGGCTCCTTCGCGGTCGCTAGCCCGTTGGCTAGTAGCCCTTCACGAAGGCCAATCCTTTTCTTCTTGGGCACCCTGGTTGCTCCAGGCCTGCCCTCACTTACCCTTGCTGGGTGAGTTCCTCAGACCTTGCTGGTCTGCACCATCGACGATCTTCATCTTCATCGAGACTTGCCGTTGCCAAGGCTTGTTGGGTCCAATCCGGTCGCCGACACCTCAGCACTCGACAGACATCGTGTACCAGCCCGAATCCTGCTCCTGGTTGCCGACAACGCCTCCTGGACCTCGTGGCTGAAGAGTCAAGATGACTGTCAACGCACCTGAAGCACTCGACATCGGTGGGCATCTGTCCATCGCCTTCCTGGTCACTGGCTAGTGACCCAGACTCTGTCCCCTCTGCTTTCAGGTTCTTCAGATCTCCGATCCACTCTTGGATCCACCCGGACACTTTCCACTTGGTCGCCAGCAGCACTTTGCAGCAGATCGCCATTCAAATCGACGACGAAACCCGACCCCGAAAGGCACCTATGCACCCGGCTTCCCTGGGTGAGGTAACACGAGTACTCCGGTGCTCCCGTGGGTAGAGACTCTCAGAACGACCTAGTTCTCAAAGGGTTTGCTCCAAGTCCTCCTTTAAGTGTCCCTTTTCTTTAATTTCCTGATCGCGACTTTCTCCATAGAAGTTAACGGCGTATCGCGGTTGTGTATTTACACTGCACGCTGTCCCCCGTGGGTCCCCTGTGTCACTACCTTGGGTGGTTCCTTGTGGTCCAAGCACTTCTAGAGGCTCTAGGCCTAGTGTCTAGTTCAGTCGTGGTTCTTATACCACTTTATTGGTATATGGTTTGGTACGCCCCTAGGGCCCAAACGTGTATTTGTGCTATTACTGTGTTTAAATAACTTATAACTTATGTATTTCGAACTCTAGCCTCATAAAGAGACTAGAGGGGTGTGTTTAGCAATAAATACATATATTTTGAATATATACCTGGTGTGGTGCTCTTTCATTTGATCACTCAAGAGATTATAGACTGGTAAAACAAGCTGCTTTACATTCCTTCAAGACTTAGCCTGAAGGCTGCTCTCCATAGCTACCACTAGGATAGCTTTCAATAAGGTTGTCTTTAACCTATCTCCAATAAGGGGTTGTTTGGACTGGTGCAAGGTGCCCACTATAATTAGTGGACAGCATATACCAGGCCAACTTCTCACATTGGTGTGCAGCGTGTGGGATTCCAGCTTGCTATTGTTTTACCAGATAATCTCAATTGAATTGATCAACTGAAAACCACTAAAGGTAACTAAGGTACATATAATTTAAGCTTAGAATACAGTAAGTTCTACTGAACTTAGAGTTGTGTGTTAAGGGATAGCACAGCCCTTTCTACAACTCAAGAGAGTTTAGTAGGCCACACTAGAGTAGGTAGTGCATACACCACACCACACTAGTAATGTCTTTAAAGGCTAGGATCCAGAGAATCCTTGCCAGAAGCCACTGGGCTTCTTCCCTCCAAGTATGATACACTCCCATTCTTGGAATTGAGAGCATTATGCAACTTGAGGAAACTGAGGACAGGCCAAAGTCCCCACCACCCAACACCTGAGAGAGTTGTTGGTGGCTTATGATCTTAGTAAGCCCTTAGGGACTGAAGGGGTAGGAGCTGAGGGTGGGGCAGAAGATGAGGAAGGGGCCAGGGGTAGCAACACCCCAGCCCCCTCTGAAACTGGCCAGGAGGGTGACAATGACCCTGACCTGGATAACCCAATTCCTCCTGTGGAAGATGAAGAGGATGGCTCAGGATGACCTCCACTTTGTCCCCCAGGAAGGATTATGAGTGTGCCCAGAAAGTCTAGATCTCCTTCTCAGGAGTCTAACCACTCTGGCACCTCAATAGGGAGCTCTGTCTCCTCTCATAGGAGGGAATCCTCTCATGAGAGGAGAAAGAGGCTGATTCAGTATGAGGAAGCTCAGCTTGAACTCAGAAAGACAGCAACTGGCTATAGACAGGGAGTCCCTAGATCTCTACAGAGAGAGAAGAAAGCTGGGACTAGAGTCCCATGGTGGCAGCCATGTCCCTAGAGATAGGGAAAGGTCTTATGACCATAGGAACCTGAACAAGATTGTCCCTCCCTACCAGAGTGGGGATGACATCCACAAATGGATAACTGCACTAGAGAGGGCCTGTAAAGTACAGAAGGTCCCTCAGAAGCAGTGGGCAGCAATCTTGTGGCTCTCCTTTGCAGACAAAGGTAGAGATAAGCTCCTCACTGTAAGAGAAGAGGATGCTGACAATTACACAGGTCTTGAAGAGTGCTCTGATAGATGGGTTTGGCCTAACCACTGAACAGTATAGGTTGAAGTTCAGAGACACCCAAAAAGCACAGACTCAAGACTGGGTAGATTTTGTAGATTGTGCTACTAAGGCTCTGGAAGGTTGGATACATGGCAACAAAGTGCAGGACTTTTAGGATTGTACAATTTGATTATGAGGGAGCAGATCCTTAATAATTGTCAAAACCAGCTTTTGCACCAGTATCTGGTGGACTCTGATCTGACCTCTCCCCAAGAATTGGGAAAGAAGGCAGACAAATGGGTCAGAACCAGAGTAAAGACTAAAAATCAGGGTGGTGACCAGAAGAAAGATTCTACTAAGTCCCAAGAGAAAGGTGGGGATAAATCTAAGGATAAGTCCCCTACAGGGCCCCAAAATTCCTCTTCTCGGGGTGGGTCCCAAACTCCTTCTTCTCCTGAAAAGAAACCATATTGCCATGTCTGTAAAAAGCCTGGGCACTGGAAATCTGATCCCAGTTGCCCCAGGATTGGCAATAAAGAAAATGTTCCTCCCAGCAACTACTACCACCCCTCCTGGTACTACCAGTAGTAATCCTCCAGTTGGGAGTAGTGCACCCAAAAAGTTAGGTGCTTTTGCAAGAGGAACAGAGGTGGGCCCTAGTTTAGACAGGGACCCCTCAACAGACTCCTCTGACTCTGATGGTGGTATAGGATTTGCCACCTTTACCATGGGTCCCACAGCATTGGGCAGGTACAGATTGGAGCCAATGATTAATGGTCAGAAAGCTGTGGCATTTAGGGACACAGGGGCTAGTGTCACCATGGTGGCAGGGAAACTAGTCCCCCTCACCAGCTTTTACCTGAGTTTAAACTACCAGGTGACCAACATTGATGGTGTCAGAACAGATCACCCCATGGCCATAGTCAATCTCAGCTGGGAGGGGGTCACAGGCCCAAAAAGAGTGGCAGTGTCCCCAACCTTACCTGTAGATTGCCTGATGGGCAATGATCTGGAAATTTCAGCCTGGGCTGAAGTTGAACACCAAACCCATCTCAGGATGTTGGGTGTCCCTGTAAAGGTTAGTGGGGCTGTGATGGCCACAGCCCCAGCCCAAGAATTTGGAGAGATGGAGCCTGAAAGAATGGCCCACTCTCCCCCAACAGAGAGCACAAGGGTTGAAGAAAAGTCTTCTTCCCCCAGACAGTAGGTAAGAGTCAGCCTCCTCAGGGAACTGACCCTACCCCTAGTGAAGGAACTGCCACAGAGGTAGTCAGGCCTGGCCTGGCCACACCCCTGATGGCAGAGGACCCTTCCAAGGTGGTACCCAGTCTGGAGCAGGTAACCTGCCCCTCTCTACCCTGCCTCAGTCAGCCCAGGGCTGCAGAGGTCAGGGAGGTCAGTGGACCTCCCAGGGCCCCCTGTCCAGAGGAACCCCCCATCAGCAGATTAGGGGCACCCAGGCTAGTAGCCCTAGCCAGGTGAAAATTCCTCTACACACTGAGGGATCCCCCATACCTTTATGTAGGGACCTCCCACAGAAGGACTCTGGTAGGCAAGGGCAAACCTGGGACCAGAAGGTTCCAAACCTGCCATGTCCCTCCAGTAGTTCCATCCAAAGGGACCCAACCCCCAGCTGTAGGCAGCCAAAGGTTGACCCTTAGAGCAAAGTGCAACTCAGTCATGGAAAGACAGGCATACATGGTGACTAGTGATCTGAGGAAGCTGAGGCCAACATTCCTAGGGCCTCACTTCCCTACTCAGACACCTCACCAGCCTTGTACTTTACCTAAGCACACCACAGGTAGTGATTTCCCATGGTGGAGACCCTCTCATACCCTTAAGGTGAGGGATTGCTTAGTGGACCATAAGACAGGGGGCAACCATGCTAGTGCAGGTGCTTCCTTATATGGCCACTTAGTCAATAAAGGCTCAACTGGCCAAGGTTAGCCTTATCTCCTTTCGTTTGGGGGGTTATGTAGGAAGGTGGAATCTGACTATATGGTTGCCCCCACTTTTTTCATGGTGTTTTGCTGGTTTATGACTTAGTTGGACTGGGATCCTGCTATTCAGGGCCCCAGTCTATCTGCTTTCTCTGTAAAATGGTTTCCATGTGCCTTAGGCACATCTCTGATTGGAATCTGGAGTGCCCTTATAAGTCCCTAGTATATGGTATACTATGTACCAAGGGCACTTTCGGGTGCTTTGAAGTCCTGCACTGGGGGCACACTTGGTGTCCCTGTGCATACCCCAGTTCAAACCGGATCAGGGGCTTGCAGCCCCTGCTTTGGCGCGAACTGGACAAAGGGAAAGGGGTGTAGCCACCCCTCTACACGTTTGGGCCCTAGGGGCGTACCAAACCATATACCAATTAAGTGGTATAAGAACCACGACTGAACTAGACACTAGGCCTAGAGCCTCTAGAAGTGCTTGGACCACAAGGAACCACCCAAGGTAGTGACACAGGGGACCCACGGGGACGCGTGCAGTGTAAATACACAAGCGCGATACGCCGTTAACTTCTATGGAGAAAGTCGCGATCAGGAAATTAAAGAAAAGGGACACTTAAAGGAGGACTTGGAGCAAACCCTTTGAGAACTAGGTCGTTCTAGAGTCTCTACCCACAGGAGCACCGGAGTACTCGTGTTACCTCACCCAGGAAGCCGGGTGCATAGGTGCCTTTCGGGGTCGGGTTTCGTCGTCGATTTGAATGGCGATCTGCTGCAAAGTGCTGCTGGCGACCAAGTGGAAAGTGTCCGGGTGGATCCAAGAGTGGATCGGAGATCTGGATGAACCTGAAAGCAGAGGGGACAGAGTCTGGGTCACTAGCCAGTGACCAGGAAGGCGATGGACAGATGCCCACCGATGTCGAGTGCTTCAGGTGCGTTGATGGTCATCTTGACTCTTCAGCCACGAGGTCCAAGAGGCGTTGTCGGCGACCAGGAGCAGGATTCGGGCTGGTACACGATGTCTGTCGAGTGCTGAGGTGTCGGCGACCGGATTGGACCCAACAAGCCTTGGCAACGGCAAGTCTCGATGAAGATGAAGATCGTCGATGATGCAGACCAGCAAGGTCTGAGGAACTCACCCAGCGAGGGTAAGTGAGGGCAGGCCTGGAGCAACCAAGGATGCCTAAGAAGAAAAAGATTGGCCTTTGTGAAGGGCTACTAGCCAACGGGCTAGCGACCGTGAAGGAGCCTCGAGACGGTGCACGTGGATCTGGCTCACAGGACACTCGTGGAGTGGAGGCCAGTGATCTTCGGTGCAGTTGGTGCTGGAGGCTAGGGCTACTCGGAGCCCAAAGCACGACTTTGTGGGAGACCCAGAAGAGGATGCACTTGCAAATGTGCTGCGGTGTCCAGGGGTCACGGTGTCCACGTTACCCACGACAGCTACGGGCCTCAGCTTTGCTGGGGACTCAGGGTAGCCTCGGGGAAGTCTGGAAATCCACCTCTGGTGATGCGAAGACTTCGGCGTCCGATGGGAGCTTCAGACGATGCAGACCAGACAGATTGCGTCTTTGGTGCCTGCCAAGCAGGGGAGTCACTCCTTGACCCCAAGGGAGATTCTTCTGTCCTCTAATCTTGTAGTAGAGCGTCGAAGGTCCAGGATTCTGTTTCAGAGTTTCGTCCAGGGATAATCTAAAGTCCTAAGGACTGGGTTCCTATACTTATACCAAGTTTAGGGGTTGGACTTACTCTGTGGCCCCACCTATGGGTGGGTCAGGGCAGAGGGGTGGCTACACCCCTTTCCCTTTGTCCAGTTCGCGCCAAAGCAGGGGCTGCAAGCCCCTGATCCGGTTTGAACTGGGGTATGTGGAGAAGTGTGGCTCAATGGTTAGAGCGGCAGACCCTGATGCAGAGATCTGGCCCGGGACCAGGGTTCAATTCCCGCCTCAGTGGGTCTTGGGCTCAATTTCCTCAGACCTGATAATTCTCGCCTCGGTGCCTATTCTGATCATGGGTCCCACTCTGCAACTCTGGGCAATAGCTTGCTTAATCTCCACAACGGCCCCACCAGCGCTGGGATGCCTGGCTTCACCTTGGGGTGCCCAGGAGTGGACATCTCACAGGGAAAAGCCAGGAAGGGTTCCACAGTGGTATGCGTACAGCGCCGGGACACCGCTCCGGGGGTAGCCGTGCGCTATACAAGTACGAAATTTCATTTCATTTTCATTTCATGCACAGGGACACCAAATGTGCCCCCAGTGCAGGACTTCAAAGCACCCGAAAGTGCTCCCGCCCAGCCCCAATACACATTATCCTGTCTGGGGAGGTGGTCACACCTCCCTGGGACAGGAAACCTATTGTCCAGGCCTCCCCTGCCGGAGTTTCGATCCAGCAGCAGGAGGCCAGACTCGTGTCTGTGGCAGCAGCATCCATTTTGTGATGCCAGGGCTTTGGAAAGAAGTTACCGGGCTAGCCAGAGTTAACATGTCTTTCCCTCTAGAAGGGTGGAATGCTACCCCCGCCGCCAGAATTGGCGGGGGGGGGTAGTATTCCAAGATGTTTGACACCAAACACGACATGTTTAGGTGCAGCCATTCCAAAGTTAGCATTTAACGCGAGGTTATAATGCGCTTAAGAGTATATGGTCAGGCTGCACTACAAACAGCATCAGAAAAGGGTCTCCGATCGCTGCAGAGGGGCCCTGCTCATGCAGGGGCACCCTCTCACATAGGAACCACACACTCTGCCTTCAGGATTGATAAGGCCTGCCTTAGGAGTGACTTATAGGTTTATATGTGTGTATGTATTTAGTGATATAGGTAACCTATATCACAGTAAGGGGTGCATGCACCACCTTACCCAGGCTGCAGTAGCAGACCTGTGGTGTCTGTTTGGGTGGCCTTCCAGGGGTGGCATAATACATGCTGCAGCCCCTGGTAGGCCTCTGAGGTACCTATGCCCTTGGTACATAGTATACCATATACTAGGGACTTATAAGGGCACTCTAGATTCCAATCAGTGATGTGCCTAAGGCACATGGAAACCATTTTAGAGAGGAAGCAGCTAGGCTGGGGTTCTGATTAGCAGGGCCCCAGCCAGACTAATGTCGAAAAACAGTGAAGCATCAGCAAAAAGTAGGGGTACCCATGTGAAGCAGATCCTACTCTCCTACACCACCAATCAACAATCGCCTTCCTCCAACTTCGAGGCCCACTCTCTCCCTACCAATGTCATTTTGACAGTGTCAGCCAATGGTGGCCTATCGGCTGCATGGTTACAGTAGTAGTACCTCATGTCACGTGACATTGTGACATATATCATCATTCATATTAGTAATCAATATCATCTGCCTTGTTGTAGTAGTCAGGGTGGAAGTAAACATTGAGCATTTGCCATTGATTTAAAAATGTATGGCCATAATAGAAAAAAGAGATAATTGTGTAGTACAGCTGCCCCACATGCAGGCAGTAGTGAAGTAATGCAAGTATGCGACATGAGTATGTCTCTCTAGGGTGCAAGCTGAGCTGGCATGCCTACAAGATTAATTTAGTTAACCAAGAGAGAGAAGAATACTTGTTTACTCCATAGTGCCTAATACTAACCCTCGGCGGTGAACTACGCTACGCTCGCGGAGTTTGCATTGTTTCGGTAACTTCGCGATTTGCGTAGAGCGCAAAGTTACCGAGCACTACGCAATTTGCTGTTTTTCTTCTTCGCGCGCTCAATATACGTTCTCGCGCGCGCGGTAACGACCTACCGTGATTCTGCGTTCGCCGACGCGACTTCCTATCCGTTCGCGGGCGCCACGAGATTTGGAATCCGGCCGCACGATCCCGCGAGAGTGTGCGAACACGAACACGTCATTCGGACGCGCGATCTGACTTCCGGCGGCAGTGTTGGTAAGATCGCGATCCCGAACACGAAGAAACTACAATCTGGCGAAGAATATCTCTTGAGCATCATAAAACCTTATCGAAAATGATGATTTTGCTCCAAAAAACTCCTCAGATTGTAATTTGGCTGTAGTTTTTTGTGCAAGGAGTCCTTTTTCTTTTTTTACTTTTTTTTCCAAGAGGAAGGAAGTGCCCCTGATTCTCAAACTTCCTGTTCCTGTCCAGCAGGCTCCTCCCAGTGCTTTGTCCATGTGCTGTTCACTTTCATTTGGATTTGGAGCTGGAAGGATCACTTTTTGTGTCTGTCTGCTGCATCATATCATTGGATTGGATTTGAGGACTTTCGGATTTGAGATTTTACAAGTAAGTTGGAGAATTGGTGTACTTGTTTGTTTGATTGGGGCTTGTTTGTACCTACATTTTTTTGGGATTTTCATTGTTTTTAAAATTAATTGTTGTGGCCTGTAGTTTCAGTAGGGGCCTAGTTGTTTTTCTTTGATTGGAATTTCAGCAAGTAGGCCCAGAGCCAGAGGTACCCATGAGTGCATGTTTCTGTGGTGTCTGTTGAATTTAAACATCATGTAGGGCATGCATGGATGGCATTGGATTGAATTGGTTAATGTGGTTTTTGGGGTGTATTTCACTTTTTGGGTGTAATATATACCTTTGTTGGATGTGTGTGTGTGCTTGTTGTGTAACTTTCCAACCTTTCGTAGCCCTGTGGATTTTCGTTTTTGCATTTTTGTATTAAAGCTGTGTTGTTTAGCAGGCCTCCTTTGTCTGGTCATATTATAGGCCTGCTTGAGTTCATTGTTTTCCATGGCCTGTTGTGACTGTGAGTGACCACGTGGCTTGGGGCCATTTTGTGGTGGTAGTTTAGTAGTGTGCTGCTTTTTCCATATAGGCCTGCATGTCTTTTCTTTGTTCCCCTTGGCTTATGCTTGTTGTTGTGGGTGGCCTGGCCATGTGGTGGTGGCCATTTTGTGGGACCAGCCACTGTGCTTTTGCCATAGGCCTCCAAGCTTGCGGCCTAGTCTGCCAGTAGGCCCAGAGTAAGTCATCATGGGTGCATTAAAAACTGTTTCTGTGTTGTCTGTTGAATTGTAACATCATTTAGGCCATGGATGGCATTGGATTGAATTGCAAAATGTGGGTTTTGGGGTGGTATTTCAGTTTTTGGGTGTGTGTTAAATAAATAGGCCTTTTCAGCCAGTAGGTAACCGTGGGCGTTCAGCTCGCGGACTTTCAGCAACTCCGCACTGCGCGACAACGCGGACTTACACTTTTTATCTTCTTCGCTCGCTCAATATACGTTTTCGCGATAACAACTTTTTGTGACGATCGCGATGCCGAACACGCAGAATTTACAATCTGGCAAAGAATATCTCTCGAGCAGCATAAAACCTTCTCGAAAATGATGATTTTGCTCAAAAAAACTCCTCAGATTGTGATTTGGCTGTAGTTTTTTGTGCAAGGAGTCCTTTTTCTTTTTTTACTTTTTTTTCCAAGAGGAAGGAAGTGCCCCTGATTCTCAAACTTCCTGTTCCTGTCCAGCAGGCTCCTCCCAGTGCTTTGTCCATGTGCTGTTCACTTACTTTCATTTGGATTTGGAGCTGGAAGGATCACTTTTTGTGTCTGTCTGCTGCATCATATCATTGGATTGGATTTGAGGACTTTTGGATTTGAGATTTTACAAGTAAGTTGGAGAATTGGTGTACTTGTTTGTTTGATTGGGGCTTGTTTGTACCTACATTTTTTTGGATTTTCATTGTTTTTAAAATTAATTGTTGTGGCCTGTAGTTTCAGTAGGGGCCTAGTTGTTTTTCTTTGATTGGAATTTCAGCAAGTAGGCCCAGAGCCAGAGGTACCCATGGGTGCATGTTTCTGTGGTGTCTGTTGAATTTAAACATCATGTAGGGCATGCATGGATGGCATGGATTGAATTGGTAAATGTGGTTTTTGGGGTGTATTTCACTTTTTGGGTGTAATATATACTTTTGTTGGATGTGTGTGTGTGCTTATTGTGTAACTTTCCAACCTTTCGTAGCCCTGTGGATTTTCGTTTTTGCATTTTTGTATTAAAGCTGTGTTGTTTAGCAGGCCTCCTTTGTCTGGTCATATTATAGGCCTGCTTGAGTTCATTGTTTTCCATGGCCTGTTGTGACTGTGAGTGACCACGTGGCTTGGGGCCATTTTGTGGTGGTAGTTTAGTAGTGTGCTGCTTTTTCCATATAGGCCTGCATGTCTTTTCTTTGTTCCCCTTGGCTTATGCTTGTTGTTGTGGGTGGCCTGGTCATGTGGTGGTGGCCATTTTGTGGGACCAGCCACTGTGCTTTTGCCATAGGCCTCTAAGCTTGCAGCCTAGTCTGTCAGAAGGTAGTCATCATGGGTGCATAAAAAACTGTTTCTGTGTTGTCTGTTGAAATGTAACATCATTTAGGCCATGGATGGCATTGGATTGAATTGCAAAATGTGGGTTTTGGGGTGGTATTTCAGTTTATGGGTGTGTGTTAAATAAATAGGCCTTTTCAGCCAGTAGGTAACCCTGGGCGTTCAGCTCGCGGACTTTGGGCAACTCCGCACTGCGCGACAACGCGGACTTACACTTTTTATCTTCTTCGCGCGCTCAATATACGTTTTTGCGCGTGCGATAACGACTTTTTGTGACGATTGCGATGCCGAACACGCAGAATTTACAATCTGGCGAAGAATATCTCTCGAGCAGCATAAAACCTTCTCGAAAATGATGATTTAGTTCATTTTGCACAAAAACTCCTCAGGTTGTCATTTAGATGTAGTTTGGTGAGCAAGGAGTCACTTTTTTTTGTTTTACAATTTTTTTCAAGAGGAAGGAAGTTGTTGGGTGGCCTGGCCATGTGGTGGCGGCCATTTTGTGGGACCAGCCACTGTGCTTTTGCCATAGGCCTCCAAGCTTGCGGCCTAGTCTGCCAGTAGGCCCAGAGGTAGTCATCATGGGTGCATAAAAACTGTTTCTGTGTTGTCTGTGGAATTTTGACATCATTTAGGCCACGGATGGCATTGGATTGAATTGCAAAATGTGGGTGTTTTTGGGGGGTCTATTTCACTTTTTGGGTGTGTTAAATAAATTCCTTTTTTGCGTGTGTAATTATGTGTTGTTGTAGTGGTTGTCTAACTTTCCAAACTGTTTTTAGCCATGTGGATTTTAGTTTTTGCATTAAAGCTGTGTGTGTTTTATCAGGCATCCTTTGTCTGGCCATATATAGGCCTGCATGAGTTCATTGTTTGCCGTGCCTTGTGCCTGTGAGTCACCATGTTGCTGGGGGCCATTTTGTGGTGGTAGTTAGTAGTGTGCTGTTTTTGCCACATAGGCCTGCGTGTCTTTCCATTGTTCCTCTTGTCTTACTGCTTCCAAATCCATCCCCATTGCCAGCTGCAGCTCCCTGATGCTGCATACATCCCACGTGATGCACAAATTTAGGCCAAACATGCTCCACTACATTTTAGTTTTTGTTCTTTGCTATTCTTATTGTTCCATAGTGTACACACTACACAGTACACCAGGAAAGCCCTGGCTTTGTTGTCAAAGTCTCATAAATGGCTACACTGTTGTTGTTCACTGAGTTTCTAAAATGTAATAATTGAGGCAACCACACACTAAGTTCTATATTATATGAGTTTGATTTGTGCTATCGTTTGACTGATGTTCTTCTGGCTTTTTTGCTTTTAGGTGCACAAAGACTGAGGAGGAGGTGTGTCATCATTGCCCGTTGCACTGCCAGACAGACACAACGCTGCTGTACACAACGTGACGTGTGACCTGACCAGACATCTCTGCAACTGAGTGCTGCTGACATCTGAAGAAGATGGGCCCAAAGAAAGCAGGTACCAGGTCCTCCAGTACCAAGAAAGCTGCTATTGAGAAGAAGGAACAGAAGAAGGAAGTGACACTTAAGTCTGGTGTGCCGCCCAATACCTTTTTTGGGAAAAAAATTATTACGCCTGCAGCAGCGGTGTCCGGGGGGCAAGCTGGGGGCAGCACCTCCGCATCAGTGGGCCCAACCCACCAACCCAGGCCCAAGCACATGAGTGTGGAAGAGGTAGCCAGCCTAATGGTGGAAAGCAGTGATGCTGAGCCTGAGATAAACTTATTGCTATCTCAAAGTAGTACCCAATCAACCCAGGAGGTAACACAGCAGATAAGTGGTCAACAACAACAACAGCCGCAACCACCGCCCGCAATAGTAGTTGTTGTTCCTCCCGAAGTAGGGGCAGTTCAGGAAATTGAGCCTCATGCAGAAGTAGAAGAAGAAGCCACTCATTCAGAAGATCCATTGTCTTCCAAATCTCCAGCAAGGAAAAGGAGGGGTAGTCCATCAAGTTCTTTGCCAAGCCCACCTTCTGATGATCTAGATGCCACATGGAAGCCACAAACTGAGTCTGAGAGGGAGACACGTCCCAAGACCAAGCTAGGGAAAAGGAAGGTTCCAGAAAGCCTTACACTTATGGAGGTCGATGTAGAACAGCAGGATGATGATGATCCAGTCATCACGAACATCACGCCCGGCCCCGAGGAGATGAAGACCAACATTATTACTCTATCCAAAATCGCTGCGAGGGATGTAGCATGCATACCTCCACAGGTAACACCAACACGACCTACAGCTTCCATATTTGCATTAGCAAAGGCCCGGCAGCGACCTACATCCAGCACAACCACCACCTCAGTAGAAGTAGGTAGTGGTACAGCAGCACAGAGTCAAATTCAACACACACCCTCCAGTTCATCCGGCATTGGAAGTGGCACCTCCAGCAGGAGGCAAAAGTAAAGCTCACCAGTTTGGGACTTCTTTACGGTTAGCGAAAAGGAGGAGAACATTGCTATATGCTCCATTTGTAATACCTCTGTTAGTCGTGGTAAGCTTGGTACAAACTATGGTACCGGAGGCCAAATGACCCATCTGAAAAAACACCACTTGATCAGCTGGGAGGACCACCTTCGCGACATAAAAACTGCAACCATTGGTGTTGGTGGGGATAAAGGAGTAGAAGATCCGATCACGGTGGAAGAGGAAGGACAGGGAGACATTCTCTCTGGTAGTGGTACACAAGGTGTCCCTGACCCCAGCAGTGCAGTGTTAACGTCGCCCACATCTTCAGCAACATCTCAGTGGCACAAGAGTAAGAGTCAGCCTGAGACACCAAGGAGTACCGCAATGAAAAAAGTGCGTTGTTGAGCCTAAGAGAAAGGAAAACAATGCAGCCTACCATTATCAGCATGTTTGGGGGGAGGGGCAGTACGAACGCAACCACCCAATAGCACGTTTGTACAATGCGAAGCTGGCTAAAATGTTAGCACTGGACCTTTTCCCTTTTTCTTTTGTTGAAGGGGTGGGTTTTCTGGAATTTGTGTCAACCATCTGCCCAAAATGGCATGTTCCCAGCCGCTACTATTTTGCCAGAGTTGCTGTTCCAGCACTACATCACGACGTGCTGGAATTGCTTGGAAAAGCCTTGAAGCAGAGTGCTGTTCACAGTATCCACCTGACAACAGACATGTGGACCAGTTGCCAAGCCACAGATTACATGTGCATCACTGCACACTGGATCTCTTTTGCGGGGGTTAGAGAACAGATATCTGCTGGTGTTGACGCTGCTGAGATTTTTCATGCCACTCGCAAACATGTAACTGTAGCCATGTTTGCCATGGAGAAATCTCATACTGCTGCAAACATTTTGGAAGAGTTTAACACCAAGGTCTTTGAGTGGGTGTGCCCAAGAGGGCTTAAGATTGGTTTTGTTGCCACGGACAATGGCAGTAATGTAGTTAAGGCCATGGGCGATGGTCGCTATTCAGGGTCCCGTGTTTGGCACACTGCATTAACATTATTGTTCAAGACTTTTTGAAAAATGAATCCAAAGTCAGCAACTTACTGGCCACCTGCAGAAGAATATGCACACATTTCAGCCATTCTTTTAAAGCCCGGAAGCAGCTGAGGGTCATTCAACGTGAGCATAAAATGCCAGTCAAAGCACTCATCCAGGAGGTGCCAACACGTTGGAACTCAACTTATTACATGCTTGATCGTCTGTTTGAACTGTACATACCACTCAATGCTTATGTCATACAAAGATTAGGGGAACCTACTGTGAGAGCCATGACCATTGAGATGGGTCAATGGGACCTCATTAAATGCCTGACTGAGATGCTACTTCCTTTTGAGATCTTCACAAGTGAAGTCAGCAGGGAGGACTGTACTATGGGCCAAGCTATCCCATGGTTGCACATGCTAGAGCAACAGCTGAAGGAGGTGTCTGAAATGTACGCAGGTGTGGATGACAAACAAGACGCATATCATTTGGCGGAGACCTTAGCCACTCGCTTATCTGCAAATACAAGGATTCAAAATAACATTGTGTCACAACAACATTACATTAGTGCCACAATTTTGGATCCACAGTACAAAGTATTTCTGAACAGTAACGCAGTAATTCCTTTTTCGGAAGTGGATGTTGCCAACCACAAAACTTTGATAGCTGAGGAAGCCACTATTTTCGAAATTGAACGGCTGTTTATTACAGGCCCCCCACCCCAGGCCATAACAAGTACTACAGGGCATCCAGAGTCAAGTTCTACTTCGGAGCCTGAGGGCAGTGCGTTTGCCTCCCAGCAGACACCGACACCAACAATAACATCAACAACAGCAAGAACAGGATCATCCACAGTACAATCGGCAACTGATTGGTTTCTACGGCAGGGGTATGGTAAGTCCAGTGCTGATGCAAAGGCAAAACAGGCCGAGCACATCGGAGCACCCCTGAACATTGAGCGGATGGTCCAGGCCTATCTGGATGACCCAACAGAGGTCTTCATGGATCGAAACCCATTGGTGTATTGGTATGGGAAAAGAAGCCAATGGACAGTGCTCAGCAGGCTGGCAATAAAGTATCTGGCTTCCCCTGTCACAAGTGTCTCTTCTGAGCGTGTTTTCAGTGCTGCTGGTGCCATTGTAACTTTGAAAAGGACCAGTCTCTCGCCCAAAAGCGTGGAGAGGTTAACCATGATCAAAATGAATCAGCACTTTATACCACCGGATTACAAAATACGTGAATCACAGCAGGAAGAGGAGAGCGACTTGGATGACATAAGTAGTGGGTTACAGGACCTACTTCTGTCCGAACCACCGGAGTTTGAGGACGAGCTCCTCTTCCCTGACAACTAGTCTTTCAAATTGTTACTTTCTTCCTTCCTTTATTTGTCTGTGTATCTGTCTTTCTGGTTCAAATCAAATCACAACAAATCCATCACCACTGTCTTCTCTTTTTATTTCCCTATTGGAGTTGCACGTCTGTGCATTTAACTGTCCACTCTTCAGAGTCCTGCTTCATCTTCCTGTCTCACCCTAATTAGTACATTTCCATCAAGCCAGACATTGGAGTACAAGAAATGTTGCCTTTAACAGTCCCTCCATAAGAAGTGAAATGGGCACTATAGCTATCCTCCGTTTTGTTTCCGAGCCAAAACTCATCAGTGTCCGAAGGCTACCGCCTCTGCAGGCATCCACAACTCTTCACTGTCAGAACTTGGGCAGGCATCCAAAAGTAAACTCATCACTGTCCGAAGGCTACAGCCTCGGCAGGCATCCAAAGCTCCTCACTGTCAGGACAGAAGGTACTTGGCAGAGAAAGACAAGACTCTTCGAAGAAACTTGCTGACATTTGTGCAAACTCAATTGACCAGCAATGAGCGCTACCCAGGCCGCGGCCCATCATCACAGTGCTGACCATGTGAAGCAACTTAAACTGTGACAAAGTGCCACAGATGAATAAGACGAAAACCGAAACAGCGACTAACACTCAAAATGAATGTGGAGTAATGATGAGGCCACTGCCCCGTTAAAAAAAAACACACACCTGTCAGAACTAGGCATCTATGATCTGACAGCCAAAGAGAAGAGCAAGACAGGTAATGATGGCATGCATTGGATGCTTGCTGACTCTGAGCGATTGCTGTTGTTTGTTGTGTTGATGTTGTGCATGAACTCGAACTCTACTCTACTAGTTAATCTATAAAGTGAAAGTGACTGAAGTGACAGTCAATGTTTCCCTTCTTGTTGTTTAATAACCAAATTGTACTCCTACTACTGCAGGTGCAGGCCAATATCTGTTGCAATTTTTTAATATGGAATATGGACTTAATCGGAGTAGACTGAGTTGGAGTTGGACAACACGTACCACACCATGATGATGACCATACTATCTTTGCACGCAGTCAGTCAGTTGGATCGGAGATGATTGAAGGAATAACTGTGTTTCATGAAGTGGCATAAAAGGTAAACATAAACACAACAATTCAACAAGAAAGTAAACACAGCAGACCTACATGTCCATGTAGTGGTGGAGTCGAGTGTAGTCATATGACTGACAGCGGTGCATTGATTTTGTCACTTAATTTTGAAAATGCTAGGTTGCTGTATATGCCTTTTGTCTGGCTTTGTCAAAAATTAAGGTAAATGGAGGTTGGGTCACGGGCTGTTGCTGTGGTGGGCCTGTTCTGTCCTGTTGTTGTTGTAGCTTAATGCTGTAAACAGAATATACACAATATATCCAAGCCGCCTCAGTCTGAAAGTGTTCTCTCTTCTCTTCTTGGACTCCACTGTAATTGATGCTTTTTTTTATTCATTGATTTTTCAATACCCCTTTTGTTTTTCCATCTACACATTACAGGCCGGCCTTTACCCTGTGCTATACAGGAGACACAACTCACACTTACCTTACCAATCCGCATCAGGCAGGCAGTGGCACCCAAGATTGATGTGCGGAGCGTCCATGGAAGATAGGACCAAGAGGAAGGACGAGATTCAACTCCACAATTTGACCAGGATAATACAGTAACTTTAGTATCATTCATCATTCGTCTTTTAATTAATTTGAATCCTTTTTTCTCTTCAATCATTACGACTGTGTGTTGTGTTGTTGTTTGTTTGCTAATTGATCCCTACAACTATTTTTTAATTTTCTTTGCTATCTTTAAGTCCAGTACAACATGGAATTTGGGTCTCTGAGGGCATATTACAGGCAAGGCAAATTGCATAGAATATACTGCTGCCCTGTACTGTCTAATTGTCTAGTAGTAGTTAGTAAGTACTACTCATTAACCATCAAGTTATCTTCATCATCATGCATGCATTTCCTTTTTCTCCCTTTATAGATGTATTGGATAAGATCATGGTCGTCTGCCAAGATTGCGCTTTGCTTTTGTTGTGTCCATGCATACTGTTTTTCTTTGTCAAACCTTTCCCCAAACCCCCCCTTCCCATCCATTCATCAAACCCTAACCCTCTTCCCCCGGGCTGTGATTTATATTGAGGTGTGATGTGACTACATAAAATGTACACCAATTGATCACATGCTTGCTGGGGCAGATGTGGTAAAAGCAACACTAATTAAATTTCAAGGCAGGGCGAGGAGCTTCTTCTGACTCTGGGCCTGATTCACAGAACTAACTTACGTCAAAATCCTAAACTTACAACAATTTTGGTATTCACAGAATGAACTTACACATTTGGGTATTCACAGAATGAACTTACACATTTGGGTATTCACAGAATGAACTTACACATTTGGGTATTCACAGAATGAACTTACTACCATTTTGGTATTCATAGAATGAACTTACTCATTTTGGTAATGAGTAAGTGCCTTCTGTGAATACCAAATGTATAGTTACACAAAATGAGTAAGTTACACAAAATGTGTAAGTGCCTTCTGTGAATACCAAAATGAGTAAGTTCATTCTTGTGAATACCAAAATGAGTAAGTTCATTCTGTGAATACCAAAATGAGTAAGTTCATTCTGTGAATACCAAAATGAGTAAGTTCATTCTGTGAATACCAAAATGAGTAAGTTCATTCTGTGAATACCAAAATGAGTAAGTTCATTCTGTGAATACCAAAATGGTAGTAAGTTTAGGATTTTGTCGTAAGTTAGTTCTGTGAATCGGGCCCTCTATGTGCAAGCCAATTTTTTTCCAAAGGGACCGTCACCTAATAGTACATCATAATTAATTGCCGGCATTGATTGGATTCATCATCAAACTCCTACCACACAGCAGTAAAGGTTACGAATTACGATTGTGTTAAGTTAAGTGAGTCACTCGACACAACTACAGTTTGTAACATCTTGTACTAGGCTGTCCCCGCCACCATTATGTTGTATTTGACTTTAGCAGTTGCAAATGCAATATTGTTTGTTTGGCAGTCTTCTTCTGTACTGTATTTTACTGCGTTCTACTACTCCTCCCACAGTCGCTCTCTGGCAAGTGACTGTCTCTGTTTTATTTTTTTTGCAAATGCTACTGCCAGTGTCTACTACTACCACCACAACCATGGCATCTTCTCCATTCTCTTGGGAAACCATGCAGCCATCGCTGTGCTGAACTTAATCATCATCAATCACAGGTAAGATAAGTTTGGTGGGAGGTATAATGGACTAGGAGGAGAGACTGACAGTACTAGTAGGACAAATAACTCAGTGAGGGGTACCGCATCTATCTGTTTGTGTTACATCATCGGCAGATTATTTAAATCAAACACTGGCTGCGGCCCTGCAGCAGCAAGGAAACCATGTGACGTAAATTCGTAAAACAGTAACCCCCACAAAACATTAACATTGTATGTTTAAGTATAAATATAATTTATTACCCTAACAAACATAAACTATCCCACACCTGACCCATCCCTCGCCCTAACCCCAACCAATGCCCAAAACCAAAAAAGTCCAAAGAATGTCCAGAAACCCCAATTCCCACCCACCAACAAAAGGAATAAAAAAGGGGCAATCCAACAGGGTCCTATAGTTCTTCTTATATTCGGCAGGCTTTTAGGTGTTTGTCCACCAGTATTTTGACACGCTCCTCTAGTTGCTCCTCTAGCCGTGACATCCGGAGGAGCATCTGGCGGCGAAATGCCCTGCAGTGGCATCTAGGGTGGGGGACAGCAGTGCTGGCTGATAGAGAATTGCGGCGGCGGGCGGCTGCCAGACCGCGGCGCCGTACCACTGGAGTTGGGGCCTGGCTGGGACCCGGGGCATCGGACGAGGCTGCAGCTGCTGCCGCCTCCTCCTCCTCCACCTGAGCCACCAGCCGCCAGTACTCCTCACAGATGGCCTCCAGTTTCCGGCGCCGGGCCCTGGCTGCCAACTCCTTCCGGGATGGTTTTTCTTGGGAAGGAGTACTATCTATATCAAGAAAGAAAAAGAATATTGTTGTAACCAGTACTCTTAGCAAAACAGTAACACAAAATTAATTCAACACATAGTGGCACAGGAGAACTAGCAAGAAGCACAGTACATAACATTTGTGGTAATAATCTATCTATCCTCCCACTTCCTCGGCCTCTAACATTTGTGGGAGTTTCAGGCATTATATTAGCACTGTGGACTCCAGTACACAGTACACCAGTCTTCTTCTTATCTCTAGTTTAGCGAAATTACATAACCTGGTTGTAGCCGGCATGCCAGCTCAGTCATCTATGCTTGCACCCAAGACAGACATACGAGTCATGACGCAGACTCACGTTAGTTTTATTTACTACTGTCTGCAGGTGGGGAAGCTCGTATTTTTCTATTACGGCGGGTGGCACTGGCCATACTCTCTCTGTTACATGAAGGGCAATTGGTCAATTTCACTTTCACAGTGCCCTGGCTACTACAAAAAGGCAGATTATATATCTGATCCAATGATCATTGCTTATATATGGGACAACGACATAAGGTCAGTAGCGGTCGGTGGTGGGACTCGGGGAGTGCTGCCGGGTGGTGACGTGGGGAGGGGCAGGGTGGGGGGTAGTAAACTATGGATTACGGCCAATTACAGGTAAGTAAACATATAAATAAATAAAACTAATTTCGTTGTGCGCACTGCATCGCATTTGGCGGTGCAGTGCGCACAATGAAATTTGCTTTATTTATTTTTATGTTTACAGTAAAGTTACCTGTATTTGGCCTCATAATACATTGTTTACTACCCCCACCCTGCCCCTCCCCACATCGGCTTTGCTACTCTGGTGCGGTTTCTTTTACATTGCCTTAAAACTAAGACTCTGCATCCCGTGACAGTCTCCACCTATGCTGTCTATGATGAATACATACAGGCATCCATCCATTCTAAGTAAATGTCTATCATTCTTCTTAATCTCTCCACAAACTTACTTTGTTTCACCAACAACAACCCATGCGTCCACTCCTTCTTTGCTTGCCTTGGCTTTGAGTTTCACCCAAACACCGCTGATGATTCTTGCTATCCACAGTATCTACCCATACTGTGTCGCCCACCCAGGCAGGCATCCATTCTTCTTTCACCTTCCACCCATACTTCAACAACACATGCATCTGATTCCTATCAGCCACCTATCCATGCTTCCAACGTATCCTTCTCTGCCAGTCATATTAAATCTCGCCCGTCCTTCCTCCTGCCACCCTTCTTTCCCTTTTTGTTCAACACATCCATCAAGGTCATCTGATCTGACTTTTAGTCTCCTCCATAAAACTTTCACAGCTGAGTTGGAGTCAGATAGAAGAGGCCATTGGTTAATCAAGTCACGCTGCTAATGCTATTGCTACTGCATTGCTAATGCTAAGTAAAGGGTGTCTTCTTCAACCGTTGTAAAATGTTCACTACAACTTCATACCTAATAAGTCTCAACAACAGTACAGTGAGTGAAGTGAACACCCTTCCAGCTAGTGCAATGTCAATAAGTAATGAATATAACTTACCACCGCCCGCCACTGCTGATGGCTCAACCCCTGTAGCTCCTGCAGGTGCCGCATCTCCTGCCCCCTCCGGAATGGTCGCATCGCCGCTGGCCCCGCCGGCACTGGTGGTCGCTAGTACGCCTAGATAAAAACATGACACATTTTTAGATGCCTGTACACCTCCCCCTAATTATTCATTTTCACTAGCAAGATTGAAAAAAAGTTAATACATACATATACATCACATTCACTAGTCCAAATCGGGTACTAGAGTAGAGTCAGTAGACACTAGTAGTGGTATGATCCCTAGGGTCATTATTATAGTATACTCTACTCTTTGCAAAGTTAGCCTGAGCCATGCAACCATTTTTCGCTTCATGTCTTTTGCGCATGTTACCTCGCAGCTTGTTGTGCAGTAACAGTAAGACGCGTTTTTGAGCCCACATGAGCTCATACAGCTACTGTCTGAGCGTTGCGTACAAGAGGTCGAAAAACAAGCCACTTTGTTATGGAGTTCGGTAGGTCCGTATTGCTTAGCCATAAGTAACATGTTACACTTTTTTGGCATGACTGAGAAATGCTTGCATTATACTATCTAACGCGCACCATTTTTCTCATAACAGGCAGAAGATTCCCTTCTACGAACCAGAGATTTGCAGAGCTTATGAATGATGCATGTAACCAGTAATTCTACGTTCTACGGTGAGGAGTCTCCCAGAATTCGCACAGATCTTTTGTCTTCTATCATGCACTTGTAACAATGTTTATTGTTTTAATCTTATGCATTTTGCTGTTGGAGCTGGCTGGAGTACACTGAATTTTATAGAACATACAAAGCTTGTTAGTTGAAAATAAACCTTTTGAACTTACACATAGACTCTGTGGTATTTGGTGTGGTGGTGGTGGTGGACTTACACGAGTGAGTGAGCGAAAGGGTGTTATCTGTTCTGGGTTGTGTAATCATTGGGTATCTTCGGGTGGGGGTTCGGGGACCTAATGAGACACTATAGCTAGTCGTTCAGGGGATTGTGGGTTCACTTCTGACTGAGGTGTGAGGAAGGTCCAACCTCCCATCACCAACATCCTATTTTCTTGTGCATAGTTCTGTATGTGGCTGTGCAGAATCCCCACATCAGTAGTAGTATGTACTATATCCTATCAAAAATAGTCAAATATCTGGTTGGGCATTTTGTTTGTGGTAATTGTCAAAGCCTCAAGATTAAGAAGACTAGAAGAGGACAACTGAAAGGACTGGACTCAGTGGCTAGAGCTATTGGTCAATCTGAGTTTTATTCAAAACTGTAAAATAAAGAGTGGCAAACTGGGCAAGCTTAGCGACAGATTAATAGTAGTAGTACAGACATTCATAGCAGAGGCAGTTAGAACTTAGAGGCAGGGATAACCAGAATTTAGAAACAGATAGTCAAGTCAAGATCAAAGAAGCTTTTGTAAAAAATAGAATTAGGAAGTGGAACCAGAATTAATAGTTCGGAAAAAATAAGGTGCAGTAAAAGTTAGGGCAATATAATTGTTAATATTAACCACTGGAGGACTTACTGGGGCCAGCAGCAGGGCCCTCGGTAGAGGAGCGGTCCTCTGGTGGTTGTCCCGCCGACTCGGACCCCGTCTTCTTGCCCCTGGGTGCTGCAGATCAGTGATCATGTAAGATATAATAAAGAAAGACACAAACATTAATGATTGCTGTGAAACAAATAAATTATCTAAAAAAACGCTCAAAAAACGTTTTAGGAAACAATAATTGCAATAAAATTGACCTATCTAATCCGATCGACTACTGGCTTGCGGGATACACGGACAGTCTACTATTTAGGAACACTAATTCAGGGTTCCATTCTGATTGATTCAAATAAAATCCAGAACACTAACTAAGCCTAAGTACCACCTGACCTAGCCCGCTTATTCCAGACGGGCCAATTGTTCACTAAGTCTGCATTTCCATTTTTTTTAGCCCTCAAAAATGCATAGATGATAAGGAGGACACATGCATAAATTTGTGCATACACCAAATTGTTGGTTGGTTGCGTCTGATGTTCTGCTACTGACTGACACTGCTAAGCCTACCACTCACTAAACAAACTACAAAAGGTTCTACTAAGGACTGGGGTAAGCAGCACTCAGTGACAGAGGATGCGTCACGCAGACCGCTCAAAAATGATCAACTAATAGTAACTAAACCTAGTATCAATCCATCCACCACTATTTGACAGGAGGACAAAGGAAGGACTAGAGTCTCTCTAGCAATAGCATTACCTAACTTAAGTTCTCTAAAGTAAACTCTTACATAATAATAAGGACAAGCGAGCGCAAAGTTGCAAACAAGTAAGAGTAGCGCCCTGCACCTGTGTCCTACAATCACAGAAGATTTTGAAATGTAATTTACCTGCAATGTAAGCAGCAGTATTCTTGTTATTCGTAAAAAAATTATACACAATACTTATTACTTATACTACTATATATATTAGCTACTCACCAAGCCCCACGACCTCGACACCTAGCAGGTCCAACAGGTCCTGCTCCCGGTCCAGGATGTCTGACCACCGGTGTGCCAGCTGGTTATGGGTGCGCCGGACCCCTGAGCAGCGAAACACTGCCCGGCGCACCTTCGCCCACCGGGCGGTGATGCTCCTGGGTAGGGTACCCGGAGCCTGGCCTGCCGCCTGCTGCCAAGGTCAAGGGGAGGTGGCGCTGAACAAAAAAAAACAAGGGCGGCCACCTCCGCCTCACTAAAAGCTGCCGGGCTTGCACCCCTGCAGGGCGCAGTCTGCCGCAAGGCAGGCGGCTCTTGGGTGCACGCGCCTTGCCCTTGGAGCCGTTACTGCTGCTGCTACCCTTCGCCATGGTTCTGTGGTGTGTGGAGGAGGCGGAAAAGAAAAGTTAGAAGGGAAAAATAAAGTTAGGGGAAGAAGTAGGAGCTTAAAGAAGAAAGTTATATAAAACAGTAGAAAAGTAAAAAAACCACAGTAAAAAGTAGAAATAAATGCAAAATATAGACTTAGGCACAGAGGGAGATAGATAAGAAATAAAGAAAAATTGAAAAACAGTGTAAAAAACTAAGGATTGCAAAGATTGAGAGAGTTTCGAAAAGCAGGCCCAGAACCATAGCATAGAGTGAAAAACAAGATGGCCGTGCCCTTCGCGACCGCGTGGGTAAGTTTGCGCGATATTTCTCCCCGAGTACGCAAAAAGCATCGCGAACACGTACGACGCGTTCCCGAACATGAAATGCGCATCGCGAGCACGCTATACGCGACCCGGAACAGGAAATAAGGGATCGCGAACGGGCGGGACAAGTGAAAAACAAGATGGCCGCGCCCATAGGCGACCGCATGGGTAAGTTCGCGAGATACTATCCCCCGAGCACGCAAACAGCGTCCCGAACACGCACAACGCGTTCCCGAAGAAGAAAAACGTATTGCGAACGGGCGCAACAAGCAACTACGCATGCTCGCGTAGCTCGCGTAGCGCTTCGATGTCTTCGCATAGCTTCGCGTAGAGCGACTACGCAAACTACGCCCAGGGTTACCTAATACCTGAAACTCTAATCACATCAAAATCTTAGAGGCCAAGGAATCGAGGATACCACAAATGTTATGTACTGCTAGTGCTACTGTGCCACTATAATTTTATGTATATAATTTTAGGTGTTACTTTTTTGCTAAGAGTATTGGTTGCAATTGTCTTTTTTATTTTTCGACATAGCTTCTCCTTCCCAACCCACCAGGCAGGAGATAGCAGCCAAGACCCAGCAATGGAAGCTGGAGGCCATCCGGGCAGAATATTGTCTGCTGCTGTCCTTGGCAGAGGAGGAGGAGGCGGCAGCTGCAGCCTCCAATGCCCCAGGCCCCAGCCAGGCCCCCCCATTGCCTCCAGTGGTACAGTGGCATGGTCCGGCAGCCGCCCACCACAAGTCTTTATCAACCACTGCTGCTCCCCCATGTTCACATCAAACCTTTCAGCTAAGCATTCTCCTCAGGATGGCACACCTGGAGGCCAGGATCAAGGAGCATTTCAACCTGCTGGAGAGAAAGATCTAGCTCCTAGCCGACCACTAGATAGACCTTTCTTGCCCCTTTTTTAATCTTTTGTTTGGTAGGTGGGACTTGTTGGGGAGAGGGTACAAATGTGGAAGTTGGAGAAAACGTGGCTGTACTATTTTTTTTATGGACCTTCGATTTTTTATGGACACTTTTTTTGGACTGTTTTACTGGACATTGGTTGGGGTTAGGAGGTGGGGTGTGTCAGGTGTTGTGGGTTTCTTTCATTCTAGTTTATATTTGTTAGGGGAATACATTTATAGTTTTACACATGATGTAAATCTTTTTTGGGGGTTACTCTTTTACTTTACACTGTTTCCTTTGCTGCAGGGCCGCAACAATTTTTTTAAATCTGCTGATAGTGTGACACACCAAGTGATAGATGTGGTACCCTCACTTGTCCTACTACTGTTAGTCTCTCCTGCTAGTCTATGCAGTCTGCAACTAACCCCTATGGACTCGGAAGGGATGTGGGTGTGTCAATTAATTTCCATAGTAAATGGATTATTGCATCTTGAATGAATCCCCCACAGTTCTTCTCTCTTACCTGTGATTAAGCCAAGTGATGGCTGCATGCTGATGGTTTACCAAGGTGCCATGGTTGTGGTAGTAGTAGACAGTAGGAGCATGCTAGCAGAATAGTCGTATACTAGAGGCACCAGATTCTGCAGCGAGGTGCCACTCCCTTGTAGTCGAGCTCAAACTGTTAGATGAGGAATATTCATTGCAGGGAACTAAATAATTACATTTACAAACTGAGTTAATGCAGTTTGATATGCAAGCTTTGCAAAAAAAAGAGACTGTCACCTGAGGGAGACTAGACTGAGTATGACTAGTAGTACACAAGAAGAAGACTGTGAAATGAGAAAACATGACAAGCAATGCTAAAGTAAAATTAAAACAAATGGTGGGCTAGTACAAGGTACAAACTGAAGACAACTCGAGCTATAAAGTGGAGTGGACAAGGTTAACCTTTAGTGCCGGAAGGATGATGATGCTGGTAATTATGATGAGTTATGTTTCTCTGAAAGAAAATTGAATATTGAATGTTGTCTGTGCCTGGGTGGGCAATCTAATATATACATTGCCAGTGTGGGCTATGGTTATACTTAGAGTAGAAGAAGATCCTCGTCCTGCATGCCCTTAAGTTGGTGTTGCTTTCACCACATCCGCCCCACCAAGTGTGTGATCAATTAATGATGTAAATTTATTTAGTCACACCTCAATAAATCACACAGCTCGGGGGAAGAGATTTAGGGGTTCGATGAATGGATGGGAAGGGGGATTTGAGGGAAAGGTTTGACAAAGACAAATACTACTACAAAAGGACAACATATTCATCTTGGCAGCCAACCATAATCAATCTGTTATGGGAGTAAAAGGAAATGCATGCATGAAGATGAGTACTAGACTAGTACAGGTAAATCAAATGTTTTTGTCGGCCCCCCCGAGAGATCCAAGTTACATTATGTTCTTGTAGTTGGCTTTGAAAGATAGCATATACAAACAAAATATCTGTAGGAGTTGAGTAAACAAACATAAACAAGACACACAGTTGTAATGATTGAAGAGAAAAAAGTATACCGTATTGCCAAATTGGGAGTTGCATCACTGCATTCCTCTTGGACTGTCTGTTAATCTTGGGTGCCTGGCGTATGTAGTTCGGTAAGGTTAGTGTGAATTGTTTTTTAAGTATGGTGCAGGGTAAAGGCCTGCAGATAGAAAACAATTATATTGAAGAATCAAGGGGAAAAGTTAAACTGCATAAAGGAGTGCAACAAAAAGACTTTCAGAGGTATCATGGCAAAATGTCTGTTTTCTGCAGTTATCTCCAACAATAGGCCCCCACCCAACCTCTACTTAGCTTTGAATTTGATCCAGACAGCACTGAGCACAGACACATACAGCAACATAGCATTTTCCCAATTAAGTAAAAAATCAATGCATTGCCATCAGTCAGTCACAACACACTCACCACCACCACCACTACACAGACAGGTGTAGGTCTGGTGTTGTTGTTGTTTAACTTTAGGCCACTTCAAAGTCATCATCATCCAATTCGTTTAGTTTCAGTGAATTTGAAAACATCCATCTTCTTCTGGTGGTAGTTCTTGAAGTAGTCATGCTCACGCCCCCACACTGAGTCATTCCATCATCCTGACTCTGACTCTGACTCCGACTCCGAGTATGGTGTCCAACTCTATAGCAACACTGTCCCGAGTGAGTCCCGACTCAATGCAATGGATTGGCCTGTAGTACAATTTTGTTATTGAACATCAAGAAGGGAAAGATTGACTTGACTGAGTCACATTTTGTGTGTAGAGTAGACTAAAGTAGACTAGATTTGTGTTTGCAAGCTTTGCATTAACTAAGTGAATGGTCAGCTCTGAGTCTTTGAGGAGTAAGCATGAAATAATAAAAAAAGCAGCGTGGAGTGGACCTGGAGAAGGAATCTCGCTATCCTATCTTTCAAAGGGGAAGGAAAAAAAATAACATTCAGGGGAAAATTATTGATCAGCCCTCATTAGGCCACCAACATTGTGAATCTGAATCATCATCACTAACACATTAAGCGTAACAAAAAAACACCTAGTCTCACACTGCCTGCCACCACATGAATCATCTCTTCTCAATCTCAACATACATGATGATGACATATCATTCACAACAAGTTCACAACAAAACAAACAACAATCACTCAGTGTGTAATGTATGCCAACAATAACCTGTTCTTCTGGTGTGCTCACTTTGATCGATTGGTGGCAGAGTGCAGATCATCCATTTCCTCGCTGTAAATCAAATTATTAATAATTTCACATGTGGTGCAGTCCCACTAGGCCAGGAGGAAAGGATAGGTAGATAGTCAGCACCCAGGGTTGGTTGCGGAGGCAGGCACACATTTTTTTGTATTTTCCATCAAATGTCTGGCTTTATGGAAATGGCTTTAGGGCGAGTCAGGACTTCTTCACTGCACACAGTCAATAAAATGTGTCTAAGAGTAAGACGGTGGGGATGGATTGGTCAACCACACACACACAAATAATAAAGTAAATAATGTTCCTTATCTATATCTTTCTTGGGGGTTTTTTGGGGTGTCAAAGAAAGAAAGAAAATAACTAGAAAGCCTAATTTTCACAGAAGTAGGGCTCATCCTCAAACTGTGGTGGTGCACCCAGAAGTAGGTCACCTAACACACTACTTCCATGACCTGAGTCGCCGTCATCATCTTTCTGCTGTGGTACTTCAGTTATGGTGTAATCCTATGGTATAAAGTGCTTATTTATTTTGATCATGGTTAACCTCTCCACGTTTTGGGGCAAGAGACTGGTCCTTCTCACTGTCAGAACGGCACCAGCAGCACTGAAAACATGCTTGGCAGAGACACTTGTACAGGGCAAGCCACGTTGTTTATCAGTAGCCTGCTGAGCAC
>CAWUFW010009088.1:600000-818815 GCA_963921515.1 Calotriton arnoldi | reverse complement strand
GGTCAAAAACAGACCAGGCGGGGGAGGGAGAGTGGTCTTGTTACAACGACTTGGCGATGCTAGGTATTGTCCAGTGGCCCTGGTCGCCGCCTACCTGGCCCTGCGCCCGGCTACGGAAGGGTATCTACTCATGCACGCAGACGGAACGCCAGTCACAAAGTTTCAGGGGGAGCACATAATGCAGACTTGTTTGAAGTGGTCAGGCAACATAGGGCTGGGCAAGAGGTTCTGCAGCCACTAGTTTCGGATAGGGCAGCGACGACAGCCTTCAGTGCAGGCATGTCCGCAGAACGAATTATGCAGGTGGGGCGGTGGGAGTCTCAATGCTTTAAGAGATACATCCGGCCTTGAGCTAAACAAGGAAGGGGACTGAGGACGTGGATAGTCTTGTAAATTCAGTCAATTGTTCAAATGTAAACAGGGGAACCCATTGTGGCACCAGATGCCGTGTGACTTGCAGTGATGTGTGTACTGATGTGCAATGTAGTGTTTTAGCGCTTGGTGTGTCATGAAGCAATAAAAGGTTTTGCAATACCACATTTCTTTATTTACCAGGAACAAAGGTCTGGGTGATTGGCCATTCAGGCATCGTGAGACTGGCAGTGGGCATAGAGCAGGAAATGGAGGCATGGCTTCTCCGCCACCAAGATAATTTGGCTGGGATACCCGGGTATGTGCTGGAACTGTTTGCTAAGGAAGCTTCAGCAGAGACTGGGGGGGTATCTCTCCACCCAACGTCCTGGTCATACACTTGGGAGGGAATGATCTGACTCTTCTGGGGAGGAAGGTACTGCTGCAAGAAATGAAGGACACGATGTGTAAGCTAAGCAATCAGTTGGGGACATCTGAACTGTGGTGGTCTGAAATAACCCCCCCCCCCCGCCTAGTGTGGCAAGGAGCACAGTCAGGGGAGGCCGTAGAGGCCTCGCGCAGGAGGGTTAACAGCGCTATGCGTAAATTCATCGAGCAAAGGGGTTTCGGCTTTATCAGACAAGGGCTACTGCACGCCAAGTCCACAGGATGTTTTGAAGAAGATGGGGTACACCTGTCCAGAGTGGGCATGGACTTATTCTTGCTGGACCTGGGGGTGGCCCTGGAATCAGCAGGATGTAGGTAGGAATGCTGGCCGTGGTGGGGGGCCATGGTTGTGGACGGTGGCCACACCCAGAGCTGTGGCGGAGTTACAGGGCGATCCAGGGGCTATAAGGTACAGAGGGTACCCTCTGCAGGAGCACAACAAGGGTGCAAAGGCCAAATATCCCCAGGGACGTCCTCGCGTTGTACCCTGGAGGAGCGACGGTGCCCCGTTAGTCCTACGGGCGGTAGTGGACCTGAGCAACCGGGGTTGCCTGGAATGCTCCGCCTCTTTGGGGGCGTGGGTAAGGGGGTGGACTGGTGGTCCACCGGTGGGAGGGGTTAGCCCCTCCCCCAAAACTGGTAAGCACCGATTGGCGACGGCCACGGTGTAATTTGGCTCATCAGGCAGGCGGCGGAGGGGTTGCCTGCCCTTGGATCGCCTGTAAGATAACCCACCATGTTGGCATATTTGTTATGCAAATAAACCTGCAGCAATTTTCTCCACAAACAAGGTGTTGTGTGGTTTATTTCTAAATAATATTGCTGTATGTGGGATGGGGAGTGTAGCTGATATTGGCACTATGTGGGCCGTCCGTGGTCCACGAAGGGGACTCTCATAAGAGGGCGGCCACCTTAGTGCCACATGAGGGCACACGAGACAGTCTAGTGTGTGGGGACCCCCCTTTGAGGGGTCCGCGCGCGTCACTTCTGGTAGTGGGTGGGCGGGGATGAGGTATAAGGGCCTCTCCCCACCCACCTTGTGACCTCTTTGTCGCTGCCCCGTTGCTGTTTCTCTCCCTACCGCTTACCCGGCGTAGGTGCAAGGGTGGGGGGAAGAAGTGTTCTAACTTGTTATTTTGTGTTGCAGTCGGAGTTACAGGGCGATCCAGAGGCTGTGCAGGAGCACAACAAGAGTGCAAAAGGCCAAATATCCCCAGGGACGTCCTCGCGTTGTACCCAGGAGGAGCGACGGTGCCTCGTTAGTCCTACGGGTGGTTGTGGACCTGAGCAACAAGGGGTTGCCTGGAATGCTCCGCCCCTTCGGGGGCGTGAGTAAGGGGGTGGAGTACGCTAGAGGTGAGCGGTTAGTTATTGACACGCTATACGACACTTAGATTGCAGGTTTGGTCACTACACTAGGCGAGCGAATGTACCAGACTACACTTCCCATGAGCCACTAGTATTTAGTGATGCCATCAGGAAGCGCTTTGACGCGTGGTCACTATACTCTGCGAGAAATATGTATCAGACTACACTCCCCATGAGTCTCGAGGACGGAGTGATGTCATCCGGAAGCGCGTCAGACGTCAGACGCGACTGCCGCGCTGTCGATTTGCTGTGTTACTATATATGTCACGAGCGTCCTGCTGTCGGTGCCTCCATCAAGAGCTCAGTACCGGCTCGAGGTACCGACGGACAGGTAAGGGCCCCTCACATAGAGAGTTAGCGGCTAAATTTTACCCTGCATTACCCCGCGGTAGTAATTTCACCCTGTATCATCGGGTGCGTCCTCCTCCCCGATTGCCTTTGTACATTTGATCGGACCGAGCCACGTTGTGACCCAGTTAGCAAACGCATCAGATGGGGAGGCTATTTACATAATAAAACAGCGTAACTGGCATTCCCCTACGCTGCCGCTTGACACTCGCCGATGAGAAGTTCACGCCCACTAACTGAAGTGTAATGCGGTTGTGTAAACACAGCCAGCATATCCCTCTACCACAGATTTGCAAGTTGCGGGAATTATGCTCTTTTATGAACAAAACTACGTGCTATTGCTGCGTCTATTTTCTTAATATGTGCGATTTAGAAATATAAGAAATCTCAGCAATATATGTTCATTGGCACAATTGACAACGATGATAGTTTTTACACTCATCTTTAACTAAGCTTTCTGCTGATATGGCATATATTGACAGAAACAGTGACAGTACACTTGTTTGCTAACCTTCCTTTTTAAAGATTATGTACGTACAATTCATCACCAACGAGTGACTAAGGCGGTTATGCAGATCACGATTATAAAATTTATATCGGCGCGGTTTACAAATTCCTGAAAATAAAAGCAAACAGTTTCACCTTGAATGTTATACTTGTGAACAGCAGCCCCGTTAGACTCTTAGAACTTGGTTTTACCACTCAGAAATCTCGGCCATTTTACAGTTCAGTAACAGTTATTGCACTATTTTAGGTATGTGGATATGAGAGGTGTGGAAAGTCACATGAAGGGATAGGCTTACCGCCTGTCTTTGATTGCCTGTCTTTTCTCCCTCTTTTTCCGCAGTGTGGGGCCTCTTTTCCTGAGCTGTTGCCAGGTGAGGTGAGGTCCGGTCCTCGTGAATCACGGATGAGCATTAATAGATATAAATATTTATCCAGGAAGCAGTTGTACGCAGAATGAACAATGGTAATATGTATACCGCATTCAAATAAGCATTCTTTGCATTTTTTACATGTTCTGAGTAGGATTGTTTTTCATAGACATTCTCTTTACAGGTGCCACCAGCATCCGGTGATTTGTGGAGGATCTCTACGCCTGAAATTCAGGTTACCTGGTTGTATTCATTCCAACCTTGGTTACATATTTATTTCTTGTTTTTGACACTTTACTTTTGTTTACAAACGCAGTAGCAATAGTACATGCAGTGGTCCTGAAGAAGGCATTGGACTATCTTACGTCCGGTTGGCCGAAACATGTAGACCCAATAATTCCGGCAGTTATTTTGTCAAAACTGCTCTTGCACTGTTTTTAGCTTGGATATCAGAAGATACTCATTAAAATAATTTTTCTTTTGATATTCAATTTTAATCTGCACTTATCACTATTAGGTATCATCATTTTTTGCACTGCGCCCGTCACTCTACAACGTTAGCTCTTCACGCTGGATAGGTACTGCAGAGCTCCCTTTATCATGTTGTGAATAAAAACATCCGTGAGCTCCCTTCTGATAGACAGAAGGTCGCAGCCCTTGGTTACCTCAGTGTGTAGCCAGGAGGAGATCCCAGATGATGAAGCATGTCACCTAGGTGAGTGATGGGAATCCGTCCTCCTTTTAGGATTTTCCCTGAATTTTTATATCTTCTTGTTTTTTCCCAATCATTGTTCTATAGGATCATAACTACTCGACATGAAATTTGTGTGAGGCTTCCTGGGCCTTTCAGACCCGTGGATCTCTTCTAGTGTTATATATGTTATAGATGGGGAATAGGTCCACGCTCGGTCTCTAAACATTCCCTTAGACCCTCTCTCTCATTGGTTTGTTTCTGAGGTTAAACATGTTCCATAACGGCATTGGGTTGAACCACTCCAATTTGTGGCTAGCAGGTACGCTTGGTTGTGTTTGATTATGTGCAAGCCAGACCTGTTGCTTAAGCTTAATTGGTGTTAGCAGGCTTGGGGTGCACAAGAATGTTTTTCGTATACAACAACGAGCACGTGGTTCATCAGTCGTGACCCGGTGGGCATAACTACATCTGCGGCCCCCCAGCGTCCGCACCCTATAACAAGACTTTCTACCTTCCTCCCCTCCAGCCCCCCCTTTAATCTCCGGGGCCGCGGAAACGGTTTTTCGCGCGCCTCTCGCATGGCTGTGCACTGCCCGGCTTTTCCCCATGCTGATGTGATGTAATTCGGGACATGTGATGCTCAATTATTAATAAGACACGGGTTGGTGTTTGAGTGTCACCGCGAAAGGCGGTTTGTTGGTAATATTAAATCGTTTCATTGTTTCAGGGGCAGGTCGGCAGGAGGTTGGACCGTGGGGCCAGCAAGGGGACAGGGGTCAGGTAAAATTATTGGCAGCACAAGCTTCATAAAGGTGCACGCCGCACGTGGGGACTGGCCGAAGGGATACGCGAGGCTGGCACATGGGGGGCCAGTTTGCCCCGGAGGGTCAGGTACGTAGGCTGAAGGGGTAAGCTTGCATCGTGGGGGCATCATGCCTGGGAAGATTGTGTCATGATTGCCTCCAGGGGATGCGTTGGTAAACGGGGTCTATTGCCCGTCTAAGGTTTACTGCCCCACCAGTTTGCTAATTATTCCAGGCCACGTGTGACGATCTAGTGACAGTGCTGCAAGTGAGTCGCCAAGGATCGATTGGGACACTTCGTCTTCATGGCCTAGCGGGCACTGGTGAGACAATCATGAGGTTGAGTGGTGGGGGGCAACAGAGGGGTGTGATGGGCTGAGCCGCCTACCTCGGGATGGTCAATCGGGTTCGTACGCCGGCAGCGGCACAACACCCTTTGGTTTGGGGCAGGCAACTGGAGAATTAATTTGGTGTGGTGCACAGTAGGTGCAGTAGCTGAGATGGGGGCGATGTGCGGCACAATGGCTGGTGGCTCAGGGATGGGAACAACGTGTATAAGGTGATCTGATATGCAATTTTCAATTACAGCTTGTACAGGTTCTTGGGCCAGCAAGCAAAGTCACATCGCACCCACGCACGCTCCAGCCAACAAGGATACTAGAACCCCCCTCCGGAACCACTCATCAGGATCGGTATCAAGAGACAAAGTAAGTACTGGGGCAGACGCAGGTTGGACACGCAACAGGGCGTAGGGGCATGGGGCTCCTGTGACAGCCACGTGGTGGCACAAGCAGGAAATGTGGGGAGCAGCTATTTACGATTCTTTATCCCCCTTGGGACCCGCATAGAGGCCGTCAGTCCGACAAGTCTGGAGCCATGGATAGCCAAGGAACCCCGCCCGCTTGTTTTCCCAAATCAGCTGTGTGTATGAGTCCCAACCCGGCACGTCACAGGATGCAGTTTGGGCGGAATTTATGGCGATGGCTAAGGCCAAAGGAGTCGATTGGGCTAAAGGAATGCTCAACTCCCGAGAACAAGAATATTCTGGGGTGGTGGCAGACTTACCAAGTGGGCCTCAGGCAGGACCAGTGGAAGTAGGACCAGGCAGGCCGAAACGGGCTCGCCGGCCCACCAATAAGGACTTCCCTCCAGACCCCCCCGGCTCCAAAGGTCAGGGTAGTGGCCAATCTGCAAGAAGCAGGGCCTGTGCTGGCTGCACCAGCGGGTGCACCGAACATTTCCACTGCTGGCTACAGAAACATGGAGAAGATGGGTAAGTTCTATGGACTCTATGTTAAGCTTGATGGCCAGCTTTCAATCACGTCTAGACAATCCCATTGCACCCCTCCCGCCCGCTCCCCCGGTCTTGGGTGGAGTTGGGGCACCTTCCATTACACAGGTCTGGGTGGATCAAGCCAGCAGCCAAAGAGCTCCCGAGGCAGACGCCAACGCAGGAAATCCGGGGTCTCAGCAGATGGCTGGGGTGGGGGCAGTGGCAGCCCAGCTCCACGGCGGCACAGCGTCAAGTAGCATTCCCCCAGGGGTGGGGGAAACAGCGGGCGCTCTCATGCTGGTGTCCCCACTGGCCGCGCCCCTGGATGTTAGCATTCACACACCTCCGGCTGAACCAGCCAAAGCAGCTGCGGCGCCCCTGCCACTCATCACGGTGGCACCATTGGTGTCCGGGCGTTGCTCCTTGGCATGGGAGGTGCCTTTAGCGGCCAAGGAAGGGATCTGGAGGCGTGAGTTCATGGACATATTCACCTTATTGATGCATGGGCTAGATGGGGTGGACACGAGAAAGATGGGGGTTAAGGAGGATGATAAGGTGCGATTCCAAGCGTGGCCTGAGAAAACACTTGCAACCTGGGGGAAGCTTTCGCCATCTTAGCAGCGGTGATCATGGAGAAATACCCAGAGCAGGGGCCGGCGTTATTCCAGTACTCCTGCACTATAACCAGTGAGGCGGAAAATAACGGTGGGATGGGTTGGTACAACTATGACCGTGATTTCTGGAAAAAGATGGCAATGTGTCCCGAACTGGGGTGGGACCAAATGGAGGTTCGGCTCTGGGTCCAGCACGTGGGGAAATGCACATCTGAAAGTAAGGATGGGGCAAGTACGAACATGAAGGGGGGACAAATTCAAGGGTCAGAAGCAGGTGGGGAAAGGCCAGTTCAAGCAGCCCTTTCGAGGAGGTCAGGGAGGTGGTCAGAAGCAAGGGGGTAAAAGATTTAACGCTGGGACCTGTAGGTTGTACAATACGGGTCCTGCTCCTGGGGCAAATCTTGCAAGTTCGCCCACAGCGGCAGTAAGTGTGGGTCCACCCATCCGGCTGCCTCTTGTAGCACCAAGCGAGAGGGTCCCCCAACACTTGCTGGCCGGCAAGACAAGTGGTCCAGTTTTGGTATCCAGCCCTCCCTGGGTCCCACCCTCCCAGGTACCTCCATTATCACTTAGAGCGGTCACCCTTTGCTCACCCTCCCGGGTGGTGTCCACTGAGGTTCCCAAGGTAAAGGGCCCTTCCCCATCATCATTTCCAACCTCCTCCCCTGATCCGAGACTACCCGAATCCCAAGGACAGGCTGCTCCTAGCAGAGGGCTTCATGGAAGGTTTCAAAATATCATATCTAGGTCCGTTAGTTTGCAGGGATGCAGAGAACCTTAAGTCTGCCAGAGAGCTACCTGAAGTAGTAATGCAGAAAGTTCAGAAAGAAGCTGCCCCCTTTAATCAGCCCACCCTCCAGAATTTTTTTATCTCCCCGCTGGGTGTGGTCCCCAAGAAAGATCCAGGGGCCTTCCGGTTGAATCATCACCTGTCCTACCCTGAAGGCAACTCAGTTAATCACTGGTTAGAGGAGGGGAAGTGTTCGGTTTCCTACTGCTCCCTAGATATGGCAGTGGACATGGTGAGGAGAGCGGGCAAGGGGGCATGGCTGGCAAAGGCAGACATTGAGTTGGCATTCCACCTGCTGCCGGTCCACCCTGAAAGCCAGCATCTTCTGGGTTTCAAGTGGCAGGAAAAATTCTTCTTCAACAGGTGCATGCCCATGGGTTGCACCGTGTCTTGCGCCTACTTTGAGGCCTTTAGCTCTTTCCTCCAGTGGGTGCTCACCGGGGCATTCAACATTGAGGGAGTGACCTACGACCTGGACGACTTTCTGTTCATTGGGGCGCAGGTACACAGGATTGTAGCAAGGGTTTGCAGTGTTTTCAAGAACTGGCGAGGCATCTAGGTGTCCAGTTAGCAACTGGTAAGACTGAGGGTCCGGCGCAGGTTCTCACTTTTTTGGGCATTGAGCTGGACATGATTAAGGGCGAGTCCAGGCTTCCTGCTGATAAGGTGCAGGCTCTGTGTCAGGACATTCAGGTGTTACTAGGGAAGGGCAAGGCCACCCTGGCATCCAATGCCTCTTGGGAAAGCTGAATTTTGCAGCTAGAGTGATCCCGGCGGGTAGGGTGTTTGCCAGAAGACTAGCTAGGGCAATAGCAAAAGTAAGCAAGAAACATCACCTGGTCCGGCTGGGGAAAGGTTTGAAGGAGGACCTTGCAATGTGGCACGAGTTCCTCTTGCATTTTAACGGAACGGTGATCTGGAGAGCACCCTGGGCGGAGAGTCCAGAGCTCTGCCTCTTCACAGACACATCAGGCAGAGAGGGCTTCGGGGCAATAATGGGTACCGAATGGTGTGCCCAGGAGTGGCCCAACGCCTGGCGCAAGAGCAACATCACGGCAAACAACACTGTCCTAGAATTGTTCCCCATTGTGATTGCACTACATTTGTGGCCTGAAGCGCTATCAGCCAGAAAGGTCCTATTCTGGTCTGATAGCATGGCTGTGGTGCAGGCCATCAATGGGCAGACAGCCAAGTGCCCATTGGTGCTGTGCTTGCTAAGGGAGTTAGTCAGGGCATGTCTGCGCTGCAATGTTGAGTTCAGGGCGAGGCATATCGAGGGGGTCAAGAATGTGGCAGCTGACGCTCTCTCTCGTTTTCAGTGACTCAGTTTCTGGGAGGCCTGGCCGCGAGCGAGAGCTGAGATGACCCCCTTCCCGGCACACCTCTGGCGGATTCTGCAGTGGAACAGCGATTGAGAGCAATGGGAGAACGCTCTCTGGCACCAGGTACCATGAAGAGATACAACATCTTCAATTCATCCAGAATTCAGCCGCCCTCCTCATTTTGAAAATTCTCCCCCATTTTTCCATTTAAGCAATATTCACTGGCTTCCTTTGTTCAAAAGAATTCAATTAAAAGCTCTTACTTTAGACTTCAAAACACAAGGGCCCTCTATATCTGGGGAAGTGACTGAGACCTTCTTTCCAGTCCAGAGCCTTGAAAAAAAACTGCTTGAAACTTCTCCATATTCCTGGTATTTGTAAAGCTAGATGAGGTGGTTGTTCCTTTATCTACCTGGCTTTTAAATTGTGGAAGGCTCTGCCACTCTGTCTCCGCTGCATCCCCTCGGAATCATCTTTTAGAAGCAAGTTAGCTGTGCGCTTTACAAATGTCCTGAAATAAATTCAATATGAAGGCCCATCTTGAGACAGGAAGGATTTACCATTATGACAATCTCAATGTTATATTCAATGAAGATAACCACAGCAAAGTTATCAATATGCTTGAAACAAATGAGTCTTTTGTTACTGGAAAGCCCGTTGATCGTATATATTTCTTTATGTCATTATTATTATGTACCATGTACATCACAAAATCTATTGTCATAGCTACTGTGCTATAGGATTTCATTCATAATCTTTAAACATTTTTAATTATTATATGTCCACTAATTCACTGACAAATGATCTTAACCCTTGGAGGGTCGCTATTCCATGGATGCATGTTGTGCCTCCATGTGAGGAACCCTACATTTTATTATCTCTTACCCAGTCCATGCTTTAACTTTCAAATATATCCCATACTTTCAGACTTCCCATAACACAAGAGAAATGGAACATTTGAGAGATTAGGAAGGTAAAGAAGATTAATTTCATCAACTGCAGTTTTAATTTACCAAATTCAGTTTTCATACATGAATCTCAGATAATAGATGCACCAATGATGTATTGGGACTTGGGCATTTTTTGCTTCAGGGACTCTTCAAAAGTGTTCAAAAGGCTACAATTGGGATCCAGACCCTGCTGCTATCTCACCTGAGGAAAGTATGGGTCTCTGATATCCACAAGGACCCACAAACTGTCATGAGGGTTGACAGAAAACAAATAGCAAAAGCTGTCAAAAAATATGTTTACAAGTTTTGCTAATTTTTGAAATAGCTCGGCCAGGATATCAGAGTCACTTTGTGGGTACACAGGACCTAAATACACTTGTTAGAAAGCTTAGATCAGATACTTTGAAGTTTATGTACCTTTTGGACTATATGAATATTTTTTTCAACTCCAGCCAATGGGAAAAACCTGAAATCTTACTAACCTTCAGGAGGCTACTCAAGACCTGGCTATTCGAGCAGTAGCAGCACCCCCTCCCCCAGCGCCTTGAGACCCTTTCGGGTGAGTAGTGCGCTCTACAAATTTCCTGATTGATTGACTCAGAGCTCCAGACCCTTGTGTAGAAGTGACTCTGTCCCCTGAAAATCTAAAAATTTTACAAATATTACTAACAGGGGGCTGGATGCTAGAAGTGGGTCCCAAACACTGCTGCTATATCAGAGTTATAATATGTGTTCCTGATGTTCACAGGGACCTACAAACTGTCATGAGAGTTGATACCGAAAATTAGCAAAAGCTGTCAGAAAATTATGTAAAGTTGAAAATACCTGTCTAGCATACACCCCACTTCACTGTGTACACACTAGGCCTGGGCGGTAAATTCAGTTCCGCTCGCAGAATTTGCGGAATTTGGGTAATTTCGCATTCCGCGGAGAACGCGGAATTGCCCAAAATTCCGCGATCTGCGGCATCGCGGAATTTTTTGCTTGTTCGCGCTTTAAAAATGCGTGTTTGCAAGATATTTCTCCCCGAGCACGCAAACAGCGTTCGCGAACAGGAAAAAAGCAACGCGAACGGGCGGAACAAGCAATTCCGCATGTTCGCGGAACTTTTGCGTGCTCGCTGAGATTTTTTACCATTTCGCAGAGGTTTGCGTAGCGCGACTACGCAAATTCCGCCCACCCCTAGTACACAGTATGTAACTATACTTCGAGAGCTCATATCCGATAGTCAAAAGGTGTTTATGTACACCTGAATAATACGTTGTCCACAGGTCCAATCACTGTCATAGTCACACAATATTTTCTGAGATGATGTAGCCCAAATGTGAGCAGAACTAGATAAGATGATAATTGGTCAAAATATGCCTAACTGGCATGGGACAGCCCTTTAGGGTTATAAAGGAGCCCTCAGCCACATTTCCATCATGGCATGCTTCATCACTGGACTCCTCACCCAGAAATTGTCTTCTGGGTGGGCGCAACCAGATATCGTAGAGCTCTTGATGTCGTCAGGAAAGAAGAATTAAAATGATCTAGATTGTACCTCAAATGAATTATTTTAATGGTAGTTACTTTGATAAGGTTAAAAACCCCTTCAATGCATCAGATCTGAGCTTTCTCACCTTTTTTTGCTCATTTATCTAACCAACTTAAGTCTACTCCTTCTTCCTTAAATGAATTCCTTGAAACTCCATGATCAAATAAGAGCTCTTCTTCCATATTAATATCTCTCAATGAAGTGAAAATGATTACATTTTGAATACTGCCAAATACAACTAGTGTTACCCGATTAGGTTTAACGCTGCACTTTTTCCTTGAATGATTTATTAACCGTCCTATTGTTTTCATATTTGGGGGACACACGCAGGGTTATATTTTTGCATCTACACACAATTTCTTACCAGAGTGTTCCTGAAAAAAGAATAAGTATCCCATCTCTTCTTCTTGTGACTCTTGCATCATTCGATTCCCTTCCTCTGCAGTAATTACCATTCAATGGTAATCACAAATAATCTCTCCTTTCTTGAAGACTCAAGCAGTGATGGCTTTCTTTCCCTTTATGGCATCACTTGTGACATGAATCCCACTCCAAGATTCATGCTCCACCAAAGATGGTATTGCTTGATCGCTTACGTCCCATTTTCTGGTTGCTGAAGAAATCCAACCTTCAATGATATCTTGTACACCTGGAAGGTTCTTGCCCCATTCCATTTTCTTGCAGAAATGGTTGATTTGGTGTTCTGTCGGCATTCGTCTTGTAAAGTGTTCTGAGATCAAAAAGGCAGTACTTGTGTGTTATGTAACATTATATAATCCTACACCCTTATGAAAAGATGTCATTAAATGTCAAAACACTTACTCTGCACTTGTTCCTTTCTCAATTTTTGTTGCAAGATTCTCCAATTGCGATAGCAGTACCGTGAATGTTACCCGACCAGCGCAACATGGATCTTTTTTGGTGGTTCTCAGAATCTCAGTTTGACAAACAGACTACAGGCGTCAAACAGGAGGCTGCACAGAGGAAACCAGCAACAGCAGAGATAAGTTGAGGTGTTGACTCGTAGGGGCAGTCTGTTCTCACCAAGGCCCAGGGGCTTTGGGTGCAGGGGTCTCCTTTGACATCATATTCCTCTCACCAGTCTCAGTCAGGGGGATCCTCTGAATTCAGACTGCAGGCATTGTTGCGGAGTCCAGGAGGGGTCAGCCAATGTTGGACTTGAGTTCAGGATTGCTGGGGAACCTGTTCTGGTTTAGTGGGCCACCTGGACACGGGCCAGAGGTGTTGGGTGCAGAGTGGTCAAGGATCGCGGATCCGGAGGTCACCATAGTCCTTGGTGTTGTTTGCTTTGTGGACAGAACCGCTATCCTCCAGAGTTCTGGTCTTCTTCAGAGGTAGGCAGTCCTCCCAGGGTTTGTGGAGGTCGCTGAGTGCCGGACAGGTATAATTTCTTTGTAGGATTCTCAAGGGCTGTAGACCGGCTGGTAGGGCTGGGGCCAAGTCATTAGGCATCTTCAGTATTCTTCTGCACATGTTTTCTTTGTCCTTTTTCTTCTTTATTCAGCAGGAATTCATTTCCAGGTTGGGGGATACACCTAAATACTAAATTTAGGGCTGTTTTAGGGGAGTAGCAGGTATGGTCGATGGGCACCTTACCTGGGGTGACTACACCCTCAATTATGCCATCCTCCTGTGGGAGGGGGCATAGTCCCAGCCCTGATTGGAGGGGTCTCCCCATCTTCAAGATGGAAGAGATAGAAAGATGTGCTTTACCTCATCTCCCCCACCTTATGGTTGGAGTTGGCAAAGGTGGGAACACCTCCGATTCTTCTAGGTTTTCCTGCCGGTTTTCAAGTCCAAAGTGGGGGTGTATACCAGGGCTGCCATCTGCTGCTAGCAGCAGACGCTGGGGGTTGCATTACAAAAGCGGCAGGCCTTTGAAGCTTTCCTCTCGAGCACTGTACCCCCTTCTGGGGGAATACTACAAACTTAATTTAACTTTCAGAATGTATAGGAGATCAGTCCGCCCTGGTGTGTTAATTTTCATGCCAGTAGCATATAGAGAAACTACTGAAACTAAAATCGGGGAAACGTTTGTATATTTTTGGTTTTGGCAGCAAAGTCTTCAAAGTACACCATACAAATACATTTATATCTCAATAACCACATATGCTAGAAACGTAATTTAGCTTGCAGAATGTAGAGGAGATCACTTCACCCTAGTGTGTTAATTTTCATCTCCACAGCATATAGGGAAATAGCTGGGGGAGGGGGAATCAGTAAAATGTTTGCATCTTTTAACATTGTGACTGTGAAATTCAGATTTTTGTTAATTTACTTATTGCACAACGTCACTTGTTTTTTTTTAACTTGCTGTTTTAAAACTACAAGGGATGTCTTTAGCACATCTCTGCTCTTGCAATGAAGGTTTGTGACTTTCCTTCAGGCAGGTGTGAAATTTCTTCCACTTGCATAACCAGAGATTGGAGCTGGCAGGAGGAGCTGACACTGGGGCGGTGTAAACTACCTCCCATCTGCCCAGCCTGAGCTGGGAGCTGGTGGGAGGAGCTGACACTGGGGAGGTGTAACCCTACTCTACATTAGCCAATGCAATCCTTGCAGATAATGTTCCACCCCTTGAATATCTTTATAAGTAGCATGCCTTTTCCCCACTAAAATCCTGTACTTGAGCTCTGCTGAGTAGAGGTGGCTAAAGGTAGTCCGGATTGTTTAGTGCTACCCAGATGCCTTTCTTCCTTAAAACCTTTCGAATGGATTCCCCTCTGAGGTAATGTGCTGTCTTTGATATTTTAATGCATTGAATTAGAGTTTGTGTAGCATATAACAAGGATACTGAAATACATTTTGTCTTACAATGTGTTATTCTCATTAGATGGCCTTTTTATTTTATTTCCAGCAAAGCATTCCGTTGGTTTGCACAGAGTGCTTTAAAAAGTGTGAGCAGTTGTCCGTTTCTCTTGGCCCGAGTTTGCATGAAGAAAAGCACTCCTGAAGAGATTGCAGCAGTTGTTAAAGGAGGCAAGAGAATCAATGATTGCTCATCTACTAAAAGAAGATTATACGCTTATGATAATCTCAAGCTCCTTTTCAATGAAGAGACCAGAAATACATTCATCAATATGCTGGAAACAAATGGGGTGTTTTGTTGTTGGAAAGCCTGTTGATCAAATTCTTATGTAAGTTAAATATTCTTTTTTTGCTTTCATTATTATTAGTTTGCCACCATTAGAATCACAAAATCTATTTTCATATTTACTGCATTATATGAAGTCATACATAATTTGTAACCTTGAAACCTTTATAATTAATATATGTTCTCTATTTTACTAGCACTTGACTTAACGTTTGTGAGGATCTCTATTCCATCCGTGCATGTTACGCCGACATCTGAAGAAACCTGTATGTTATTAACTGTTGCAGCTGCTCACTTCATGCTTTATTGCTCAATTATATGCCTTACTTTTAGACTTCCTAAAACACCCGATGAAGACATGGAGACTGAACAGCTGAGAGAAGAGGACGAAGAAAACGCTGCTGAATTATATCAACCGTAAGTTCAAATGACAAAAATCTATTTGCACCACATGCATCTCCGATAGTCATATTTATGAACCGTTTGTTTTATAAAACATTTCACTATTCAATCTAACAGACCAAGTGAAAAAAAGTGGCTGACTATTATACAGCAAAAGGTGAACGACGCGGTGCTTTATAAGAAACATTCCCTGGACTGCAAACTGTTAGTTGATTTCAGAAACTATCTAAAAAACGATCTCAGTCTCCAACCACAAGCAAGAGGTAATGCAAAAAGGCTTTTACTCCTATGACTACTCTTATTACTACTAATACCTATTATATTCAGTAAAGTATATAATAACTGTTATCTGTATTTATTTATTTTAAGCTGGAAAATGTAGCAAGATTCCTCTTCTACAATCCTGACACACAATCGATAAGTTTCATAAAGGACATCCCATGCACACGGGAGTATTTCAACCTCCTGAAATCAACTGGGTTAGCACAGCAGACCATCATTAATTACATGAAGAATATCAAGCGCTTTGTTCACTATCACATCGTGGCTACAAATCTGAGAGAAGAAGATACCGATCTCTATACCTCAGCTCAACATTTACAGTGTGTGATGAAGGATATGCAGAAAAAAATAAGTAGAGACATTTCAAAGGAAGTCACCCACAGAAGGTAACAATTTATTAATTGCGAAGTATAATAGCCATTAGATGACTGTAAACAACAACATTTCTTCTCATTGCATGTTCCCAATTCAAAAATCGTGAATTTATTATGTTTCTTTACTATTGAATGGTCAAATCTTGTTAATTATGTCTTTCCTAATATTGATTAGAAATCCAGAGTTTACAGCAGAAAAGACGACCCCTTGACACTGCTTACTGATTTTGGATACGGCAATTGAAGACTTCCTCAAAGTGATTGAAAAGCTGAATGCCAATCAGGAATTCTCCTTCAAGGACACACTGGTGGTATTGCATTATTTAGAGGCACTATTGCTCTTAAAGCATGTGCAGAGACCGTGTGTTGTGAAGAATTTTCAGGTATGTAAACAAAAAGACACTAAGGAGAATCTTACAATGCATCTACATTGAAGCCTTACTGAGCACTCTGCATAAACGATGGATAATATTAAGGGCCTGATTACAACATTGGTGATCCTCCCGCGGGTCTCCATGGCAGTGCCCTGCAGGAGCACCGCCAAAGCCTTACTCACACCGCCCACCGGATTACAATTGTAATTCTTGGTGGGCAGGTGGTGCTGCAGCGGTGTCATGGCCGTGCCTGTCTAAAGGACCATAGGTAAGCCTCAGGCAGGCACCACAACAGCACGTTACTGCATTGCCTCACTGCCAGCCTTTCCATCTCGGGCTCACCACCATGGTAAGGCTGGTGGTGAGGCAACCTGTAAAACGCTCAACGGTGGCACCACCAGCATATTGCTGCCTCTGACCGCTGTGCCACCACCGTTGGATCACAGATCCCTGCCAGTTGCAGCGGTCCAGTGGCGGTCTAAACTCCAAATTTAGTATACGGTGGGCGCACCACCAGTCCAGTGGTTCGTAAACTGTCACCACGGATTTGGCGGTCCCGTGGACCACTGAACTCATAATCAGCCGCTTAAAGTTTTTCATTCTTAAAATAAGTACATTTAAATAAATCTAAACTATATCTAATTATTATACATATCTTACAATTTTGCAGGCTAACGAATGGAGTGAACGAAGATCATACCACGATGAAGAGGGAGCCTATTTTGTGATTGTTGAAGTGAAGGAGCAAAAAACTGCAGCCCAGTAGATGGCATCCTTTTGTTTAAGTTGTGAAATAGAACAGGTATTCCTTCAAGACACAATCTATTTTTATTCACCCAGTACTACCAATTTAGATGATGCCATCACATCCTAAAGTTTTAAAGTCTGCTTATTGAATAGCATTCCTCTTGTGTAAATACTACAGAATGTGATCACTGATGCATCTTCATGCCTGCTCTGTGACCTGATTACCATTTTTCTTTTTCTTGCAGTGGTTTGAACAATATTTTACAAAGACGAGGCCCGTGATATTAATGAAAAAGAGGACAGCATCAACAATTGATCATTTTTTTGTACCGTCAAAGGGGGATCCAATACACAACCCATCAAACAATCTTAATCAATTTCATGAAAGGTATTACTGCAATGCTGACTCTGCCTTTTTGAATTCCCAGATTACTATTAGTCAGTGGTGTATAAGTTTACAATTGATGGGGAGTATTTGGCATCCAAAGGGATGGCTCTAACATTGTTTATAGCTAGTATTACTTTGTTAGGAATGGTATAAGCTCTTGACCCATATAATACCTTTATAAAATACCTGACTATTTATAGTATAACAAGCAGGTTTCACATAATTCTTGAAGGTACAATGTTCCTGCAGTAAAAAGTCAGCAAGCTAGACGAGTATACGAGACAGCAACTAAAAGAGACTGTACGGATGCTGAAAAGAACCTTGGTTTTGATTACATGGCTCATTCAACTCACACTGCGGAAAAACATTATCGCATGATGGGAGTTGAAAATATCTGTGCTGCTTCAAAACTGCTGGATAAACTTGCACATGAAATCCCACGGTGAGGCAATAATCATTGTTTTTCATCTATCTGATTTTTAGAAAACAGTTACTATACCCATAATGGCTATGCTTTTATGCAACTATTTATTGCATTTAAACATTTATTTTGAACAGTCAACCATTCTTACCATCTGTGTTTGTTTGCAGATGTTTGCAACAAGATACTATACATTGCAGACAACCACTTAATGAGAGACAGCATAGGTATGCTAAGTAAAACGTGCTCCTTTGTCTTTCGTATACAATCATCTGTCATAAATTTAGAGCACCTTGTAGATCTTATGTGTTTTGCATGCTCTAATTTACATATACATTGTTTAAGCTACTCTTTCGGTATTAGGCTACTGACAATTATAGATTTCATGCACTTTACATATATGTAAAATATCCAAACATGTACTCATTTCTATAAAGATTATTCACTTTGAATCACAAGGCACTATTTACTAATTCTGTAATTCGTATTTCTTTTGTGTGTTAAAGGGCACAACATAATGGGCCTTCTACATCCAAAGTACCAGGTGAAAATATTCATGATATAATCATAAATTTAGAAAAAACTCCTGTGACTGAAGTTGATACCTCAACAGGTTATGTGTTTTTAAGTTCTTGTACTAAATTTGTATATTTCATGTATTATCATAATTTGTATATCTACTTTGAAAAATAACAACTTTCTTTGAATGATACCGTGTTGATTGATTTTCTTTGAAAGATCACAAAGCTGTAACCAGAGCTAGTACCAAAAGACAATTCTTAATTTTAGTGTGAGCACTCCTCTGTACCCAAGTGAGAGTCGCTGCTTGAACCCACAGCTACCCAGGGTTGCGCGAAGGTGATATAAGTGAGCCGGACTTGAATCAAAACTGTTTTTGAGAGAGTATTCCATGATAAGGCCCCCAGCCAAGTCATAAAATAAAACCAGTTCCTCACACTGGACAAAAATTTGTTCAGAGATTTGAGATTTATTATACTTCAAACACCCTCATCTGCATTCTTTTTAAGAAATAAGTTGCTGAGAAAAATTGTATTGGATTGGGACCTTCTGCATTGCCCCTTTGCTTAGTAACTCCTGAACCTGTTGCAAGATTAATTTAGATTCTAGTGCACCGACTATTATTGGATGAAGGTAAACAAACTAATGGAGGAGAATAACATTTTGTCTGATAATCCTGACTAGTCTGTAAAACACAATGGTCTGACGTGATTAGTCTAAATTTTTATTTTTAGAAAGAGTGAGCTTCTTGCACCCATCACCAATGATACAAATGCATCACTAGTGATGCTTCAGACTTGAGCTGTCTCACTAGTGATGCATACAAAAGTAACTTTATTGAAGGACGTAAAAATATTAGGAGAAATACATTTTGTTTATCATGTTACTAGGTCACTTTTGCATACTTTGTTCCTCATTTTTTACCATTTTTATACGTTTTATTGCACTTCAAAGCACAGATGAAGAGGGAATTTAATTATTTAATCAGAGATACTACAAAGATGTTGAAATTAATTTGGGGAGTATTCAGGACACTACAATTGCACCCATAATGTGTTTTAATGATTTGCTAATTTAAAAAACTTTGACCTCCATAAGGGGGGCAAACTGAAATTTTACCCTCAGAGTTCCATGACATTGGACACAAGAGCCCACCTGAACTTGAAAATGAAGTGTCAATTTTGTTTCTAAAAGTATTAGTTGTTTTTCATTTGTTCTGTATTTAGCATTGAATTAAGCCACTGTAACACCTTTTAGTTTTCATTCTAGTCTTTTTTTGAGCATTTCTTTAACACTTTGATGCACTGATAGTGCATTATAACTTAGATGATTATTGGTTCAGAGATACTTCATAAGTGTTGAGAATTCACTTTGGATAAACTCAGCACACTGCAAATGTCTCTACATAGTTTTTAAATGAATACAAATTAAGTAAATTTTTGACTTTCATGGGGCGCGTAGGGGGTCAAGCTGAAATTTTACACCACTCAGAGCTCCATGACATTGGACAGAAGAAGTGGCATTGTCCCTTTGAACCTGAACACCTCAAAATATTCCCATTACCAGAACAGGTGTCTGCATTAGCAAAGGCACTTCTTGGCATCTTTACCAGTGTTGGGTTTCCTCAACAGGTGGTCGCTGATAGAGGGACTAATTTCTTGTCTGCAAGCCTAAAAGCTATGTAGGATAAATGTGGTGTGAGCAACAAGTTCACTACCCAGGATCACCCTCACCCAAATGGTTTATTTGAAAGGTTCAATAAAAGCAGGGAGAGCATATTAATAGCCCTCCCCGAAATCTCAGAAGGAGATTGTATGTTCTGTTGCATTACCAAAAATTAGCAAATGCTGTCAAATTGTTTTTACATGTTTTCCTAATAGCTTAGACTGGATATCAGACTCATGTTGCGAGTACACCAGACCTAAATACACTTGTTAGAAAGCTCATCTCTGATGCTATGAAGGGGTTTATGAACATTTTTGAATATATGAAATGGAGATAATTTAAAGTGTGTAATATTGGTGATATCAGTCTGCCCTACTGTGGCAATCTTCATGTCTCTGACTTATTGCTAAGTTGTTTGAATACAATTTAGAATTTATAGTTTGCTTTGCTTTTTACAGCGAGGACTTCAAAGTCATAATTCACGTACCGTAATAGAGACAAATTTCTAAGTGCATATTATTGGCGAGATCGCATTGCCCGATTGCACCCATATCTATGCCTCTGGCGTATTTCGTGGACTTGATACAACTTTTAGCTTTTTTAATACACTATTGTTTTTAACTTTAAGGGGTATTTTTGCAGGTGACTGTTGACCTTAGGGGGGGCTCTGCCTTTCTTTCAGCCAGCCTGCCCATTACAGGTCCTGAGCTGTAGCGTTAGGGAAAGTTGAGACTTGACTCTTGGGTAGAGTTCACATTAGGGAGGGCGAACTCAACTGTGCATCAGTGAGAGCCAACTAATTCTGTCCAAGGAATGTTCCTCCCACTTAAACAGCTGTATAAATAGCAGGTTTATTTCCCAGTGAAAAATAGTACTTGAACAGCTCTGATGAATACAGACTTATTCAGGAGCTCAGAACAGTTTAGTGGTTCCCAGATTAATTTCTTCCTTCAAGACTTTAAAATGGATTCACCTGTGAGGTAAGACTACATATTGGTGTTGTCCTTGCAATTTGTTATATTTTAAAATATTTATATTGCCATGATTTTTTTTTCTCCTTAATTGGTTATTTTTACGTTAGTAGCCAAGTAGTACATTTTACATTTGTAGCCTTTCTCCCTACCTGTTGCATTAAGATAAGTTACTGGTGATGAGTATTTAGGCGATGAAAGCTTTCACTTTTCACTGAAAGTTTAGGAAAGAATACTGCACAATTTGCTACATATTTCGTGAACCATAAGAGATTGAGATTTAATATATAGGGCAGAAGATGTTTGCTTTTAGCATTGCTATTTATGATTTAGTTTTAGTTTCTCCAATAATCAATGCCAATCTGGAATGTACTCCTGGAATTTAGCATTCTTTTTCCAATTCCTGGCCTTTTCTCAAATGTATAGCCTCTAATAAGGGAGCATACTGCATTGTTCATTTTTCAATTGTTTTCATTTTGTTTGTCACACGTAATATATAGCTATATTCTTCATCAGTTTTACCTGACCTATGTATCTTTCAAAACTATGTGTTAATACTTTTGATTATTTTAGTCTAGTTTTTTTTTCATAGTAATATAATGAATGAGATGTTCTGTTAAAATGTGTTACTCTAATTGTGTGGCTGTCTTATTTCCTTTCTGTCAAAGCCAATCGCATACCTCTGGTTTGCACAAGATGTTTTAAAAACTGTGGGCAGTTGGCAGTTGACTTGGCCAGGGTCTGCATGAAAGGAAGCACTCCCAAACGGATTGGTGCAGAAGTGAAGGAAGATAGAGAATCTATTCTTGGTTATGAATTGTATTACTGCTGTGTTTTTAAAATGATATAAGTTTAATTTTGTGGGATCGCTTACCTTTTGCACATTAACAATTCATTAAACTTACTATTCGAGGGCAGGGGACAAGCCATTCCTGCTCTCACTTCCTGCTTTCTTGTGATTCTACTGGTAGGCACCATTTTTGGTTGGTGCATGCTCCAGTGTTTTTACAATCTCATCACAGATTCTAAAATGGGCGCAGGTCACTGGATGCGCAGCGGACACATGCAGCTCGTATGCCAAAGGCAAGCCTGCCTGTGCCTGTACGGGTCCAGATCGCAGCCAGTGCCGGTAGCCATGCTGTAGGTAAGCGAGCCACATGGTCTCTAACAGAACTATAATCTACTTCTGGATAATACCCGAGATCTGATGTTTCTGACTGAAACATGGCTTAGAGAGTGGTCGGCAGTGGACATTGCCTCATTTACCCCGCCCAATTTTTCAGTTAAGAATTTGGACCGTGAAGGGGAAAATGAGGGTGGGCTAGCTATTGTACGTTGCTCCTCCTACTCATGCTCCTTCTCTAAACTAGTGACTGACAATAGCATTGAAGGTGTATCCTTCGAAATTGTTTTATCTGACCTTTGCTCTCTCCAGGGCACTTGTCTATCGTCCTCCTAATGCACCTGGGGATGCGCTTCATTTGCTTCTGGATACCCTTGCCCAGCATTCCTCCCTTCATGCACATTTTGTAGTATTAGCAGGTCTCCATCTTCATGTTGATTATTTCCTCCAGCAAATCCACACAACAATTTGTGTCTTCTTTGGAAGGTTTTACTTTGCATCAGTCAGTCAAGGAGCTCTCTCATTCTGGCCATAGACTTGATCTTATTTTTTCTTCCACTGATTTGATTAGAGTCAGACTGGCTCTTAAGCACTCTTGGTCGGACCAATTTTTGATCCCTTTTGATATTTTGTCCCCACATCACAGCCAGGCTCAAGGACCTACCTTGAAAACTTCAAGACCGGGGGCCAAGGTAACTGAAGCATCCTTTGTGTAGCGCCTATATCAATAATGGAATCCTGGAATCTGATGTTGACAATTTCAGCAACTGGCTGATCTCAGCATTAGACTCCATTGCCCCCATTAGAACGTGCTCTTCCAGAAGACTCTCTCCTTCCACACCTTGGATCTCAGAGGCTCTTATAGGGCACTAATGTGGCTGCAATAGACTAGAACTGTGCAGGAGGAGGGCCTAGGATAAGGAGGATGAAGTAATAGTTTAGCAGTGCTGAAATGCTACCATTCCTCTTTTTGGAAAGCACAGACATTTTTTATTTCTACTTCCATTTCTGAAGCAGCTAATAGGCAATGCAGACGCTTTAAAACTGTAAAACAAACTGTTTCCCTGTGCCACAGAAATGGCTCTTACTCACACCATAGACCTTTGTCAAACTTTCTCAAACTTTTTCCTATGAGAGTCAAAAACCTTTGTAACCAATTTTCTGCTTTAACTTCTTCTGTCGTCACCTCTCTGGTCTCTACTTCTTTGGGCCCTTAGCTCATGAGGTTTGCTCCCATTTCCTTGGCTGATTCTGTGATGGAACTTGGAAGGTGCAAATCAGGATTGCCATTAGAACCCTGCCCTCCTGCCTTTCTAATACCAGCGACTGAAGTGGTGTTCCCCATTATAAACATGTTGATGAATAAATCAATGGAATTGTGTGATGTTTCACTTAGCTGGAAACATGCTCTGCTGCTCCCACTCCTTAAAAAGCCATCTGCAGATCCTAAGGTCCTGAGCAACTTTAGACCCATTTCTCTGATCACCACAGTAGCTAAACATTTAGAGAAAAGGGTCAATAAACAATTGTCACATTTCCAGAAATCTAATTCTCTTCTGCAGGATTCTCAATCAGGTTTTCGCTCGGGCTATAGCACTGAATCCACTCTGCTAGTGGTATTGCAATTTATCAAGGAAAAACGAGATCAGGGTTCACCTGTGCTGCTCATGCTGTTGGATTTCACCTCTGCATTTTACACCATTTCCCATGACAACTTACTTGACAGAACTGAAAGAATTGGGGCCAGAGGCCAAGCTTTGAACTGGATGTAATCCTTTCTATTGGATCGCTCCCACAAGGTTTTTCTTCCTCCTATTACCTCTTCTTCCAAACCGCTAATATGTGGGGTCCCCCAGGGCTCACCCAGACTTTTTTCAATATCTAACTGAAGCCTCTTGCCAAATTGGTGGAACCATGATGGGTACGGGTGGTCTCTAATGCTGATGACACCCAGCGTTCTTGCTTTCCAGGAACATATGCCTTCATCTGTTAGTTCTTTTAAGCTGTGTCTGAAAGAGGTGGTAGCCTGGATGGAGAAAATGTATCTGAAACTCAACTCCGATAAAACGGAGGCTCTTTTCTTTGGCACTAAGCTTGTCCAAGATGCTAGTTTGTGGTGGCATTCTGAGGTAGGAGGTCCTCAGACTTCTATTCAATGGCCAGAAACCTGGAAGTAAAATTTGATTTGCATCTTACTTTTGTACCCCAAGTCAGCTCTTACTCTGCTTCTTGTTTGGCCATCCTTAAATCCCTTAGAAGAATGCTCTGTTTCATTCTGATGGACTCCCAAAAATCGGTTCTCCACGCTTTGATCATAGCTAAAGTGTACTATGCTGTCTATTTAGGCCTTCCGGCCTTTCTTCTACAACGGCTTCAATTCATCCAGAATTTGGCCACCCACCTCATTTTGAAAATTCCCTCCCATTTTTCCATTTCCTTTCATTTACACAATATTCACTGGCTTCCTGTGATCAAGAGAATTCACTTTAAAGCTCTTACTTTAGTATTTAGAGCCTTCAATCACAAGGGTCCTCTATATCGGAGGTAGAGACTGAGACCTTCTTTCCAGTCCAGACCCTTGAGATCCAACAGTTTGAAACTTTTCCATATTCCTTGTATTTGTAAAGCTAGATGAGGTGGTTGTTCCTTTACCTACTTGGCTTCTAAATTGTGGAATGCTCTGCCACCGTCTCAACTGCATCACCTTGGAATCATCTTTTAAAAGCAAGCTAGCTTTACAAATGTCCTGAATTAAATTCAATATGAAGGCCCATCTTGAGAAAGGATGGATTTACCATCAATGAAGATAACCGCAACAAAGTTACCAATATGCTTGAAACCAATGGGTGTTTAGGTACTGGAAAGCCCGTTGATCGTATATATTTTTTTATGTCATTGTTATTATGTACCATCTACATCACCAAATCTATTGTCGTAGCTACTGTGTTATAGGATGTCATTCATAATCTTTATATCTTTTAAAAATTGTAATTATTATATGTTCACCGACAAATTATCTTATCCCTTGGAGGGTCGCTATTCCATGGATGCATATTGTGCCTCCATGTGAGGAGCCCAAAACTTTGTAATATCTTACCCACTCCATGCTTTAATTTTCAAATATATCCCATACTTTCAGTCTTCCCATAGCACATATGAGAAATGCAACATTTGAGAGATTAGGAAGGTAAAGAAGATGAATTTCATCAACTGCAGTTTTAAATTACCAAATTCCATTTTCATACATGAATCTCAGATACTCATTTGTATGAACAGTTCATTTTCTAAAACTTTTCATTATTCAAATTAACAGATCAAGGGAAAAAGTAGATGAATAGACGGAAGAAGGTGAATGACTATGGATTGTATAGGAAACAGCCTGGAATGCAAACTTCTAGTTGGTTTCTGCAGCTATTTAAAAGACGATCTCTGTCTTCAACAGCAAGCAAGAGGCAATACAAAAAGGCTCCTACTTCATGACTACTCTTACTACTAATATTCAGGATTTTCAGTATAGTATAACTTTTTATTATCTATTTCAATTGCAGCTGGGAAATGTTGCAAGGTTCCTGTTCTTCTAAAATCCTGATGCACCAACAATAGATTTTATTAAGAACATCCAACGCACACAGAAGTTTTTCAATCTCCTTAAATCAACAGGGTTGGCACATCAGATCATAATCAACTATATTATAAATCTAAAACTTTGTCCATTATCAGATCATAATCAACTGTATTATAAATCTAAAACTTTGTCCATTATCAAATCAGAGCTACAGATAGGAGAGAACAGGATAGTGACCTTTATGCATTGGCTCAAAATTTTCAATCCATGATTAAGGACATGCAGAAGAAAAATCAGCAAAGGCATTTCAAAAGAAGTGATTCACATAAAGTAACAGTTATGACTTGTGTAGGAGAGTAGGATCTGCCTCTTATGGTTACCCCCACTTTTTGCTGATCTATCACTGTTTTCGATTAGACTGACTGGGATCTGCTATCCAGGACCCCAGTCTATCTGCTTTCTCCTCTAAATTGATTGCATGTACTTTAGGTACACTCCAGATTGGATACTGGGGTACCCTTATCAGTCCCTAGTATATGGTACACCATGTACCCAGGGCGTAGATACCCCAGAGGCCTCCCAGGGGCTGAAGCATGTATTGTGCCACCCCTGAGAGACCATTCAAAATGGCACCACAGGTCTGCTACTGGAGCCTGAGTAAGGTGGTGCATGCACCCCTTACTGAGATATAGGTTCACTATATCTCACCCTATCACTGCACATATAAACCTATCAGTCACCCCTATGGCAGGCCTTATCAATCCTGAAGGAAGGGTGCTGGGTTTTGTGTGAGAGGGTGCCCCTGCATGAGCAGAGCCCCTCTGCAGCCTTCGGAACCTATTCTCCGGGGTTTTCTATGATGCAGCCAACCATATATACTTAAGTGCATTATAACCTCCTGGTAAATGCTAACTTTAAAACGGCTGCTTAGAAACAGGTTGTGTTTGGTGTCAAACACCTTGGAATCATACCTCCACACCAGTAACTGGTGTGGGAGGTATGATTCCTCCCTTCTAGAACCACTACTGTGGGTCACCGGTCTACCCGGTACCAGCTTTCTCGACCGGGGCAGCACAAAATGGATGCTGCCAGCCACAGACACAAGTCTGCCCTCCTGCTGCTGAGCTGAGCTCGAGCAGGGGAAGGCCTGACAATAGGTTTCCTGTCATAGGGAGTCGTGACCACCTCCCAGACAGGCTTTAGTGTATTGGGGCTGGGTGGGTGCATTCTGAGAGTGCCAGAAAGTCTGCACTGGGGGCACATTTGGTGTCCCTGTGCATAGTCCAGCTCAAACCAGTTGCAGGAGCCATTTGCTCCTGCTCTGGTGTGAAACTGGACAAAGGACATGGGTGTAGCCACCCCTCTGTCCTGTCCCTCCCCTAGGAGGGTCCCCAGAGTTAGTCCATCCCCTTCCTTGGGTATAAAGTAGGAAACCTGACTACAGGACTTTAGATTTTACCTGGACTAAACTCTGCAAGCAGAAACCAAGTACTTCGATGGTCTACACTTCGCTGGACGACAGAAGAATCTCCCTTGGAGTAAAGGAGTTACTCCCCTGCAGAAGCAGGCACCTAAACGCCTCTGACCAGTTTGCATCTCCCCAGCTCACTCCATGAGTGCTCAGTGGGCTGGAACTTTGTGATTCAGCTCGAGGTCCCTTCGCGATCCCTGGTCCGTTGGCCTGTGGGTCCTAGCGAGGGTAACTTTGATTTCCCGTGGGCTTCCCTGGTTGCTCCAGATGAGCCCTGACTCCCATTAGCTTGGAGAATCTCCTGGACCTTGCTGGTCCTCACCGTAACTTGTTTCCTCTACCTGCGTGGGTTGCATTTGCCAAGGCTTGTTGGTGTTCAATCTGGACACTGATCCCTCAGCACTCGACATCCTTCGTGGGACAGCTCACCTCCGGACTTTGGTCATCGTCGACCTCTCCTGGTCCCCGTGGCTGCAGAGTCAAGCATCCTATCTTCACACCTGAAGCACCCGACATCGGTGGGCATTCGTCTACCAAGCCCCTGGTCTCCCTGAAGTGACCCAGACTCTGTCCCCTCTGCTTTCAGGTTCTTCTCACCTCGGATGCAGGCTTGGATTCCACCGGACACTTTATCTTCCCGGCAGCAGCATTTCTTTGCATCACTCCATTGAAAACAACAAGGGTTTCCGACACCACTTGACCCCTATGCACCCAGCTCCTCTGGGATAGGTAACACGGGTACCTCGGTACTCACAAGTGTGCTGGCCTTAAAACCTATTTTCCAAAGGGTTTGCTTGAAGTCCTCTCCGAAGTGTCCTTAAACTGTAATTTTCCAACCGCTTCTTTCCCAAAGAGTTGTACGGAACATGCATCTGTGTTCTCACACTGCACCTGTGCTCCGTGGGCTCCCTGTGTCACTCCTTTGGGTGATTCCTTGGGGTCCCAGCGATTCTACGTGCTCTAGGCACTGTGTCTAGTGAAGTCGTTTTTGTTATACCATTTTTTTAGTATATGGATCGGTCTCCCCCTGGAGCCCGCTGTGTATTGTGCTATTTACTGTCGTTCTATTGATTAAGTAGTGTGTGCCTTGTGCTCTAATCTCATAAGAGGTTAGTAGAGAGTGTTTAGTAATAAATACATATATTTTATATAACACTTGTGTGGTTCTCCTTTCATTTGATTACTCAGGAGGGTCTGATCTGGTAAAACAAGCCGCTTACATTAATTCAAGACTTAGCCTGAAGGCTGCTCTCCATAGCTACCACTAGGATAGCTTTGATAAAGGTTATCTTTAACCTAATCACCATAAGGGTTGTTTGGACTGGTACAGGGTGCCCACTTTAAGTAGTGGACAGCATATACCAGGCCAACTTTCCACAACTTGCATATTACAATATCCAAATATTAACACAAAGTTGACCATTAGACTAGTGCAGTTTTTGGCTATTTTTAGAAATCTTGTAACTGCTTAATATAAAGTAATGAGCCATCTTGGGGGCGAGAGGATCCCAGCACCTGATTGTAGGCGGTGTTAATTCAGGTATTTTTTGGGAAAATGTATACGAGCGGTTAGGTTGGGCTGCTAGGGTCCCCTGTAGTCCCTATCCAATCATGTTAAGGTAATTTATTCAACTTGGCAGCTTTGTCTTGCATATTGGTTCAGTATCAAAGTACGGTCTTGTATATAGGTACAAGATTCGACTGAAAACAATTGACCACTTTGCATATTGCCTATAATTTGCACACAAGCACTTTAATACCCATAGTAGTATTTTTATGAGAACGATAAACGGCAGTGCTATAAAATTGTTGCTGCTAGGGTCCCCCATAGTGGTTGTTCCCTACCTCGTTTTGTTAAGTCAAACATTTTACTTAATTTTGCACTTTAATCTTGCACTTTGGCCTTTATTAAAGTACAGTCTGGTACTAGGGTAGTATATTTGAATGAAAACCATTGTCTACTTAGTAAAGCATCCACTGCCGCTGCTTGAATTTGCACTTAAGCACTTTTACACCTATAATGGTGTTTTTAGGAGAAAGTTAATTAGCAGCACTATAAATTCGTTGTTGCTTGATCAAGTGATAGCGAGACTGTCTTTTCTGTATTGGGCACTTTTATTATAATTGAAAGGGAGGGCTGAAGGAAAAGGTAAAGGCCCATAAACAAGAGGTTTTATGGTTGAAGTAGCCCCATGATGTTTTTGTAGGTCTTTTTATTGTTCGGTATTTAATATTGTGTTATGTTTATAGTTTTAATTGACTAATAAACAATAATAATATCCATCAGATGATTGTTAGCAATAACATTCTTTAATTGCACAATTCCAAAATCGTGAAACAACATGTTTTATGATAGTTTAATCTGCAAATTATCTGTCACTTACTAGGTCTTTCCTAATATTTCCTAGATATGAGGAACTTACAGCAGAAAAAAAGAACCTGTGGACACCGCTTATTGATTTTGGAGAAAGCGAAGCAAGACTTCCTCAAAACAATAAAAAGGCTAGACAACAAGCAGGGCTTAGCAGTACAGGATATCCTGCTAGTATTGGAATATTTAGAGTCAGTATTGATCGTAAAGCATTACGAAAGAACTAGGGTTATTAAAAATTGAGGTACGCAAAACACAAAGACAATAGAAATCAAATAATGCATCAGATTCAGAGCCTAAATTTGATCTCTTACCCACTCCATACTTTAACTTTCAAACATATCCAATACTTTCAGATTTCCTATTACACATTAGAGACATGGAACATTTGAGGGAGTAAGAAGAAGGTAAAGAGGATGAATTGTATCAACTGTAATTTTGAATGACCAAATTCAGTTTACAGCACATAAATGTCCGATAGTCAAATGTGTATGAACAGTTTATTTTCTAAAACATTTCACCTTTGAAATTAACAGACCAAGGGAAAAAAAGTGGATGAAGAATACACTGAAGGTGAATGACGACAAACTGTATAGGAAACAGTCCCTGGAATGCAAACTTTAGTTGGTTTCAACAAATATTTAAAAGACTATCACTGTCTTCAACTGCAAGCAAGAGGTAATGCAAAAAGGCTCTTACTTCACGACTACTCTTACTACTAATATTCTGGATTTTCAGTATAGTGCATTATAAGGTGTTAGTATCTATTTCAATTGAAGCTGGAAAATGTTTCAAGGTTCCTGTTCTTCTACAATCCTGATGAACCAACGATAGATGTTATTAAGGACATCCAACACACACACACAGGAGTTTTTCAATTTCCTTACATCAACGGGAATGGCACATCAGTCCATAATTAACTATATGAAAAATCTAAAAAGAGTTGTCCATTATCTAATCAGAGCTACAGATCTGAGAGAACAGGATAGTGACCTTTATGCATTGGCTCAAAATGTTGAATTCATGATGAAGGAAATCAGTAGTAGCGTTTTCAAAGAAGTGACTCAAAAAAGGTAACAGTTATTGTTAGCAATGCCATTTTCTTTAATTGCATATTCACAATTATAAAATGGCGAATTTAATAATATCATTTGTGATAATATAATCTGCAATTTCTGTCACTTATGTCTTTCCTAATATTTTATAAGAATAAAGAAAAAATTAGCCCTGGACACTGCTTATTTATTTTGGAGACAGCAACGGAAGACTTCCTCAAATCTATAGAAACGCTAGCCAACAAGCAGGGCTTAGCAGTGCAGGATATAATGCTTGTATTGTAACATTTATAATCATGATTCATACTAAAGCATTTTGAAAGACCTAGAGTTGTTAAAAATTCAGGTACAGAAACACAAAAATAGGAATTAAACAATGCATCAGTATCAAAGCCTTCCTCTTTTATCTTCATGACCATGTGCAATATTTAATGCTTCTCTTTATTAAAAGGATCACTTAAATAATTGAAAACAATATCTAATAATAATACATTATCCTAATATTGCAGGCTAAAGAATGGATTAAGCAATGACCATTGTGGTTGCTGCTGTGGAAGAGCACAAAACAGCAGCCAGGAAGAGGATGTAGTCTTACGGCTAGAGCTCTCGACCTCGAAGCTGGGGAACCGAGTTCGAGTCTCGGCAACGACGCTCAACATACTGTGATTCTGGGCAAATCACTTAATCTCCCCGTGTCTATCAAAAAAAAAAAAAGGAATGTGTCCTTCTGTAATGAAACTGGTGCTATGTAAAGCGCTCTGATACCTGATGTCTCAGGTCTAGTTCGCGCTATATAAAACTCAAAAAAAAAAGAGAAAAAAAAGGAAAAAAAAAAAAAGATTGCATCCTTTTGCTTGAATCGCAAAGAACAGGTATTGAATTAAGAGAACTGTTTTTGTCATAGGCATAAAAACAGAATATTTACACACCAGCCACTACAAAGTCAGATGCACTCTTTACATCCCTACACTTGCTTTAAATCTGTCTATGAGTTGCATTTCTTACGTGTATAAACTATTTTTTGCTCACCCTTTAAATGCTACAGAATATGAACTTGTCAGTCACAGATGCATCCTCATGCCTTCTCTGTGAATTCCTATTAGTTTTTCCCTTTCCCTGCAGTCATTTGAGCAATATTTCCTGACGGTGAGGCTTGAGATATTAGTGAAAAATACAGCATCAACAAATGATAACTTTTTTTGTATCAAAGGGTGATTCAATTTATAATCCTTCAAATGATCCCAAACAATTTCATGAAAAGTATTATTGCAGTTCTTGTTGTGTCTTTTTGCGTTCATATATTCCTTACGGCTGATGTGTGTCTACTACTTTGCAATGGATGAGGGTTATTTGACATCCAAAGAGATGGCTGTAGAGTTTCTTCTGTTGACAATGGTATCAGCACATGATCCATATGATGCCTTTAAAAAATACTTGAATATTCACCATATGTCCAGCAGGATTCACATGTTAATAATTCTTACAGGTACAATATCCCTTCAGTCACGAGTCAGCAAGCTAGACAAGTTTATGAGACCGCACCCAAAAAAAGATGGCACAGACGCTAAAAAGAGCCTTGTTGTGGATTACATGCCACATTCGTTTCCCACTGCTGAAAAGCATTATTGTATACTCTATTATAAATTGGTGTCTGATTTTTTTCATGTTGTGTGACTTTCTTATTTGGATGTTTGGTGCTGTTAAATGCTTTACACTGCGTTCCTTTGTCAAGCCTTGCGGCTTGAAGCCACAGCGACACAGGGTTGCACAAAAGTGATACAAATGAGCTTCACAAATGCATCAACAGTGCTGCATCGCAGACTTGGTGTGCATCACTAGTGATGCATGAAAAAGTAACTTTTATTAAAGGATTTAAAAATAAATTGAGATATACATTTTGTGTAGGATGTTAGGCTACTGTGGCATGCTTTTTTTCCATTTTCGGACATTTTATGGCACATTGAAGCGCTGGCGATCGATTGGGAAATTGATGATTTTGTGATGAGGGACGATTCAAAAGTGCTGGAAATGCATTTGGGGAGTATTCAGGACACTAATTGCACCTATATAGTTTTTAAATGATTTTGATGCATTAGATTTTTTGACCTCCGTAAGGGGGGCAAGCTGAACTTTTACAATGCTCAGACTTCCATGCCCTATTACACAAAAGTGACCTTGTCCCCCTGAAATTGAAAATGAAACTTTTCAACTTTATTTGTGAAACTGTTCATTCTGTTTCATTCATTAAGTGTTTAGGATGCAATTAGGCCACTGTAAAACTTTTTTCATTTTAATCCATTTTTGAGTGTTTAACACTTTGATGCACCAATGATGTATTGGGACTTGGGCACTTTTTGCTTCAGGGACTCTTCAAAAGTGTTCAAAAGGCTACAATTGGGAGCCAGACCCTGCTGCTATATCCCCCAAGGTAAAATATGGGTTACTGATATCCACAGGGACCCACAAATTGTCATGGGGGTTGATACCAGAAATTAGTAAAAGCTGTCAAAAAATATGTTAACAAGTTTTGCTAATTTTGCAAATAGCATTGCCCTGGATACCAGAGTCTCTTTGTGGGTACACAGGACCTAAATACACTTGTTAGAAAGCTTACATCTGATACTTTGAAGATGTTTATGTACCTTTTGGACTATATGAATATTTTTTTCAACTCCAGCCAAGGAGAAAAACCTGAAATCTTACCCGACTCAGAGCTCCATACCCTTGTGTAGAAGAAGTGACTCTGTCCCTTTAACACCTAAAATGTTACAAATATTACTAACAGGTGTCTGGATCCTAGAATTGGGTCGCAGACACTGCTGCTATATCACCTGAGGTATAATATGGGTTCCTGATGTCCACATGGACCCAAAAACTGTCATTAGAGTTCATAGTAAAAATTAGCAAAAGCGGTCAAAAAATGATAAAGTAAAGTTAAAAATACCTGTCTAGCATACACCCCACTTCACTGTGTACACAATATCTAAATATACTTATTAGAAAGCTCATATCCGATACTTAAAAGTTGTTTATGTACCCATGAATAATACATTGGCCTGATGTCCACAGGACCACTCACTGTCATACAGTCAGACAATATTTTCTGAGATGAGGTAGCCCAAATGTGAGCAGAACTAGATAAAGATGTTAATTGGTCAAAACATGCCTAGCCTGCATGGGACATCCCTTTAGGGTTATAAAGGAGCCCTCACCTACATTTCCATCATGGCATGCTTCATCACTGGACTCCTCCCCCAGAAATTGTCTTATGGGTGGGTTCAACCAGAGATAAGAGAATTGTGATCTAGTATTTTTTACTAAAATCCACATAAAAAATACTTATACATCTGTTAATGCAGGCAGTATTTTTACATTGAGCGGTATTTACATTGCTACAGTCAGTTATTGAAAACACCTAACATGTAGTGCGGTACGTAGGGTTTATGATTTGTCTTCCCTTGTTTTTTGTTTTGTGTATATCGGAGTTAAGAAATTCCTGGATACTGCTTGTTTACAAGCACTAGTTTGGTGCATGTATCATGCTGTGTTAGGCAGAAGTATGTACTAATTGTGAAGTACACAAGATGTGGTTAAAGTAAATGTAAACTGCTATAAGATGGCACCCACCTTATTGAGTATTACAAAAGGGTCTTGTCTTCAATCAAACCGGATGGCTTTCTGTTTCACTTCCGGGGTTGGGAACGACCTCTGGGAATGGAGAATCTTTTCCCCTTGTCTGCGGTAACCAATTAGCCGGGTTGATGCCCGCTTCCATCCAGGGAAAACTGCTTCCCTCCCTCTCCTCCATCAGCTTCATTGGCTCCCAGTGCGTAAGCGGGTTATGTTCAAAATCTGCTGCACCGTTCATAAAGCCTTGCATAACATTGGTCCCTCTTATCTTGGGGAGAAAATTATTCATTATGTGCCCTCCAGGACCCTTCGCTCAGGAGCCAAATCTCTTCTTGTGGTCCCTCGAGTCAGGAAAGCTAGGTTGGGTGGGAAAGCATTCTCCCACCTAGCCCCTCTATTGGAATCCGCTCCCTATACATTTGAGGCAGTGCTCTGATCATCTCCAATTCAGAAAGCTCCTTAAGACCATCCTATTCGGATTCTGCCCGTCACCTTTCCCGCAGCACTGTCCGGAGCGCAGAGATACCCCTTCGGGGGTCGATTCAGGCGCTATATAAAATAAATAAATGAAATAAATAAATATAGAGCTGAGGGAGGCCCTGGGTCCGTGTATCCAGGACTGTACATGTAGCAGCTGTGCGGCCCTGTAGTATCTTTCAAGGTCAGGAGCGTTTAAACCCCCTTCTGAGTATGCTCTTGTCAGTGCCTTCCATTTGACCCGGGGCTGCTTCCCAGCCCACGAAAGACGTATCATGAGAGTGCGCAGAGTGCCAAAGAATGAGTTAAGTAACAGGATGGGAATATTTATGAATAGAAAGAGAAACCAAGGGAGTATGATCATTTTCATTAAAGCAATACGGCCAATAAGGGACAAGGGGAGCCTCATCCACTTATCTATGGACTCTATTAATTTATGTATTGCCTGGCCATAGTTCTCCCGTATTACCACCTCAGGGTCAGTGTGGACCTGAATGCCCAGGTAACGTATGGGTTCCGTGTTACATTCAATGAGGTAATTAGTAACGGTAGGGGTGGTCGTGGTCGTCAGCGGAAACATCATTATTTATGCCAGTTAATGTGTTGTCAAGATCTCTCGACCTCCTGTAGCATTGGTTGCAGGTTTGAATCTGGGTTGTGTATGTATAGCAGAGTGTTGTCACGTATGCTGCAATAATCAAATTGTATTGTGGGATCTTATGCCTCTGTACATGAAATTTCTGCATGGCACAGGCAAGGGGCTCTGCCGCCAGAGCATACAGTAGCAGGGACAGTGGGCAGCCCTGCCTAGTGCCTCTGGTAATTGCTATAGGTAGTGTGGACACCCCGTTAACTCTTACACAGGCCATTTGTTTGTGTACAGGACCTCGACAAGCCTCAGGAAAACCTCGCCCACCCCCCTAAGGATGGCATACAAGAAACGACATTCAACCGAATTGAATGCCTTTTCAATATCAATGAAAAGTCCTGCCGCTCTGACATTCGGGTTGATGCGCTTTACAGTGTCAAAGAGGGTTCTCAGGTTGCAAGCGAGAGAGCGACCTGGAATGAAACAAGTCTGTTCCTGACCCACCAATTTTGGGAGTAGTGGTGCCAACCTATTAGCCAGGATCTTGGCAATCAGTTTGGCATCTGTGTTGAGCAGTGACAGCAGTCTGTAGGATGAACATTGATCGGTTTGTTTTCCTGGCTTCAGTAGTGTGATCAGTGTGGCTTTGCGCATCGAGGGTGGCATTATACAGTCTTGCGCCATTTCCTCAAAAAGGTTCAACAGGTGCGGTCTTGAAATGTTTTATAGAAAACCACAGTCAGAATCCCGGCGCTTTGTCGTTGGGCATGTCTTCGAGTGCAGATAACATTTCTGTTGGGCATAGGGGGGCCATAAGTCTCTCCCCATTGGTATTGTCCAGCCACTACATTGCTATATATGCAAGGTATTTGTCATGTTTTGTCCGCAGTGGGGTCGCGTAAAGTGTACAGTTGGTTATAGGAGTTACATATTGTTTCCGCTATCTTAGGTGTGCCCTCTACTAATTCACTGTGTTCATTGTGTATGTGCAGAATGTCATTATTATATCTAGTGGGTCGTGTCAAGGTAGCCAGCGTAGCACTTGGCCTATCTCCCTCTGCATACACCCTGGCTGTAGCATATTTGCCTAGGTGCTTAATCTCAGTACTGGCGAGCTCATCAAATTCTGCTATAAGTGCCCTGATTTGCGAAAGGAGATTAGGGTCGCCACTGTCCTGAAATTGCCTCTCTAGGCTTTTCAACTCCTTTTCCACTTTTTCCAGTTGTGTACGAATCGACCTGAGGAACCCTGAGTGCTTGGATATTGTTATGCCACGGATGTATACCTTAAACATCTCCCAAATAGTACTCATCTTGTGGACACTCCCTGGGTTAGTAGCGAAGAACTCATCTATCGCCTTTTCTAGGTCGTCTCGGAAGACTGAATTCAAAAGTGAGTATTGTGGGAAGCGCCAGGTGTTCTCTACGGGGCAGGTTACTAACTGACAATTTTAGCAAGACGGGTGAGTGGTCGGAGTAGGTGCGTGGCATGTGTGTACAATGGCAGACAAAGGGCAGCAGTGTCCGCGAAACCAGGCAATAATCTATCCTGGTATGCGTATCATGTACAGAGGAATAATGTGTATCCCCCTACCCAGGGGTGTAAGATGTCACCAGGCATCTGTGAGTCCCTCGGCATCTGTGAGTCCCTCGGCTTCTGCTATGTTTGCTATCGCTTTGGCCACACTAGATAGTCATCTGGGTGGACCGTGACCTATCCAGGTCTGGATTCTGTATACAGTTGAAGTCACCGCCCCCACATCTGAGGTATACGAGAGTGTCTAGCAAGTTTACCATGTAATAAGTGATAGAATTGTGGGTCGTCATGATTGGGCCCATATATTCCAACCAGTATCACAGTGAAACTATCTGTGTGGCAACTGGCTATAACATATTTACCGCCTGGGTCCACCTCCACCTCCTGTATCTGCAAGCCTGAACTCCTGCGCACCCAGATCAACACACCCCTTGCGTGTGAAGTAAATCCTGATGCCACACATGTGCCCCTTTATTCGTTTCTGCATCAACAGGCGGGTGTGGGGGCCAAGTGGGTCTTTTGTATATGGCCACTTCTACATGTTGTCTTTGCAGATAGGCCACAACTTTGCAAATCTTCCTATGATCATTAAGGCCCTGCACATTCCAAGATGCAAAGTTTAGCTGGGTATTAGTGCTTGTGGTCTTATCTGCCGTCATAGACTGCTATTGTAGTTGAGTGAAATGTGGACATCATGCAACCAAGTATCCAGTTTGCACACCCATGCACTGTCGAACATGCACTGCTTGCTGACCTTAAAACTAAATTACAACGCCACATCACAAAACCTTCAACATGGCAAAACTGGATCATTTTGTTACCCCTTCCCCAAATCCAAGCAGGCAAGAAAGAACCAAACAAAATAAAAAAAGGAGAAAAAAGGAGAACTACTTCTGTTACCCCATGTTATGGAATACACTTGGGGGCGGTGGCTACCCGCCCCCTGAACACACTTCACAACTTACTTCGCTTATGGTAAAGGATATGAAATCCAGGCTGGTTAAACAGCAGCCCACAGTAAAGTGTGTGCAGAACTCATCTATGTTGATTTACTGGCAATGATTTGTGATTGTAATGGCTAACTAATCTGTTACTGGCATGGCCCCGGAGCTCCAGTCCGCGACAAGAGTCATGGGTCAGTCGGTGATAGGGCGCTACAACACTGAATCGGGTGAGACCATTCCATGGCCCATCGTCACATACAACGCTTCCAGTTTTTCACAGTGATGTGGCTATTGCTCTTGGTTGCTGTGCGTGTTGTCGCCCCTCTCGGCTGGCTCTTGGGAGAAGTTTATGTTCATAAGGTCTGCCAATTTAGCCCAACTGTGAGACCTGGCTTGCCTTTACCAAGTTTCTTGAGATCTTGCTGCAGCAGCTTGGGCTCATTGTATATCTTAATTTTGCCATTGTAAGACACTTTCAGTCTGGCAGGGTAGAGCATTGCAAAGACTATCTTAAGCTCTCTTAGCTTACGCTTCATGTGTGCAAATAGTTCGCATGCCTCTTGCACTTGTGGAGTGAAATCGGGAAAGAGCGCCATCTTCGACCATTCGTATTTGAGCACACGCAACTCTGTCCTTATGCAGCGCTGCATCGCTGTCTCAATAGTTGAGCAGTCGGGGGGCCCGGGGGTGGTCTAGGGGCCAGAGAGCGGTGTTCGTGCTGCACTATTAATACCTGAGAAAAAGTGTTGTGCCCAAGTAGAGACCCTAGCAGTTCAGTGAATAGCTCCATATTCCCGGTCATTGTGGTCTACGGGAGGCCCAAAATGCACACATTGTTGTGCCTAGAGCGCTCTTCTAAGTCCTCAGCCTTGTCTCGCAGCAATGTCATCAGCCTCCCCATTTGCTTCTATGTGGCCACAGTCTCAACCTGCGCGTCTTCAGTTTCAGTCAGACAATCTGCGCTCCACCATGTCAAGCCTCTCAGCATGCTTGTCGACGCACTCAGACATGCAACCAATCCTATATGAAAGTGAGTCGAGGCTTTGCTGCATTGCCGAGATAATATGGCGTATATCTTCCCCCTTTTCGTGTCTGTAGCCCGCTGTTCAGATGTCATGGGGTTGGAGTCCACCTTTCTGGCCCTGGACGATTTTCGTTGCTCAAATTGCAGCTTAGGCTGGGACTTGTCAACCTTCCCCATTTTAATGTGGCCTGCCACGGCAGGAGGATTGTTGTGGCCCTTCTTTGTGCAGGTGTTGTGGATATTATTGGCTATTGCAACTGGTAACTGGGACAGTTTTTATGTAGCAGGCATGCATGTCTGGAGAGTTATTGCTGTCTGTGTAGCCACAGATGAATCCGGGCGATGGGCGCAGTTTGATTCCCTCTGGGCCCCAGAAATCTAGTATAAGGCCTCCAGGCATGGTGCCCGCAGCGCGCCCACACCCCTGGCATCACACGAGGGTCAGGCTGCACCGATCAACGATGGGCGCCCTCAGTATGCTGCCTGCGATGTCAGGTGGGGGTCATGCCACGCACTGTGGTCCTCCAAGCACAGCAGTACCTCAGGCTCCATGCGGGGTCCACTGCTGCCTCTCCGCCCCTTGCAGACCATCCAGCCAGGTTGCAGGAAAGCCTGCGGCTCTGCTGTCTCCGCCCAGGCCAAACACCCAACACAGCGCTGCTGCCCAGAAAACCAGGCCGCAGTTCTCGTTGGGTCACTGCTGTAGATCCGCGGCACAGCAATTATCTCTCACAACGGGAAGACGGGGCAGACGTGTAGCACCATTCCCCTCAGCAGCATCCGGTAGCAGCCGCCACACGACTGCTGAGGAGCGTCCGAATAGACAGGCAAGCGTGGGGACTGGGGGGCCAAGAGCGCAATCACGGTGTCACTGCTGCACCGCACACTGCGCCGCCATGTTGCTAGGCTGCATTTCATTCATAATGCAATCTTGATGCGGCGGGTGCCTCAAATCACTGCACAGGCATTTTTCAGGATAGTTTGCCATGAGCCACAACTTCACAACCAATTTCGGCACATTTATGTGCCAGGATGAAGGCGATGTCTGCAGGATATTGTAGCGGCCATTGGAGCTCGCTCACACTGCAGCCATCTTTGAGTCAGGCAGGCCACACCCCAAAAACACCTACTTTTCACTTCTTCCTTTCTCACTGTTTGTTGTAAGATTCTCCAACTGCGATAGCAGTACCGTGAATATTCCAACCAGCGCAACATGGATCTTCTTTTTTGGTGGTTCTCAGAGTCTCAGTTTGACAAACAGGCTACAGGCGTCAAACAGGAGGCTGCACAGATGAAACCAGCAACAGCAGAGGTAATTTGAGGTGTTGAGTTATAGGGGCACAGTCTGTTCTCATGAAGGCCCAGGGGCTTTGGGTTTAGGGGTGTCCTTTGACATCGGATTCTTCTGACCAGTCTCAGTCGGGGGATCCTCTGGATTCAGTCTGCAGGCGTTGTCGTGGGGTCCAGGAGGGATCAGCCAATGCTGGACTTGAGGTCATGATCGCTGGAGAACCGGTTCTGGATTGGTGGGCACCTGGACACAGGCTAGAGGCGTTGGGTGCAGAGTGGTCGGGGATCGGGGATCCGGAGGTCACCATGGTCCTTGGTGTTTGCTTTTTGGACAGAACCGCTATCCTCCAGAGTTCTGGTCTTCTTCAGAGGTAGGCAGTCCTACCAGGGTTTGTGGAGGTCACTGACTGCCGGACAGGTGTAATTTCTTTGCAGGATTCTCGAGGGCTGTAGACCGGCTGGTAGGGCTGGGGCCAAGTCAGTAGTCATCTTCAGTATATTTCTGCACACGTCTTCTTGGTCCTTTTTCTTCTTTAGTCAGCAGGAACTAGTGTCCAGGTGGGAGGGGGGGATCCACCTAAATACTACATTTTGGGGAGTAGAAGGTATGGTCAATGGGTACCTTACCTGGGGTGACTACACCCTCAATTATGCCACCCTCCTGTGGGAGGGGGCATATAGTCCCAGCCCTGATTGGAGGGGTCTCCTCATCTTCAAGATGGAAGGGACAGAAAGATGTGCTTTACCTCACCTCCCTCACCTTATGGGTGGAGTTGGCAGAGGTGGGAACACCTCTGATTCTTCAAGGTTTTCCTGCTGGTTTTCCAGCCCAAAGTGGGGGTCTAAACCGGGGCTGCAATCTGCTGCTAACAGCGGTCGCTGGGGTTTGTATTACAAAGGCGGTAGACCTTTGAAGCTTTCTTCTCGAGCACTGTACCCCTCCTGGGGGAATGCTTTAAACTTAATTTTACTTTCAGAATGTAGAGGAGATCATACCACCCTAGTGTGCTAATTGTCATGTCCATAACATATAGAGAACTAGCTTGGAAAAAAAAATCTGGAAAATGTTTGCATCTTTTAACATTGACTGTGAAATTGATTTTTGTGTTTTTACGTATTACACACCCTCACTTGTTTTTTTTTTTTTTTTTAACTTGTTGTTTTAAAACTGCAAGGGATGTCTTTAGCACATCTCTGCTCTTGCAATGAAGGTGTGTGTCTTTCCTTCAGGCAGGTGTGAAATTTCTTCCATTTGCATAACCAGAGCTGGTGGGAGGAGTTGACCCTAATGAGGTGTGACTTTGCTCCCAGATGCACAACCTGAGCTGGGAGCTGATAGGAGGAGCCGACACTAGGGAGGTGTAACCCTATTCTACATTAGCCAATGCAATCTTTGCAGGCAATGTTCCAACCTTTTAATATCTGTTTAAGTAGCAGGCCCTTTTTCTACTAAAATCCTGTACTTGAGCTTTGCTGAGCACAGGTAGATACAGGTAGTCAGGATTGTTTAGTGTTCCCACATGCCTTTCTTCCTTAAAACCTTTCGAGTGGATTCCCCTCTGAGGTAATGTGCTGTCTTTACAATGTTTCATATTTTAATGCATTGAATTAGTGTTTTTGTAGCATAGAACAAGGATACTGAAATACATTGTAAGACAAAATTTGTTATTTTCATTAAATGGCCTTTTTATTTTCTTTCCAGCAAAGTGAATCGCATTCCTTTGGTTTGCACAAAGTGCTTTAAAAATTGTGAGCAGTTGTCCGTTTCTCTTGGCCCGAGTTTGCATGAAGAAAAGCACTCCTGAAGAGATTGCAGCAGTTGTATAGGAGGCAAGAGAATCGATGATTTCTCATCAACTAAATGGAAGAATATACGCTTATGATATTCTCAAGCTCCTTTTCAATGAAGAGACCAGAAATACCGTCATCAATATGCTGGAAACAAATGGGTGTTTTGTTGATGGAAAGCCTGACGATCAAGTTCTTATGTAAGTTAAATATTCTTTTTTTGCTTTCATTATTAGTTTGCTACCATTAGAATCACCAAATCTATTTTTATATTTACTGTATTATATGAAATCATACATAATTTGTAACCCGGAAATCTTTATAATTAATATATGTTCTCTATTACTAGCACTTGACTTAACCTTTGTGAGGATCTCTCGTCCATCCGTGCTTGTTGTGTCGTCATCTGAAGAAACCTCTATGTTATTAACTGTTGCAGCTGCTCACTTCATGCTTTATCGCTCAATTATATGCCTTACTTTTAGACTTCCTAAAACACCTGATGAAGACACGGAGCCTGAACATCTGAGAGAAGAGGAAGAAGAAGCTGCGGAATTATATCAACCGTAAGTTCAAATGACCAAAATCTATTTGCACCACATGCATCTCAGATACTCATATTTATGAACCGTTTGTTTATTAAACATTTCACTATTCAATCCAACAGACCAAGGGACAAAAAGACGCTGACTACTATACGGAAGAAGATGAACGGCGCGGGGCTTTATAAGAAACATTCCCTGGACTGCGAACGGCCCAGAGCCACAAGGGGTACTGTTAGGGCCTTGCATTGTCTCTTCACTGGCAGCCTTTCCATCTCGGGCTCACCACCATGGTAAGGCTGGTGGTGAGACAACCTGTAAAACGCTAGACGGTGCTGCAGTGGCACCACCAGCAAATTGCTGCCTCTGACCACTGTGGGATCACAGATCCCTGCCAGATGCAGTGGCGGTCTAAACTGTAAATTTGGTATACAGTAGGCAGAATGCCAGTCCAGTGATTTGTGGACCGTCACCCCAGGTTCGGCCGTCCCATGGACTGCTGAACTTATAATCAGCCCCTTAATGTTTATCATTCTTAAAAATTAGTCAATTTAATAAATCTAATTTATGTCTAATTATTATACATACCTCACAATTTTGCAGGCTAACGAATGGAGTGAACGAAGACCATACCACGATGAGGAGGGAGCTTACTTTGTGACTGTTGCAGTGAAGGAGCACAAAACTGCAGTCCAGCAGATGGCATCCTTTTGTCTAAGTTATGAAGAACAGGTATTCCTTTAAGACGCAATATATTTTTCTTTGTGCAGCCACGAAAATGTTTTGAATATTTATTCACCCAGTATTACCAATTTAGATAATTCCATCGCATCCTAATGTTCTTTTAAAGTCTGCTTATTTGAGTAGCATCCCTCTTGTGTAAATACTACTGAATGTGATCACTGATGCATCTTCATGCCAGTCTGTGACCTCATTACCATTTTTCTTTTTCTTGCAGTGGTTTGAACAATATTTTACAAAGATGAGGTTCATGATACATTTTGTGTATCGTCAAAGGGGGATTCAATATACAACCCATCAACCAGACTGGTCAGCGAGGGCTCAGTTGCGGGACGGGACGGGCACGAGAAGGGCTTCCCTCCTGAAAGGAAGGAAGACACATACATTACATTGTTTTAGCATTAAGGGGCTACCTGGTCCCGGGGTAAAGTACCATATAGGATGAAGCATGCATTAATGTCTTTTGAGTTCCCAGCTTACAGCAGGAGACTGAACGCCCGCCGCCAGCTTCCCCAAGCCGACACGCTGCGCACAACTCTGCAACAGGTATTGGTCAGGGGTCACACACAGATGCACGGGCAGCAGTGTAAGCAAGGTTCTCAGTAGGCAGGGCCATGTCCTGGAATAGTGAGTAACTTTCATCTTTTTCAGGGCCAGCCCAGGTCTCGGAGAAATCGTGAGTCCGCACCGCACGAAGAGTGGATTTCAGGTATGGGCTGCACTCGCAGGGGTGGGGTGGAGGTGATCGGGCCGATCACCGGACCCCAGGAGGGTCTCACAGGAGCGCGCCGGGCAGTGTGTCCAGGGGAAAGGACACAGGCTTACGTTTGGTGTCACAACTAACCTTCTCTCTTCATCCCTGCACGCAGAGTCCCTCAGGCGCGTCAACAGAGTGTACGTCAGCCTAAGGCCTACTAGTCAGCCAATCGAATAAGTAAGTGCAGAGACAGGGTGGAGGGGGCGGAGCGATGGTGGGCACCAGGAACGCAGTATGGTTCGTGCCACGAGTGGAGGAGAGGGGCAGTGTAGTCTTACACTTATAATTTTTCTCCTCAGATCGAGCCAGTGGCCGAGGGTGCGAAGAGCAGCATGGATAGCCAGGGCTCCTCCCCTATTCTCGCAGAGGTCCCAGGTGGAGGAAACTCAACAGGCACCTCCCAAGACACACAATTGACAGCCTTCATCCAGATGGCTAAGACCAAGGGATTGGCATAGGCCATGGAACTCTTGAAGGCTAACGATCCTGAGGACTCCGGTATTGCCAGCGAGGTCCCTACCCAGAGCAGGAGCCCAATGCAGAGGCAGGCCCCGCTAGGTCCAAGCGAGTGCGCAGACCCACCATTAAGGACTTCCCGGCAGATCCGCTGCCTCCCAGGAGTAGATCGGTGGCAACCCCCCCCCCAGTAGCCGCTCCCCCGTTGACCTCCCGCCTGCCCCCGGCAACCCCACTGGACAGCAATGCGGCCCCTGGGAACTACGCCACAAGGGAGGACTTGGGTAAGCTTGTGGACACGATGAGGAACTTTATGGCAGAAATCAGAGAAGGTGTGCCAGGGACTAGCTCACCACACCGGGGAATTAGCACAAACACGGGGGAGGTAGGAGCACTGGCGGCTGCTAGTGTATGGGCACACCAGGGGAACGAGCCACAGGTTCAACGGGTGGCACCCGCTGCGGCAGCTCCAGAAGTATCCAGGGAGGGGGCAGGTACACCTGGAACCAGTAAGTCAGCAGGAGCGTCGGGGGGGATACCAGTGCAGCAGGGCTCGCCAGCCCTCCCATCAACACAACCAGCCCGGAATCAGCAGGAAGCACGGGGGCACGCCATCCGCCATGGGAGGGGTGCCCCTTGCCACCAGTGCTGTTACTGCCAGTCCCCCGGGGGTCCCCCCCCCGACAGTTCCGCCTCCAGCAACGCAGCTGCCCATAATTGTTCCCCCCCCCACAGCTGAACACGCTGCCAGCACACCCCCGTCCTTTGACCAATGCCCCGCTGCTGTCAGGATGCTGCTCCCTATCTTGGGAGGTGCCGCAGGCAGTCAAAGAAGTAATCTGGAGGCGCGGATTCTTAGACATTTTTTCCCTGCTTATGCTAGGCCAGGAGTGCCTGGACGCCAGAAGGGTTGGGGGAAAAGATGATGACAAGAAGGTCAAGTATCAGACATGGCCCGAAAAGACCATCAATACCTGGCTCGAGGCTCTCTCCATCTTGTCCTCTAATTATGGAAAAGTTCCCAGAGTTAGGTCGAGGTTTGGTGCAATACTCCAGGTTGATCCACAACGAAGCCCAGAAGTTGGGGGGGGGGGGGGGGGGGGGGGGGAGTGGGTTGGTTGCACTATGACCGGGACTTCCGGAAGAAAACGTCCAGGTGCCCTGAGATGGGGTGGGACCAGAAAGAGGTTCAGCTATGGATGGACCATATGGGATCCCGTACACTGCAGAGCGTAATTCCACAGCCCAAAGCGCAGGTGGGCCCAACACAGGCAAGGGTTCCTTTCAGTCAGGCACACGCGGCTTCAAGCCGCCTTTTTGGGGAGCGCGCAGGGGGGGCCAGTGGAAGGGCTTCAGGAGGTCGCACCTGGGGACTGGTCTCCTTTTCAACACCGGTTCATGCACCTGGGGAAAAACGTGCAAGTTCTTGCACGCCTGCAGCAAATGTGGTGAGCCACACCCTGCGGTGTCTTGCCACTCAAAGCAGGAGCGTCGGCCCGCCGGCAATGGCAGGCAAGACAGCTAAGGTGTCCATGGATGCAGCAAAAACTCAAGCCTCCCTCTCCCTGACCACCATGCACAGCGCCTCCCCTGGCTTTCTGACCACACCAGACAGGGTCTGCAGTCGCCCCCTAATGCTCAGTGTCTCTGCTTCCATGCGCGCAGTCAAGGGCCCGTCTCCAGTGATCCTTACCAACATCACGCCCCTCCTCAGGTGGTACCCCAACAAAGAGGACAGTTTGTTGCTGCTGGTTTGCTTTAGTGAAGGTTTTAAGATCCCTTATGTGGGCCCCCTGGTAAGCAGGGAGGCCGACAACCTCAAATCTGCAAGGGAACAACCGGCAGTGGTTCAAGCCAAGGTAGCGAACGAGATGGCACTAGGGAGAGTGGCGGGCCCCTTTCTGCGACCCACTTTGGACAATTTCATAGTCTCTCCCTTGGGGGTGGTGCCCAAGAAGGAACAAGGGCTTTTAGGCTGATTCACCACCTCTTACCCGGAGGGGAAATCGGTTAACCATGGGTTGGAGGAGGGCTCATGCTCAGTGACGTATTGTACCCTGGACGTGTCATTGGACTTGGTCAGGAGGGCGGGCAGGGGGGCCTGGTTAGCAAAAGCAGACATCGAATCTGCTTGCTACTGGTCCACCCGAGCAGCCAACACCTGCTAGGTTTCAGGCTGGAGGGCAGGTACTTCTACAACAGATGCATGCCCATGGGGTGCGCGGTCTCCTGTGCCTATTTTGAGGCTTTCAGTTGCTTCCTGCAGTGGGCCCTCCAGGGAACCCGTGGGGTGGAAGGGGTGACCTTGGGAGCACTTCCGCTCCCGCCCGCAGTGTCTATCTCGGCTCTCCAGGGGTGCTACTGCCCCTGCTCAGTCCGGGAAACCGCGGGATGCAGGCGGGCATTGGTCTGCGCCAGGCAGCAACCCGACTCCTCGTGCTTGTGCAGCAGGGACAGGCGGGAGCAGGTCGGGGAGCAGGCCTTGTACCTTATACTTCCACACGTCTGTGGGAGCTTGCAGATGCGCCCTCAGGTGAGACTGGCCGGCGAGGGCTCAGTTGCGGGGCGGGCACGAGAAGGGCTTCCCTCCTGAAAGGAAGGAAGACATACATTACATTGTTTTACTTTTAGGTTGAAAGTGTGATCGGTAAAACTATATTGTGATGTTATATCTATGTCACCTTGCTGCCAAGCTCTGAATAATTTTCCGTGGTGTGCTTTTCATAAATGTGAAGGGTGCTATTGCTGAGAATTGTCAACCGTGTTCTCTGGGTAATACAGCGTGAATTTTGTCTGTGTATTCCTAAAAGGTGATGCGAGAGGTTTAATCTGCTGGGGTAACCAGTACAGGTTACCCAGCAGCATTAAGGGGCTACCTGCTCCCGGGGTGAAGTACCATGTAGGATGAAGCATGCATTAATGTCTTTTGTGTTCCCAGCTTACAGCAGGAGACTGAACGCCCGCCGCCAGCTTACCCACACCGACACGCTGCGCACAACTCCGCAACAGGTATTGGTCAGGGGTCACACCCAGATGCACGGGCAGCAGTGTAAGCAAGGTTCTCAGTAGGCAGGGCCATGTCCTGGAATAGTGAGTAACTTTCATCTTTTTCAGGGGCAGCCCAGGTCTCTCGGAGAAATCGTGAGTCTGCACCGCACGAAGGGTGGATTTCAGGTATGGGATGCACTCGCAGGGGTGGGGTGGAGGCGATCGGGCTGATCACCGGACCCCAGGAGGGTCTCACAGGAGCGTGCCGGGCAGTGTGTCCAGGGGAAAGGACACAGGCTTACGTTTGGGGTCACAACTAACCTTCTCTCTTCATCCCTGCATGCAGAGTCCCTCAGGTGCGTCAACAGAGTGTACGTCAGCCTAAGGCCTACTAGTCAACCAACCGAATAAGTAAGTGCAGAGACAGGGTGGAGGGGGCGGAGCGATGGTGGGCACCAGGAACGCAGTGTGGTTCGTGCCACGAGTGGAGGAGAGGGGCAGTGTTGTCTTACACTTATAATTTTTCTCCTCAGATCGAGCCAGTGGCCGAGGGTGCGAAGAGCAGCATGGATAGCCAGGGCTCCCCCCCTATTCTCGCAGAGGTCCCAGGTGGAGGAAACTCAACCAGGCACCTCCCAAGACGCACAATTGACAGCCTTCATCAAGATGGCTAAGACCAAGGGATTGGCATGGGCCATGGAACTCTTGAAGGCTAACGATCCTGAGGACTCCGGTATTGCCAGCGAGGTCCCTACCCCAGAGCAGGAGCCCAATGCAGAGGCAGGCCCCGCTAGGTCCAAGCGAGTGCACAGACCCACCATTAAGGACTTCCCGGCAGATCCGCTGCCTCCCAGGAGTAGATTGGTGGCAACCCCCCCCCCACCAAGTAGCCGCTCCCCCGTTGACCCCCGCCTGCCCCCGGCAACCCCGCTGGACAGCAATGCGGCCCCTGGGAACTACGCCACAAGGGAGGACTTGGGTAAGGTCATGGACACGATGGACCTTTATGGCAGAAATCAGAGAAGGTGTGCCAGGGACTAGCTCAACGCACCGGGGCATTAGCACAAACACGGGGGAGGTAGGAGCACTGGCGGCTGCTAGTGTATGGGCACACCAGGGGAACGAGCCGCAGGCTCACCGGCGGCACCCGCTGTGGCAGCTCCTGAAGTATCCAGGGAGGGGGCAGGTACACCTGGAACCAGTAAGTCAGGAGGAGCGTCGGGGGGGGGGGATACCAGTGCAGCAGGGCTCGCCAGCCCTCCCACCAACACAACCAGCCCAGAATCAGCAGGAAGCACGGGGCACGCCATCCACCATGGGAGGGGTGCCCCTTGCCACCAGTGCTGTTACCGCCAGTCCCCCGGCCGTCCTGGGGGTCCCCCCGACAGTTCTGCCTCCAGCAACGCAGTTGCCCATAATTGTTCACCCCCACAGCTGAACACGCTGCCAGCACACCCCCGTCCTTTCACCAATGCCCCGCTGCTGTCAGGATGCTGCTCCCTATCTTGGGAGGTGCTGCAGGCAGTCAAAGAAGTAATCTGGAGGCGCGAATTCTTAGACATTTTTTCCCTGCTTATGCTAGGCCAGGAGTGCCTGGACGCCAGGAGTGCCTGGACGCCAGAAGGGTTGGGGGAAAAGATGATGACAAGAAGGTCAAGTATCAGACATGGCCCGAAAAGACCATCAATACCTGGCTCGAGGCTCTCTCCATCTTCTCCTCAGTAATTATGGAAAAGTTCCCAGAGTTAGGTTGAGGTTTGGTGCAATACTCCAGGTTGATCCACAACGAAGCCCAGAAGTTGGGGGGGGGGGGGGGAGGGGGAGTGGGTTGGTTGCACTACGACCGGGACTTCCGGAAGAAAACGTCCAGGTGCCCTGAGATGGGGTGGGACCAGAAAGAGGTTCAGCTATGGATGGACCATATGTGATCCCGTACACTGCAGAGCGTAATTCCACAGCCCAAAGCGCAGGTGGGGCCCAACACAGGCAAGGGTTCCTTTCAGTCAGGCACACACGGCTTCAAGCCGCCTTTTTGGGAGCGCGCAGGGGGGGCCAGTGGAAGGGCTTCAGGAGGTCGCACCTGGGGACTTGTCTCCTTTTCAACACCGGTTCATGCACCTGGGGAAAAACGTGCAAGTTCTTGCACGCCTGCAGCAAATGTGGTGAGCCACACCCTGCGGTGTCTTACCACTCAAAGCAGGAGCGTTGGCCCGCCGACAACGGCAGGCAAGACAGCTAAGGTGTCCATGGATGCAGCAAAAACTCAAGCCTCCCTCTCTCTGACCACCATGCACAGCGCCTCCCCTGGCTTTCTGACCACACCAGCCAGGGTCTGCAGTCGCCCCTAATGCTCAGTGTCTCTGCTTCCAAGCGCGCAGTCAAGGGCCCGTCTCCAGTGATCCTTACCAACATCACTCCCCTCCTCAGGCGGTACCCCAACAAAGAGGACAGTTTGTTCCTGCTGGTTGGTTTTAGTGAAGGTTTTAAGATCCCTTATGTGGGCCCCCTGGTAAGCAGGGAGGCCGACAACCTCAAATCTGCAAGGGAACAACCGGCAGTGGTTTAAGCCAAGGTAGCGAACGAGATGGCACTAGGGAGAGTGGCGGGCCCCTTTTTGCGACCCCCTTTGGACAATTTAATAGTCTCTCCCTTGGGGGTGGTGCCCAAGAAGGAACAAGGGCTTTTAGGCTGATTCACCACCTCTTACCCGGAGGGGAAATCAGTTAACCATGGGTTGGAGGAGGGCTCATGCTCAGTGACTTATTGTAACCTGGACGTGGCATTGGACTTGGTCAGGAGGGCGGGGGGGTCTGGTTAGCAAAAGCAGACATCGAATCCGCTTTCCGCTTGCTACCGGTCCACCCGAGCAGCTAACACCTGCTAGGTTTCAGGCTGGAGGGCAGGTACTTCTACGACAGATGCATGCCCATGGGGTGCGCGGTCTCCTGTGCCTATTTTGAGGCTTTCAGTTGCTTCCTGCAGTGGGCCCTCCAGGGAACCCGTGGGGTGGAAGGGGTGACCCGATACCTAGACGACTTCCTTTTCATCAGGCAGGAGGGCACGCAGGATTGCAAAAAGGCCCTCACTGACTTTGAGGAGCTAGCCAGTCACCTGGGAGTCCTACTCGCGCCTGGGAAGACAGAGGGTCCGGCACAAGTCTTGACTTTCCTGGGGATTGAGCAGTACACCATTGCCGGAGAGTCCAGGCTGCCACTGGACAAGGTACGGGACTTGGCACTGCAGATCCAGTTAGCATTAGGTCAGGACAAGGCCCCACTTGGGTTCATCCAGAGCCTCCTGGGTAAGCTGAACTTTGTGGCCAGGGTCATACCTGCGGGGAGGGTCTTTGCGCGAAGGTTAGCCAGGGCCACTGCCAAAGTGAGGAGGAAGCATCACATGGTGAGATTGAGCAAGGGGATGAAGAAGGACCTGAGAATGTGGGCAGACTTCTTGGCTAATTCCAACGGGTCTGTCATTTGGAGGGCCCCCTGGGCGAGCAGTCCGGAACTAGCACTCTTCACAGATGCGGCAGGCAGAGAAGGTTTTGGGGCAATCTTAGAAAGAGAATGGTGTGCTGAGAGATGGCCCAACTCTTGGCACAAAAAGATCACATCCGACATAACTGCGTTAGAATTGTTCCCAATAGTGGTAGCCTTCCACCTGTGGCCTTCAGTGCTGGCGGCCAAGAGAGTCCCTTTTTGGTCCGACAACCTGGCGGTAGTTCAGGCTATTAACTCCCAGTCGGCTAGCTGTCCCCTTGTTTTGTGCCTTTTGAGGGAACAAGTGCGGGCCTGCCTGTTTAACAATGTAGAATGCAGGGCTCGTCACATTCAAGGTGTACAGAACACAGCAGCTGACACACTCTCATTTTCAGTGGCGCCGGTTCCGGGAGGTGTGGCCGAGAGCGAGAGAGGAGATGACCGCTTTCCCACCACACCTCTGGTTCCTTCTGAAGTGGAACAGCGACTGAGGGGGCTGGGCGAGCTGTCCCTAGCACCCAGGACCAGTAAGCACTATAGGTCTTGTGTGGCCAGGTTTTGTGCGGTGGTGGGAGCCTGGGAAGATGTGAGGTCACGTTTGGAGCTCAGGGTACAGACTTTCATAGTATGGGCCAAGGATAATGGGAAGAGCCACTGCTGGATTTCTGGCCACCTGTCAGCTGTCAGTCACCACGCTAGGTTGAGGGGCCAGATTGATCCCACTAAATTCTTCCTGATCAGGGCGGCACTCAAGAGCTGGGCTAGGATCGAGCTGCGGGCACCGGACAATAGGTCCCCCATCAACGCTTCAGGGAATGCTGGACTGTGTGCCAAAGGCTAACCATTCAGCGTTTGAATGGTACACTCTTTGCAGCCACCTTTAGCCTGGCTTTCTTTGGGGCCTTCAGGATTGGGGAGTTAGTGGCTAGGTCCAAGCATGACACATCAGGTGTGGCATTGAATGGGAAGAATGCAATACTCGCGGAGGCCTCACTCAAAATCTTAGTAAGGCGGTCAAAAACAGACCAGGCGGGGGAGGGGAGAGACTATCGTGTACCTGGAGTTCTCTTTTCCCTGACATAAGTGGGTCAGAAGCTGGGCTTGGCCATGAGTGGAAAAGGCCATTCTAATATTGAAGCGCATGAGCCATTGGGCGCTATGTGGGCTGCCCGTGGTCCATGAAGGGGACCCTCATAAGAGGGCGGCCGCCTTAGAGCCACATGAGGGCACATGAGACAGTCTAGTGTGTGGGACAGGGTCCGTGCGCAGCGTCACTTCCGGTAGGGGGTGGGCGGGGATGAGGTATAAGGTCCTCTCCCCACCCACCTGGCGGCCTCGTTGCCGCTGCCCCCGATGCCGTTTGGTCATTGTGCTAGGATACGTTCATTGTCACCAGCTCGTTGTGAGGCCGGTGAGTGTAGGCTCTGCCCCCCGTCCTACTGCGGGATGGCAGCTGCTGTCCGGGCAGTGGGGGTGGCCCGATAGCGGGTCGGGGGGGCAGAATGGTTTAAGATTTTCCCTCGGCCTCCCAGGGGCAGGCGGTCTGTCCCACGCAACCCCCCCCCCTAAGCTGGGGGGGGGCCGACCAGCACCCAGGCGGCATTGGGCCCGAACGATTGCATTTTATGGGGCGGAGGCGCTCACAAAAGGGGGAGGGGTCCTAGGCCCATATTGTCCGGTCGCTAAGGGGCTTGGGGGGGGGGTGGGAGCAGCCATTGCTCAGGGCTCCCTTCCCTCGCACGAGACACCAGCTGCCGGTGGGATCCAGGTCTCTTTGGTGCTTAAGCCAGGGGCTAGTGGGGGGAAACTGCGACTGGGGGGGTGGAGGGTGCTGCGACAACCCCCCTTCTCATGCACGTCTCTCGACGAGGGCTGGGAACGTCACCGGTAGCCCCACCTGTTTTCCCCGTGGCTATGGGCGCCTGCAGCCCTGCAACTCTTCTTTGCTCACTCCTCGTCACGCCGCTGTGACGTATACAGCACGTCCCCCAGGAGTGGGACCGCTGTCTATGCGATAGCTCTACCCATCGCCCCCCGCGCTGCCCTCTCTTCGGGTCCTGGTCAGCAGACGGCCAACTGGAGAGGGAGCAAAGGGGAGATGGGCCAGGCCAGGCACAGGGTGGGGGGGTTAACCAGTGATGGCTTTCTCTTCCAGACGTTGGGACGGGACCGCGGAGGAGCGGAATGGGTCACTAAAAGTCCATGCAGTGCCCCGGCCGATTGGGAGTGCCAAGCCGCAGGGTTGTGGCAGTGTGCGGGGGAGTGGCGGTCAGCGGGTAGCACACCGCTCTCCGCCCAAAACTCTTTAATTACGGTGGAACGGAAGGCTCCCACGGCATGTGCAGGTCTGTGGTTGCGGTATGGCCCTCGACCGCGTGGCAGTTTGCCGCAAACTCCGATGCCGCTGGGCAAGTCAAGGCCCCCTCCCCCCTTTTTTGAGCCCCGGCTAATGGTGAGTGCTGATGATCTTAGCCACATCCGCCGGGGGTAGTGGGGGGTGCGCGGGGTGAGTGGCGGTCAGCGAGGTCACGGCGTTCTCCTCTTGCTGCTTGGGTCGGCGGAGCCGATACGTATCCCCACGGCCTACACAGGCCGGACGTGAGGAATGGGGGGGTGGGGGCAGCAAGCGCTGCAAAGCAGCAGAGGCCACAGAATTGGCCCACAGGGGGCAAAGTTTGCAACAGTATTGGGCACTTCAGGACAGGAAGCACTAATGCACAGCACCCGGTTTGTAGTGCTCTGCTTGGTTACTGGTGCAGTACAGCAGTCTCCGGTTCGGCTGGGTTGCAGTCAAGCACACCCCCCCCCCTTTTTCTAAGGTCTTCTCTCTGGGGTTTCGCAAGCGTTGAAGGGCTCCTGGGACGGCGCTGCCCTACTTGCCCTTTTCCTTGCCCCTCTCTCCACCCGCTGCGCCCGGTCCCTGTTGCCGGTCTTGGGAGCACTTCCGCTCCCGCCCGCAGTGTCTATCTCGGCTCGCCATGGGTGCTACTGCCCCTGCTCAGTCCGGGAAACCGGGGGAGGCAGGCGGGCATCGGTCTGCGCCAGGCAGCAGCCCGACTCCTCGTGCTTGTGCAGCAGGGACAGGCGGGAGAAGGTCGGGGAGCAGACGTTGTAATGATACTTCCACATTTCTGTGGAAGCTTGCAGATGCGCCCTCAGGTGAGACTGGCCAGCGAGGGCTCAGTTGCGGGGCGGGCACGAGAAGGGCTTCCCTCCTGAAAGGAAGGAAGACATACATTACATTGTTTTACTTTTAGGTTGAATGTGTGATCGGTAAAACTATATTGTGATGTTATATCTATGTCACCTTGCTGCCAAGCTCTGAATAATTTTCCGTGGTGTGCTTTTCATAAATGTGAAGGGTGCTATTGCTGAGAATTGTCAACCGTGTTCTCTGGGTAATACAGCGTGAATTTTGTCTGTGTATTCCTAAAAGGTGATGCGAGAGGTTTAATCTGCTGGGGTAACCAGTACAGGTTACCCAGCAGCATTAAGGGGATACCTGGTCCCGGGGTGAAGTACCATATAGGATGAAGCATGCATTAATGTCTTGTGTTCCCAGCTTACAGCAGGAGACTGAACGCCCGCCGCCAGCTTCCCCAAGCCGACACGCTGCACACAACTCCGCAACATGTATTGGTCAGGGGTCACACCCAGATGCGCGGGCAGCAGTGTAAGCAAGGTTCTCAGTAGGCAGGGCCATGTCCTGGAATAGTGAGTAACTTTCATCTTTTTCAGGGGCAGCCCAGGTCTCGGAGAAATCGTGAGTCCGCACCGCACGAAGGGTGGATTTCAGGTATGGGCTGTGTGTCCAGGGACAAGGACACAGGCTTATGTTTGGGGTCACAACTAACCTTCTCTCTTCATCCCCGCACACAGTCCCTCAGGAGCATCAACAGAGTGTACGTCAGCCTAAGGCCTACTAGTCAACCAACCGAATAAGTAAGTGCAGAGAAAGGGTGGAGGGGGCGGAGTGATGGTGGGCACCAGGAACGCAGTGTGGTTCGTGCCACGAGTGGAGGAGAGGGGCAGTGTTGTCTTACATTTATAATTTTTCTCCTCAGATCGAGCCAGTGGCAGAGGGTGCGAAGAGCGGCATGGATAGCCAGGGCTCCCCCCCCTATTCTCGCAGAGGTCCCAGGTGGAGGAAACTCAACCAGGCACCTCCCAAGACGCACAATTGACAGCCTTCATCCAGATGGCTAAGACCAAGGGATTGGCATGGGCCACAGAACTCTTGAAGGCTATCGATCCTGAGGACTACGGTATCGCCAGCGAGGTCCCTACCCCAGAGCAGGAGCCCTGTGCAGAGGCAGGTCCTGCTAGGTCCAAGCGAGTGTGCAGACCCACCATTAAGGACTTCCCGGCAGATCCGCTGCCTCCCAGGAGTAGAGCGGTGGCTACCCCCCCCCCCCCCCCCCCCGAGTAGCCGCTTCCCCGTTGACCGCCCGCCCCCGGCACTGGGCACCCCGCTGGACAGCAATGCGGCCCCTGGGAACTACGCCACAAGGGATGACTTGGGTAAGCTCATGGACACGAGGACCTTTATGGCAGAAATCAGAGCAGGTGCGCCAGGGACTAGCTCACTGTACCGGGGCATCAGCACAAACATGGGGAGGGAGGGGCACTGGTGGCTGATAGTGTGTGGGCACACCAGGGGAACGAGCCGCAGGTTCAATGGGAGGCAGCCGCTGTGGCAGCTCCAAAATTATCCAGGGAGGGGGCAGGTACACCTGGAACCAGTAAGTCAGCAGGAGCGCCAGGGGGGATACCAGTGCAGCAGGGCTTGCCAGCCCTCCCACCAACACAACCAGCCCAGAATCAGCAGGAAGCACGGGGGCACGCCAGCCGCCATGGGAGGGGCGCCCCTCGGCACCAGTGCTGTTACCGCCAGTCCCCTGGCCGTTCCGGGGGTCCCCCCGACAGTTCCGCCTCCACCAACGCAGCTGCCCATAATTGTTCCCCCCGCAGCTGAACACGCTGCCAGCACACCCCTGTCCTTTCACCAACGCCCCGCTGCTGTCAAGACGCTGCTCCCTATCTTGGAAGGTGCCGCAGGCAGTCGAAAAAGTAATCTGGAGGCGCGAATTCTTAGACATTTTTTCCCTGCTTATGCTAGGCCAGGAGGGCCTGGACGCCAGAAGGGTTGGGGGAAAAGATGATGACAAGAAGGTCAAGTATCAGACATGGCCCGAATAGACCATCAATAACTGGCTCGAGGCTTTCTCTATCTTGTCCTCTGTAATTATGGAAAAGTTCCCAGAGTTAGGTCAAGGTTTGGTGCAATACTCCAGGTTGATCCACAACGAAGCCCAGAAGTGGGGGGGGGGGGGGAGGGGGTTGGTTGCACTACGACCGGGACTTCCGGAAGAAAATGTCCAGGTGCCCTGAGATGCGGTGAGACCAGAAAGAGGTTCAGCTATGGATGGACCATATGCGATCCCGCACACTGCAGAGCGTAGTTCCACAGCCCAAAGCGCAGGTGGGGCCCTACACAGGCAAGGGTTCCTTTCAGTCAGGCACACGCGGCTTCAAGCTGCCTTTTCGGGGAGCGCGCAGGGGGGGCAGAGGAAGGGCTTCAGGAGGTCTCCCCCGGGGACTGGTCTCCTTTTCAAACACCGGTTCATGCACCTGGGGAAAAACGTGCAAGTTCTTGTACGCCTGCAGCAAATGTGGTGAGCCACACCCTGCGGTGTCTTGCCACTCAAAGCAGGAGCGTCGGCAGGCAAGACAGCTGAGGTGTCCATGGATGCAGCAAAAACTCAAGTCTCCCCCTCCCTGACCACCATGCACAGCGCCTCCCCTGGCTTTGTGACCACACCAGTCAGGGTCTGCAGCCCCCCCCCCAAATGCTCAGTGTCTCTGCTTCCATGCGCGCAGTCAAGGGCCCGTCTCCAGTGATCCTCATCAACATCACGCCCCTCCTCAGGCGGTACCCCAACAAAGAAGACAGTTTGTTGCTGCTGGTTGGTTTTAGTGAAAGTTTCAAGATCCCTTATGTGGGCCCCCTGGTAAGCAGGGAGGCCGACAACCTCGTATCTGCAAGGGAACAACCGGCAGTGGTTCAAGCCAAGGTAGCGAACGAGATGGCACTAGGGAGAGTGGCGGGCCCCTTTTTGCGACCCCCTTTGGACAATTTCATAGTCTCTCCCTTGGTGGTGGTGCCCAAGAAGGAACCAGGGGCTTTTAGGCTGATTCACCACCTCTTACCGGGAGGGGAAATCGGTTAACCATGGGTTGGAGGAGGGCTCATGCTCAGTGACGTATTGTACCCTGGACGTGGCATTGGACTTAGTCAGGAGGGCGGGCAGGCAGGGGGGCCTGGTTAGCAAAAGCAGACATCAAATCCACTTTCCGCTTGCTACTGGTCCACGCGAGCAGCCAACACCTGCTAGGTTTCATTCTGGAGGGCAGGTACTTCTACGACAGATGCATGCCCATGGGGTGCGCGGTCTCCTGTGCCTATTTTGAGGCTTTCAGTTGCTTCCTGCAGTGGGCCCTCCAGGGAACCCGTGGGGTGGAAGGGGTGACCCGATACCTAGACGACTTCCTTTTCATTGGGCAGGAGGGCACGCAGGATTGCAAGAAGGCCCTCACGGACTTTGAGGAGCTAGCCAGTCACCTGGGAGTCCTACTCGCGCCTGGGAAGACAGAGGGTCCGGCACAAGTCTTGACTTTCCTGGGGATAGAGCAGGACACCATTGCCGGAGAGTCCAGGCTGTCACTGGACAAGGTACGGGACTTGGCACTGCAGATCCAGTTAGCATTAGGTCAGGACAAGGCCCCACTTGGGTTCATCCAGAGCCTCCTGGGTAAGCTGAACTTTGTGGCCAGGGTCATACCTGCGGGGAGGGTCTTTGCGCGAAGGTTAGCCAGGGCCACTGCCAAAGTGAGGAGGAAGCATCACATGGTGAGATTGAGCAAGGGGATGAGGAAGGACCTGAGAATGTGGGCAGACTTCTTGGCTAATTCCAACGGGTCTGTCATTTGGAGGGCCCCCTGGGCGAGCAGTCCGGAACTAGCACTCTTCACAGATGCGGCAGGCAGAGAAGGTTTTGGGGCAATCTTAGACAGAGAATGGTGTGCTGAGAGATGGCCCAACTCTTGGCACAAAAAGAAGATCACTTCCAACATAACGGCGTTAGAATTGTTCCCAATAGTGGTAGCCTTCCACCTGTGGCCTTCAGTGCTGGCGGCCAAGAGAGTCCTGTTTTGGTCCGACAACCTGGCGGTAGTTCAGGCTATTAACTCCCAGTCAGCTAGCTGTCCCCTTGTTTTGTGCCTTTTGAGGGAACAAGTGCGGGCCTGCCTGTTTAACAATGTAGAATGCAGGGCTCGTCACATTCAAGGGGTACAGAACACAGCAGCTGACACTCTCTCTCGTTTTCAGTGGTTCCGGGAGGCATGGCTGAGAGCGAGAGAGGAGATGACCCCTTTCCCACCACACCTCTGGTTCCTTCTGAAGTGGAACAGTGACTGAGGGGGCTGGGCGAGCTGCCCCTAGTACCCAGGTCCAGTAAGCACTATAGGGCTTGTGTGGCCAGGTTTTGTGCGGTGGTGGGAGCCTGGGAAGATGTGAGGTCACGTTTGCAGCTCAGGGTACAGACTTTCATAGTATGGGCCAAGGATAATGGGAAGAGCCACTGCTGGATTTCTGGCCACCTGTCGGCTATCAGTCACCACGCTAGGTTGAGGGGCCAGATTGATCCCACTAAATTCTTCCTGATCAGGGCGGCACTCAAGGGCTGGGCTAGGATCGAGCCGCAGGCACCGGACAATAGGTCCCCCATCGACTCTTCAGGGGATGCTGGACTGTGTGCCAAAGGCTACCCATTCAGCGTTTGAAGCGACACTCTTTGAAGCCACCTCCAGCCTAGCTTTCTTTGGGGCCTTCAGGATTGGGGAGTTAGTGGCTAGGTCCAAGCATAACACATCAGGGGTGGCATTGAATGAGAAGGATGCAATACGTGGAGGCCTCACTCAAAATCTTAGTAAGGCGGTCAAAAACAGACCAGGCGGGGGAGGGGAGAGTGGTCTTGTTACAACGACTTGGCGATGCTAGGTATTGTCCAGTGGCCCTGGTCGCCGCCTACCTGGCCCTGCGCCCGGCTACGGAAGGGTATCTACTCATGCACGCAGACGGAACGCCAGTCACAAAGTTTCAGGGGGAGCACATAATGCAGACTTGTTTGAAGTTGTCAGGCAACATAGGGCTGGGCAAGAGGTTCTGCAGCCACTAGTTTCGGATAGGGGCAGCGACGACAGCTTTCAGGGCAGGCATGTCCGCAGAATGAATTATGCAGGTGGGGCGGTGGGAGTCTCAATGCTTTAAGAGATACATCCGGCCTTGAGCTAAACAAGGAAGGGGACTGAGGACGTGGATAGTCTTGTAAATTCAGTCAATTGATCAAATGTAAACAGGGGGAATCCATTGTGACACCAGATGCCGTGTGACTTGCAGTGATGTGTGTACTGATGTGCAATGTAGTGTTTTAGCGCTTGGTGTGTCAAGAAGCAATAAAAGGTTTTGCAATCCCACATTTCTTTATTTACCAGGAACAAAGGTCTGGGTGATTGGCCATTCAGGCATCGTGAGACTGGCAGTGGGCATAGAGCAGGAAATGGAGGCATGGCTTCTCCGCCACCAAGATAATTTGGCTGGGATACCCGGGGATGTGCTGGAACTGTTTGCTAAGGAAACTTCAGCAGAGACTGGTGGGTATCTCTCCGCCCAACGTCCTGGTCATACACTTGGGAGGGAATGATCTGACTCTTCTGGGGAGGAAGGTACTGCTGCAAGAAATGGAGGACACGATGTGTAAGCTAAGCAATCAGTTGGGGACATCTGAACTGTGGTGGTCTGAAATAACACCCCCCCCCCGCCTAGTGTGGCAAGGAGCACAGTCAGGGGAGGCCGTAGAGGCCTCACGCAGGAGGGTTAACAGCGCTATGCGTAAATTCATCGAGCAAAGGGGTTTCGGCTTTATCAGACAAGGGCTACTGCACACCAAGTCCACAGGATGTTTTGAAGAAGATGGGGTACACCTGTCCAGAGTGGGCATGGACTTATTCTTGCTGGACCTGGGGGTAGCCCTGGAATCAGCAGGATGTAGGTAGGAATGCTGGCCGTGGTGGGGGGCAATGGTTGTGACGGTGGCCACACCCAGAGCTGTGGCGGAGTTACAGGGCGATCCAAAGGCTATAAGGTACAGAGGGTACCCTCTGCAGGAGCACAACAAGGGTGCAAAGGCCAAATATCCCCAGGGACGTCCTCGCGTTGTACCCTGGAGGAGCGACGGTGCCCCGTTAGTCCTACGGGCGGTAGTGGACCTGAGCAACCGGGGGTTGCCTGGAACGCTCCGCCTCTTCGGGGGCGTGGGTAAGGGGGTGAACTGGCGGTCCACCGGTGGGAGGGGTTAGCCCCTCCCCCAAAATTGGTAAGCACCGATTGGCGACGGCCACGGTGTAATTTGGCTCATCAGGCAGGCGGCGGAAGGGTTGCCTGCCCTTGGATCGCCTGTAAGATAACCCACCATGTTGGCATATTTGTTATGCAAATAAACCTGCAGCAATTTTCTCCACAAACAAACAAGGTGTTGTGTGGTTTATTTCTAAATAATATTGCTGTATGTGGGATGGGGAGTGTAGCTGATATTGGCACTATGTGGGCCGTCCGTGGTCCACGAAGGGGACTCTCATAAGAGGGCGGCCGCCTTAGTGCCACATGAGGGCACACGAGACAGTCTAGTGTGTGGGGACCCCCTCCTTTGAGGGGTCCGCGCGCGTCACTTCTGGTAGTGGGTGGGCGGGGATGAGGTATAAGGGCCTCTCCCCACCCACCTGGCGACCTCTTTGTCGCTGCCCCATATGCTGTTTCTCTCCCTACCGCTTACCCGGCGTAGGTGCAAGGGTGGGGGGGGAAGAAGTGTTCTAACTTGTTATTTTGTGTTGCAGGCGGAGTTACAGGGCAATCCAGAGACTGTAAGGTACAGAGGGGTACCCTCTGCAGGAGCACAACAAGGGTGCAAAAGGCCAAATATCCCCAGGGACGTCCTCGCGTTGTACCCAGGAGGAGCGACGGTGCCTCGTTAGTCCTACGGGTGGTTGTGGACCTGAGCAACAAGGGGTTGCCTGGAATGCTCCGCCCCTTCGGGGGCGTGAGTAAGGGGGTGGAGTACGCTAGAGGTGAGCGGTTAGTTATTGACACGCTATACGACACTTAGATTGCAGGTTTGGTCAATACACTAGGCGAGCGAATGTACCAGACTACACTTCCCATGAGCCACTAGTATTTAGTGATGCCATCAGGAAGCGCTTTGACGCGTGGTCACTATACTCTGCGAGAAATATGTATCAGACTACACTCCCCATGAGTCTCGAGGACGGAGTGATGTCATCCGGAAGCGCATCTGACGTCAGACGCGACTGCCGCGCTGTCGATTTGCTGTGTTACTATATATGTCACGAGCGTCCTGCTGTCGGTGCATCCATCAAGAACTCAGTACCGGCTCGAGGTACCGACGGACAGGTAAGGGCCCCTCACATAGAGAGTTAGCGGCTAAATTTTACCCTGCATTACCCCGCGGTAGTAATTTCATGCTGTATCATCGGGTGCGTCCTCCTCCCAGATTGCCTTTGTACATTTGATCGGACCGAGCCACGTTGTGACCCTGTTAGCAAACGCATCAGATGGGGAGGCTATTTACATAATAAAACAGCGTAACTGGCATTCCCCTACGCTGCCGCTTGACACTCGCCGATGAGAAGTTCACGCCCACTAACTGAAGTGTAATGCGGTTGTGTAAACACAGCCAGCATATCCCTCTACCACAGATTTGCAAGTTGCGGGAATTATGCTCTTTTATGAACAAAACTACGTGCTATTGCTGCTTCTATTTTCTTAATATGTGCGATTTAGAAATATAAGAAATCTCAGCAATATATGTTCATTGGCACAATTGACAACAATGATAGTTTTTACACTCATCTTTAACTAAGCTTTCTGCTGATATGGCATATATTGACAGAAACGGTGACAGTACACTTGTTTGCTAACCTTCCTTTTTAAAGATTATGTACGTACAATTCATCACCAACGAGTGACTAAGGCGGTTATGCAGATCACAATTATAAAATTTATATCGGGGCTGTTTACAAATTCCTGAAAATAAAAGCAAACAGTTTCACCTTGAATGTTATACTTGTGAACAGCAGCCGCGTTAGACTCTTAGAACTTGGTTTTAAAACTCAAAAATCTCGGCCATTTTACAGTTCAGTAACAGTTATTGCACTATTTTAGGTATGTGGATATGAGAGGTGTGGAAAGTCACATGAAGGGATAGGCTTACCGCCTGTCTTTGATTGCCTGTCTTTTCTCCCTCTTTTTCCGCAGTGTGGGGCCTCTTTTCCTGAGCTGTTGCCAGGTGAGGTGAGGTGAGGTCCGGTCCTCGTGAATCACGGATGAGCATTAATAGATATAAATATTTATCCAGGAAGCAGTTGTACACAGAATGAACGATGGTAATATGTATACCGCGTTCAAATAAGCATTCTTTGCATTTTTTACATGTTCTGAGTAGGATTGTTTTTCATAGACATTCTCTTTACAGGTGCCACCAGTATCCGGTGATTTGTGGAGGATCTCTACACCTGAAATTCAGGTTACCTGGTTGTATTCATTCCAACCTTGGTTACATATTTATTTCTTGTTTTTGACACTTTACTTTTGTTCACAAACGCAGTAGCAATAGTACATGCAGTGGTCCTGAAGAAGGCATTGGACTATCTTACGTCCGGTAGACCCGATAATTCCGGCAGTTATTTTGTCAAAACTGCTCTTGCACTGTTTTTAGCTTGGATATCAGAAGATACTCATTAAAATAATTTTTCTTTTGATATTCAATTTTAATCTGCACTTATCACTATTAGGTATCATCATTTTTTGCACTGCGCCCGTCACTCTACAACGTTAGCTCTTCACGCTGGATAGGTACTGCAGAGCTCCCTTTATCATGTTGTGAATAAAAACATCCGTGAGCTCCCTTCTGATAGACAGAAGGTCGCAGCCCTTGGTTACCTCAGTGTGTAGCCAGGAGGAGATCCCAGATGATGAAGCATGTCACCCAGGTGAGTGATGGGAATCCGTTCTCCTTTTAGGATTTTCCCTGAATTGTTATATCTTCTTGTTTCCTTCCCAATCATTGTTCTATAGGATCATAACTACTCGACATGAAATTTGTGTGAGGCTTCCTGGGCCTTTCAGACCCGTGGATCTCTTCTAGTGTTTTATATGTTATAGATGGGGAATAGGTCCACGCTCGGTCTCTAAACATTCCCTTAGACCCTCTCTCTCATTGGTTTGTTTCGGAGGTTAAACATGTTCCATAACGGCATTGGGTTGAACCACTCCAATTTGTGGCTAGCAGGTACGCTTGGTTGTGTTTGATTATGTGCAAGCCAGACCTGTTGCTTAAGCTTAGTTGGTGTTAGCAGGCTTGGGGTGCACAAGAATGTTTTTCGTATACAACAACGAGCACGTGGTTCACCGGTCGTGACCCGGTGGGCATAACTACATCTGCGGCCCCCCAGCGTCCGCACCCTATAACAAGACTTTCTACCTTCCTCCCCCCCAGGCCCCCCCCTTTAATCTCCGGGGCCGCTGAAACTGTTTTTCGCGCACCTCTCGCATGGCTGTGCACTGCCCGGCTTTTCCCCATGCTGATGTGATGTAATTCGGGACATGTGATGCTCAATTATTAATAATTGATAGGTTGGTGTTTGAGTGTCACCGCGAAAGGCGGTTTGTTGGTAATATTAAATCGTTTCATTGTGTTTCAGGGGCCGGTCGGCAGGAGGTTGGACCGTGGGGCCAGCAAGGGGACAGGGGTCAGGTAAAATTATTGGCAGCACAAGCTTCATAAAAGGTGCCCGCCGCATGTGGGGACTGGCCGAAGGGACGCGCGAGGCTGGCACATGGGGGACCCATTTGCCCCGAAGGGTCAGGTACTTAGGCTGAAGGGGTAAGCTTGCATCGTGGGGGCATCATGCCTGGGAAGATTGTGTCATGATTGCCTCCAGGGGATGCGTTGGTAAACGGGGTCCATTGCCCGTCTAAGGTTTACTGCCCCACCAGTTTGCTAACCTATGTTAATTATTCCAGGCCACGTGTGACGATCTAGCGACAGTGCTGCAAGTGAGTCGCCAAGGATCGATTGGGACACTTCGTCTTCATGGCCTAGCGGGCACTGGTGAGGCAATCATGAGGTTGAGTGGTGGGGGGCAACAGAGGGGTGTGATGGGCTGAGCCGCCTACCTCGGGATGGTCAATCGGGTTCGTACGCCGGCAGCGGCACAACACCCTTTGGTTTGGGGCAGGCAACTGGAGAATTAATTTGGTGTGGTGCACAGTAGGTGCAGTAGCTGAGACGGGGGCGATGTGCGGCACAATGGCTGGCGGCTCAGGGATGGGAACAACGTGTATAAGGTGATCTGATATGCAATTTTCAATTACAGCTAGTACAGGTTCTTGGGCCAGCAAGCAAAGTCACATCGCACCCACGCACGCTCCAGCCAACAAGGATACTAGAACCCCCCCCCCTCCGGAACCACTAGTCAGGATCGGTATCACGAGATCAAGAGACAAAGTAAGTACTGGGGCAGACGCAGGTTGGACACGCAACAGGGCGTAGGGGCATGGGGCTCCTGTGACAGCCACGTGGTGGCACAAGCAGGAAATGTGGGGAGCAGCTATTTACGAGTCTTTATCCCCCTTAGGACCCGCATACAGGCCGTCGGTCCGACAAGTCTGGAGCCATGGATAGCCAAGGAACCCCCGCCCACTTGTTTTCCCAAATCAGCTGTGTGTATGAGTCCCAACCCGGCACGTCACAGGATGCAGTTTGGGCGGAATTTATGGCGATGGCTAAGGCCAAAGGAGTCGATTGGGCTAAAGGAATGGTCAACTCCCGAGAACAAGATGATTCTGGGGTGGTGGCAGACTTACCAAGTGGGCCTCAGGCAGGACCAGTGGAAGTAGGACCAGGCAGGCCGAAACGGGCTCGCCGGCCCACCAATAAGGACTTCCCTCCAGACCCACCCCGGCTCCAAAGGTCAGGGTAGTGGCCAATCTGCAAGAAGCAGGGCCTGTGCTGGCTGCACTAGCGGGTGCACCGAACATTTCCACTGCTGGCTACAGAAACATGGAGAAGATGGGTAAGTTCTATGGACTCTATGTTAAGCTTGATGGCCAGCTTTCAATCACGTCTAGACAATCCCATCGCACCCCTCCCGCCCGCTCCCCCGGTCTTGGGTGGAGTTGGGGCACCTTCCATTACACAGGTCTGGGTGGATCAAGCCAGCAGCCAAAGAGCTCCCGAGGCAGACGCCAACGCAGGAAATCCGGGGTCTCAGCAGATGGCTGGGGTGGGGGCAGTGGCAGCCCAGCTCCACGGCGGCACAGCGTCAAGTAGCATTCCCCCAGGGGTGGGGGGGCAACAGCAGGCGCTCTCATGCTGGTGTCCCCACTGGCCGCACCCCAGGATGTTAGCATTCACACACCTCCGGCTGAACCAGCCAAAGCAGCTGCGGCGCCCCTGCCACTCATCACGGTGGCACCATTGGTGTCCGGGCGTTGCTCCTTGGCATGGGAGGTGCCTTTAGCAGCCAAGGAAGGGATCTGGAGGCGTGAGTTCATGGACATTCACCTTATTGATGCATGGGCTAGATGGGGTGGACACGAGAAAGATGGGGGGTAAGGAGGATAATAAGGTGTGATTCCAAGCGTGGCCTGAGAAAACACTTGCAACCTGGGGGGAAGCTTTCGCCATCTTAGCAGCGGTGATCATGGAGAAATAACCAGAGCAGGGGCCGGCGTTATTCCAGTACTCCTGCACTATAACCAGTGAGGCGGAAAAGAACGGTGGGATGGGTTGGTACAACTATGACCGTGATTTCTGGAAAAAGATGGCAATGTGTCCCGAACTGGGGTGGGACCAAATGGAGGTTCGGCTCTGGGTCCAGCACGTGGGGAAATGCACATCTGAAAGTAAGGATGGGGCAAGTACGAACATGAAGGGGGGGACAAATTCAAGGGTCAGAAGCAGGCGGGGAAAGGCCAGTTCAAGCAGCCCTTTCGAGGAGGTCAGGGAGGTGGTCAGAAGGAAGGGGGTAAAAGATTTAACGCTGGCACCTAGGTTGTACAATATGGGTCCTGCTCCTGGGGCAAATCTTGCAAGTTCGCCCACAGCGGCAGTAAGTGTGGGTCCACCCATCCGGCTGCCTCTTGTAGCACCAAGCGAGAGGGTCCCCCAACACTTGCTGGCCGGCAAGACAAGTTGTCCAGTTTTGGTATCCAGCCCTCCCCAGGTCCCGCCCTCCCAGGTACCTCCATTATCACTTAGAGCGGTCACCCTTTGCTCACCCTCCCGGGTGGTGTCCACTGAGGTTCCCAAGGTAAAGGGCCCTTCCCCATCATCATTTCCAACCTCCTCCCCCTGATCCGAGACTACCCGAACCCCAAGGACAGGCTGCTCCTAGCAGAGGGCTTCATGGAAGGTTTCAAAATACCATATCTAGGTCCGTTAGTTTGCAGGGATGCAGAGAACCTTAAGTCTGCCAGAGAGCTACCTGAAGTAGTAATGCAGAAAGTTCAGAAAGAAGCTGCCCCCTTTAATCAGCCCACCCTCCAGAATTTTTTTATCTCCCCGAAGGGTGTGGTCCCCAAGAAAGATCCAGGGGCCTTCCGGTTGAATCATCACCTGTCCTACCCTGAAGGCAACTCAGTTAATCACTGGTTAGAGGAGGGGACGTGTTCGGTTTCCTACTGCTCCCTAGATATGGCAGTGGACATGGTGAGGAGAGCGGGCAAGGGGGCATGGCTGGCAAAGGCAGACATTGAGTTGGCATTCCGCCTGCTGCCGGTCCACCCTGAAAGCCAGCATCTTCTGGGTTTCAAGTGGCAGGAAAAATTCTTCTTTGACAGGTGCATGCCCATGGGTTGCGCCGTGTCTTGCGCCTACTTTGAGGCCTTTAGCTCATTCCTCCAGTGGGTGCCCACCGGGGCATTCAACGTTGAGGGAGTGACCTACGACCTGGACGACTTTCTGTTCATTGGGGCGCAGGTACACAGGATTGTAGCAAGGGCTTGCAGTGTTTTCAAGAACTGGCGAGGCATCTAGGTGTCCAGTTAGCAACTGGTAAGACTGAGGGTCCGGTGCAGGTTCTCACTTTTTTGGGCATTGAGCTGGACACGATTAAGGGCGAGTCCAGGCTTCCTGCTGATAAGGTGCAGGCTCTGTGTCAGGACATTCAGGTGTTACTAGGGAAGGGCAAGGCCACCCTGGCATCCAATGCCTCTTGGGAAAGCTGAATTTTGCAGCTAGAGTGATCCCGGCGGGTAGGGTGTTTGCCAGAAGACTAGCTAGGGCAATAGCAAAAGTAAGCAAGAAACATCACCTGGTCCGGCTGGGGAAAGGTTTGAAGGAGGACCTTGCAATGTGGCACGAGTTCCTCTTGCATTTTAACGGAACGGTGATCTGTAGAGCACCCTGGGCAGAGAGTCCAGAGCTCTGCCTCTTCACAGACACATCAGGCAGAGAGGGCTTTGGGGCAACAATGGGTACCGAATGGTGTGCCCAGGAGTGGCCCAACGCCTGGCGCAAAAGCAACATCACGGCAAACAACACTGTCCTAGAATTGTTCCCCATTGTGATTGCACTACATTTGTGGCCTGAAGCGCTATCAGCCAGAAAGGTCCTATTCTGGTCTGATAGCATGGCTGTGGTGCAGGCCATCAATGGGCAGACAGCCAAGTGCCCATTGGTGCTGTGCTTGCTAAGGGAGTTAGTCAGGGCATGCCTGCGCTGCAATGTTGAGTTCAGGGCGAGGCATATCGAGGGGGTCAAGAATGTGGCAGCTGACGCTCTCTCTCGTTTTCGGTGACTCAGTTTCTGGGAGGCCTGGCCGCGAGCGAGAGCTGAGATGACCCCCTTCCCGGCACACCTCTGGCGGATTCTGCAGTGGAACAGCGATTGAGAGCAATGGGAGAACGCTCTCTGGCACCAGGTACCATGAAGAGATACAACATCTTCAATTCATCCAGAATTCAGCCGCCCTCCTCATTTTGAAAATTCTCCCCCATTTTTCCATTTAAGCAATATTCACTGGCTTCCTTTGATCAAAAGAATTCAATTTAAAGCTCTTACTTTAGTCTTCAGAGACTTCAAATCACAATGGCTCGCCATATCTGGGGAAGTGACTGAGACCTTCTTTCCAGTCCAGAGCCTTGAAAAAAAACAGCTTGAAATTTCTCCATATTCCTTGTATTTGTAAAGCTAGATGAGGTGGTTGTTCCTTTATCTACCTGGCTTTTAAATTGTGGAATGCTCTGCCACTCTGTCTCCGCTGCATCCCCTTGGAATCATCTTTTAGAAGTAAGCTAGCTGTGCGCTTTACAAATGTCCTGAAATAAATTCAATATGAACACCCATCTTGAGAAAGGAAGGATTTACCATTATGACAGTCTCCATGTTATAATCAATGAAGATAACCGGAACAAAGTTATCGATATGCTTGAAACAAAGGAGTCTTTTGTTACTGGAAAGCCCGTTGATCGTATATATTTCTTATGTCATTCTTATGTACCATGTACATCACAAAATCTATTGTCATAGCTACTGTGTTATAGGATTTCATTCATAATCTTTAAACATTTTTAATTATTATATGTCCACTAGTTCACTGACAAATGATCTTAACCCTCGGAGGGTCGCTATTCCATTGATAAACGTTGTGCCTCCATGAGAGGAACCCTAATTTTTATTATCTCTTACCCACTCCATGCTTTAACTTTCAAATATATCCCATTTGAGAGATTAGGAAGGTAAAAAAGATGAATTTCATCAACTGCAGTTTTAAATTTACCAAATTCAGTTTTCATACATGAATCTCAGATAATAGATGCACCAATGATGTATTGGGACTTGGGTATTTTTTGCTTCAGGGACTCTTCAAAAGTGTTCAAAAGGCTACAATTGGGATCCAGACCCTGCTGCTATCTCACCTGAGGTAAATTATGGGTCCCTGATATCCACAAGGACCCACAAACTGTCATGAGGGTTGACAGAAAACAAATAGCAAAAGGTGTCAAAAAATATGTTTACAAGTTTTGCTAATTTTTGAAATAGCTCGGCCAGGATATCAGAGTCACTTTGTGGGTACACAGGACCTAAATACACTTGTTAGAAAGCTTAGATGAGATACTTTGAAGTTTATGTACCTTTTGGACTATATGAATATTTTTTTCAACTCCAGCCAATGGGAAAAACCTGAAATCTTACTAACCTTCAGGAGGCTACTCAAGACCTGGCTATTCGAGCAGTAGCAGCACCCCCCTCCCCCCCAGCGCCTTGAGACCCTTACGGGTGAGTAGTGCGCTCTACAAATTTCCTGATTGATTGACTCGGAGCTCCAGACCCTTGTGTAGAAGTGACTCTGTCCCCTGAAAATCTAAAAATTTTACAAATATTACTAACAGGGGGCTGGATGCTAGAAGTGGGTCATAAACACTGCTGCTATATCAGAGTTATAATATGTGTTCCTGATGTTCACAGGGACCTACAAACTGTCATGAGAGTTGATACCGAAAATTAGCAAAAGCTGTCAGAAAATTATGTAAAGTTGAAAATACCTGTCTAGCATACACCCCACTTCACTGTGTACACACTAGGCCTGGGCGGTAAATTCCGTTCCGCTCGCAGAATTTGGGTAATTACGCATTCCGCGGAGAACGCGGAATTGCCAAAAATTACGCGATCTGCGGCATCGCAGAATTTTTTGCTTGTTCGCGCTTTAAAAATGCGTGTTTGCAAGATATTTCTCCCCGAGCACGCAAACAGCGTTCGCGAACAGGAAAAAAGCAACGCGAACGGGCGGAACAAGCAATTCCGCATGTTCGCGGAACTTTTGCGTGCTCGCTGAGATTTTTTACCATTTCGCAGAGGTTTGCGTAGCGCGACTACGCAAATTCCGCCCACCCCTAGTACACAGTATGTAACTATACTTAGAGAGCTCATATCCGATACTCAAAAGGTGTTTATGTACACCTGAATAATACGTTACCCACAGGTCCAATCACTGTCATAGTCAGACAATGTTTTCTGAGATGATGTAGCCCAAATGTGAGCAGAACTAGATAACATGATAATTGGTCAAAATATGCCTAACTGGCATGGGACAGCCCTTTAGGGTTATAAAGGAGCCCTCAGCCACATTTCCATCATGGCATGCTTCATCACTGGACTCCTCACCCAGAAATTGTCTTCTGGGTGGGCGCAACCAGATATCGTAGAGCTCTTGATGTTGTCAGGAAAGAAGAATTAAAATGATCTAGATTGTACCTCAAATGAATTATTTTAATGGTAGTTACTTTGATAAGGTTAAAAACCCCTTCAATGCATCAGATCTGAGCTTTCTCACCTTTTTTTGCTCATTTATCTAACCAACTTAAGTCTACTCCTTCTTCCTTAAATGAATTCCTTGAAACTCCATGATCAAATAACAGCTCTTCTTCAACATTAATCTCTCTCAATGCAGTGAAAATGAATACAATTTGAATACTGCCAAATACAACTAGTGTTACCTGATTAGGCTTAACGCTGCACTTTTTCCTTGAATGATTTATTAACCGTCCTATTGTTTTCATATTTGGGGGACACACGCAGGGTTATATTTTTGCATCTACACACAATTTCTTACCAGAGTGTTCCTGAAAAAAGAATAAGTATCCCATCTCTTCTTCTTGTGACTCTTGCATCATTCGATTCCCTTCCCCTGCAGTTATTACCATTCAATGGTAATCACAAATAATCTCTCCTTTCTTGAAGACTCGAGCAGTGATGGCTTTCTTTCCCTTTATGGCATCACTTGTGACATGAATCTTACTCCAAGATTCATGCTCCACCAAAGATGGTATTGCTTGATCGCTTACGTCCCATTTTCTGGTTGCTGAAGAAATCAAACCTTCAATGATATCGTGTACACCTGGAAGGTTCTTGCGCCATTCCATTTTCTTGCAGAAATGGTTGATTTGGTGTTCTGTCGGCATTCGTCTTGTAAAGTGTTCTGAGATAAAAAAGGCAGTACTTGTGTGTTATGTAACATTATATAATCCTACACCCTTATGAAAAGATTTCATTAAATGTCAAAACACTTACTCTGCACTTGTTCCTTTCTCGATGTTTGTTGCAAGATTCTCCAACTGTGATAGAAGTACCGTGAATGTTACCCGACCAGCGCAACATGGATCTTTTTTGGTGGTTCTCAGAATCTCAGTTTGACAAACAGACTACAGGCGTCAAACAGGAGGCTGCACAGAGGAAACCAGCAACAGCAGAGATAAGTTGAGGTGTTGAGTCGTAGGGGCACAGTCTGTTCTCACCAAGGCCCAGGGGCTTTGGGTGCAGGGGTGTCCTTTGACATCATATTCCCCTCACCAGTCTCAGTCAGGGGGATCCTCTGAATTCAGTCTGCAGGCATTGTTGCGGAGTCCAGGAGGGGTCAGCCAATGCTAGACTTGAGTTCAGGATTGCTGGGGAACCTGTTCTGGTTTAGTGGGCCACCTGGACACGGGCCAGAGGCGTTGGGTGCAGAGTGGTCAAGGATCGCGGATCCGGAGGTCACCATAGTCCTTGGTGTTGTGCTTTGTGGACAGAACCGCTATCCTCCGGAGTTCTGGTCTTCTTCAGAGGTAGGCAGTCCTCCCAGGGTTTGTGGAGGTCGCTGAGTGCTGGACAGGTATAATTTCTTTGTAGGATTCTCAAGGGCTGTAGACCGACTGGTAGGGCTGGGGCCAAGTCAATAGGCATCTTCAGTATTCTTCTGCACATGTTTTCTTTGTCCTTTTTCTTCTTTATTCAGCAGGAATTCATTTCCAGGTTGGGGGATACACCTAAATACTAAATTTAGGGCTGTTTTAGGGGAGTAGCAGGTATGGTCGATGGGCACCTTACCTGGGGTGACTACACCCTCAATTATGCCATCCTCCTGTGGGAGGGGGGCATAGTCCCAGCCCTGATTGGAGGGGTCTCCCCATCTTCAAGATGGAAGAGATAGAAAGATGTGCTTTACCTCATCTCTCCCACCTTATGGTTGGAGTTGGCAAAGGTGGGAACACCTCCGATTCTTCTAGGTTTTCCTGCTGGTTTTCAAGTCCAAAGTGGGGGTGTATACCAGGGCTGCCATCTGCTGCTAGCAGCAGACGCTGGGGGTTGCATTACAAAAGCGGCAGGCCTTTGAAGCTTTCCTCTCGAGCACTGTACCCCTTCTGGGGGAATACTACAAACTTAATTTAACTTTCAGAACGTATAGGAGATCAGTCCGCCCTGGTGTGTTAATTTTCATGCCAGTAGCATATAGAGAAACTACTGAAACAAAATCGGGGAAACGTTTGTATATTTTTGGTTTTGGCAGCAAAGTCTTCAAAGTACACCATACAAATACATTTATATCTCAAGAACCACATATGCTAGAAACGTAATTTAGCTTTCAGAATGTAGAGGAGATCACTTCACCCTAGTGTGTTAATTTTCATCTCCACAGCATATAGGGAAATAGCTGGGGGGAGGGGGGAATCAGTAAAATGTTTGCATCTTTTAACATTGTGACTGTGAAATTCAGATTTTTGTTAATTTACTTATTGCACACCGTCACTTTTTTTTTTTTTAACTTGTTGTTTTAAAACTACAAGGGATGTCTTTAGCACATCTCTGCTCTTGCAATGAAGGTGTGTGACTTTCCTTCAGGCAGGTGTGAAATTTCTTCCATTTGCATAACCAGAGATGGGAGCTGGCAGGAGGAGCTGACACTGGGGCGGTGTAAACTACCTCCCATCTGCCCAGCCTGAGCTGGGAGCTGGCAGCTTGTGGGAGGAGCTGACACTAGGGAGGTGTAACCCTACTCTACATTAGCCAATGCAATCCTTTCAGATAATGTTCCACCCCCTGAATATCTTTATAAGTAGCAGGCCTTTTCCCCACTAAAATCCTGTACTTGAGCTCTGCTGAGTAGAGGTGGCTAAAGGTAGTCCGGATTGTTTAGTGCTACCCAGATGCCTTTCTTCCTTAAAACCTTTCGAATGGATTCCCCTCTGAGGTAATGTGCTGTCTTTGATATTTTAATGCATTGAATTAGAGTTTGTGTAGCATATAACAAGGATACTGAAATACATTTTGTCTTACAATGTGTTATTCTCATTAGATGGCCTTTTTATTTTATTTCCAGCAAAGCATTCCGTTGGTTTGCACAAAGTGCTTTAAAAAGTGTGAGCAGTTGTCCGTTTCTCTTGGCTCGAGTTTGCATGAAGAAAAGCACTCCTGAAGAGATTGCAGCAGTTGTATAGGAGGCAAGAGAATCGATGATTGCTCATCTACTAAAAGAAGATTATACGCCTATGATAATCTCAAGATCCTTTTCAAGGAAGAGACCAGAAATACATTCATCAATATGCTGGAAACAAATGGGGTGTTTTGTTGTTGGAAAGCCTGTTGATCAAGTTCTTATGCAAGTTAAATATTCTTTTTTTGCTTTCATTATTATTAGTTTGCCACCATTAGAATCACAAAATCTATTTTCATATTTACTGCATTATATGAAGTCATACATAATTTGTAACCTTGAAACCTTTATAATTAATATATGTTCTCTATTTTACTAGCACTTGACTTAACCTTTGTGAGGATCTCTATTCCATCCGTGCATGTTACGCCGACATCTGAAGAAACCTGTATGTTATTAACTGTTGCAGCTGCTCACTTCATGCTTTATTGCTCAATTATATGCCTTACTTTTAGACTTCCTAAAACACCCGATGAAGACATGGAGACTGAACAGCTGAGAGAAGAGGACGAAGAAAACGCTGCTGAATTATATCAACCGTAAGTTCAAATGACAAAAATCTATTTGCACCACATGCATCTCCGATAGTCATATTTATGAACCGTTTGTTTTATAAAACATTTCACTATTCAATCTAACAGACAACGTGAAAAAAAGTGGCTGACTATTATACAGCAAAAGGTGAACGACGCGGTGCTTTATAGGAAACATTCCCTGGACTGCAAACTGTTAGTTGATTTCAGAAACTATCTAAAAAACGATCTCAGTCTCCAACCACAAGCAAGAGGTAATGCAAAAAGGCTTTTACTCCTATGACTACTCTTATTACTACTAATACCTATTATATTCAGTAAAGTATATGATAACCGTTATGTGTATTTATTTAATTTAAGCTGGAAAATGTAGACAGATTCCTCTTCTTCTACAATCCTGACACCATCGATAAGTTTCATAAAGGACATCCCATGCACACTGGAGCTTTTCAACCTCCTGAAATCAACTGGGTTAGCACAGCAGACCATCATTAATTACATGAAGAATATCAAGCGCTTTGTTCACAAACACATCGAGGCTACAAATCTGAGAGAAGATGATAACGATCTCTATACATCTGCTCAACATTAACAGTGTGTGATGAAGGATATGCAGAAAACAATAAGTAGAGGCATTTCAAAGGAAGTCACCCACAGAAGGTAACAATTTATTAATTGCGAAGTATAATAGCCATTAGATGATTGTAAACAATAACAATTCTTCTCATTGCATGTTCCCAATTCAAAAATCACAAATGTATTATTATGTTTCTTTACCATTGAATGGGCAAATCCTTTTATTATGTCTTTCCTAATATTGCTAAGATATAAGGAGTTTACAGCAGAAAAGAAGACCCCTGGGCACCGCTTAATGATTTTGGATACGGCAATTGAAGACTTCCTCAAAGTGATTGAAAAGCTGAATGCCAATAAGGAATTCTCCTTCAAGGACACACTGGTGGTATTGCATTATTTAGAGGCACTATTGCTCTTAAAGCATGTGCAGAGACCGTGTGTTGTGAAGAATTTTCAGGTATGTAAACAAAAAGACACTAAGGAGAATCTTACAATGCATCTACATTGAAGCCTTCCTGAGCACTCTGCATAAACGATGGATAATATTAAGGGCCTGATTACGACATTGGTGATCCTCCCGCGGGTCTCCATGGCAGTGCCTTGCAGGAGCACCGCCAAAGCCTTACTCACACCGTCCACCGGATTACAATTGTAATTCTTGGTGGGCAGGTGGTGCTGCAGCGGTGTCATGGCCGTGCCTGTCTAAAGGACCATTGGTAAGCCTCAGGCAGGCACCACCACAGCACGTTACTGCATTGCCTCACTGCCAGCCTTTCCATCTCGGGCTCAACACCATGGTAAGGCTGGTGGTGAGGCAACCTGTAAAACGCTCCACGGTGCTGCAGTGGCACCACCATCATATTGCTGCCTCTGACCGCTGTGCCACCACCATTGGATCACAGATCCCTGCCAGTTGCAGCGGTCCAGTGGCGGTCTAAACTCCAAATTTAGTATACGGTGGGCGCACCACCAGTCCAGTGGTTCGTGGACTGTCACCACGGATTTGGCGGTCCCGTGGACCGCTGAACTGATGATCAGCCGCTTAAAGTTTTTCATTCTTAAAATAAGTACATTTAAATAAATCTAAACTATATCTAATTATTATACATATCTTACAATTTTGCAGGCTAACGAATGGAGTGAACGAAGATCATACCACGATGAAGAGGGAGCCTATTTTGTGATTGTTGAAGTGAAGGAGCAAAAAACTGCAGCCCAGTAGATGGCATCCTTTTGTTTAAGTTGTGAAATAGAACAGGTATTCCTTCAAGACACAATCTATTTTTATTCACCCAGTACTACCAATTTAGATGATGCCATCACATCCTAAAGTTTTAAAGTCTGCTTATTGAATAGCATTCCTCTTGTGTAAATACTACAGAATGTGATCACTGATGCATCTTCATGCCTGCTCTGTGACCTGATTACCATTTTTCTTTTTCTTGCAGTGGTTTGAACAATATTTTACAAAGACGAGGCCCGTGATATTAATGAAAAAGAGGACAGCATCAACAATTGATCATTTTTTTGTACCGTCAAAGGGGGATCCAATACACAACCCATCAAACAATCTTAATCAATTTCATGAAAGGTATTACTGCAATGCTGGCTCTGCCTTTTTGAATTCCCAGATTACTATTCGTCAGTGGTGTATAAGTTTACAATTGATGGGGAGTATTTGGCATCCAAAGGGATGGCTCTAACATTGTTTGTAGCTAGTATTACTTTGTTAGGAATGGTATAAGCTCTTGACCCATATAATACCTTTATAAAATACCTGACTATTTATAGTATAACAAGCAGGTTTCACATAATTCTTGCAGGTACAATGTTCCTGCAGTAAAAAGTCAGCAAGCTAGACGAGTATTCGAGACAGCAACTAAAAGAGACTGTACGGATGCTGAAAAGAACCTTGGTTTTGATTATATAGCTCATTCAACTCACACTGCGGAAAAACATTATCGCATGATGGGAGTTGAAAATATCTGTGCTGCTTCAAAACTGCTGGATAAACTTGCACATGAAATCCCACGGTGAGGCAATAATCATTGTTTTTCATCTATCTGATTTTTAGAAAACAGTTACTATACCCATAATTGTTATGCTTTTATGCAACTATTTATTGCATTTAAACATTTATTTTGAACAGTCAACCATTCTTACCATCTGTGTTTGTTTGCAACAAGATACTATACATTGCAGACAACCACTTAATGAGAGACAGCATAGGTATGCTAAGTAAAACGTGCTCCTTTGTCTTTCGTATACAATCATCTGTCATAAATTTAGACCACCTTGTAGATCTTATGTGTTTTGCATGCTCTAATTTACATATACATTGTTTAAGTTACTCTTTCGGTATTAGGCTACTGACAATTATAGATTTCATGCACTTTACATATATGTAAAATATCCAAACATGTAATCATTTCTATAAAGATTATTCACTTTGAATCACAAGGCACTATTTACTAATTCTGTAATTCGTATTTCTTTTGTGTGTTAAAGGGCACAACATAATGGGCCTTCTACATCCAAAGTACCAGGTGAAAATATTCATGATATAATCATAAATTTAGAAAAAAACTCCTGTGACTGAAGTTGATACCTCAACAGGTTATGTGTTTTTAAGTTCTTGTACTAAATTTGTATATTTCATGTATTATCAAAATTTGTATATCTACTTTGAAAAATAACAACTTTCTTTGAATGATACCGTGTTGATCGATTTTCTTTGAAAGATCACAAAGCTGTAACCAGAGCTAGTATCCAAAAGACAATTCTTAATTTTAGTGTGAGCACTCCTCTGTACCCAAGTAAGAGTCGCTGCTTGAAGCCACAGTTACCCAGGGTTGCGCAAAGGTGATATAAGTGAGCCGGACTTGAATCAAAACTGTTTTTGAGAGAGTATTCCATGATAAGGCCCCCAGCCAAGTCATAAAATAAAACCAGTTCCTCACACTGGACAAAAATTTGTTCAGAGATTTGAGATTTATTATACTTCAAACACCCTCATCTGCATTCTTTTTAAGAAATAAGTTGCTGAGAAAAATTGTATTGGATTGGGACCTTCTGCATTGCCCCTTTGCTTAGTAACTCCTGAACCTGTTGCAAGATTAATTTAGATTCTAGTGCAGCGACTATTATTGGATGAAGGTAAACAAACTAATGGAGGAGAATAACATTTTGTCTGATAATCCTGACTAGTCTGTAAAACCGACTGGTCTGACGTGATTAGTCTAAATATTTTATTTTTAGAAAGAGTGAGCTTCTTGCACCCATCACCAATGATACAAATGCATCACTAGTGATGCTTCAGACTTGAGCTGTCTCACTAGTGATGCATACAAAAGTAACTTTATTGAAGGAGGTAAAAATATTTGGAGATATACATTTTGTTTACCATGTTACTAGGTCACTTTTGCATACTTTGTTCCTCATTTTTATACGTTTTATTGCACTTCAAAGCACAGATGAACAGGGAAGTCAATTATTTATTTAATCAGAGATACTACAAAGATGTTGAAATTCATTTGGGGAGTCTTCAGGACACTACAATTGCACCCATAATGTGTTTTAATGATTTGCTAATTTAAAAAACTTTGACCTCCATAAGGGGGGCAAACTGAAATTTTACCCTCAGAGTTCCATGACATTGGACACAAGAGCCCACCTGAACTTGAAAATGAAGTGTCAATTTTGTTTCTAAAAGTATTAGTTGTTTTTCATTTGTTCTGTATTTAGCATTGAATTAAGCCACTGTAACACCTTTTAGTTTTCATTCTAGTCTTTTTTTGAGCATTTCTTTAACACTTTGATGCACTGACAGTGCATTATAACTTAGATGATTATTGGTTCAGAGATACTTCATAAGTGTTGAGAATTCACTTTGGATAAACTCAGCATACTGCAAATGTCTCTACATAGTTTTTAAATGAATACAAATTAAGTACATTTTTGACTTTCATGGGGCGGGGAGGGGGTCAAGCTGAAATTTTACACCACTCAGAGCTCCATGACATTGGACAGAAGAAGTGGCATTGTTCCTTTGAACCTGAACACCTCAAAATATTCCCATTACCAGAACAGGTGTCTGCATTAGCAAAGGCACTTCTTGGCATCTTTACCAGTGTTGGGTTTCCTCAACAGGTGGTCGCTGATAGAGGGACTAATTTCTTGTCTTCATGCCTAAAAGCTATGTAGGATAAATGTGGTGTGAGCAACAAGTTCACTACCCAGGATCACCCTCAACCAAATGGTTTATTTGAAAGGTTCAATAAAAGCAGGGAGAGCATATTAATAGCCCTCCCGAAATCTCAGAAGGAGATTGTATGTTCTGTTGCATTACCAAAAATTAGCAAATGCTGTCAAATTGTTTTTACATGTTTTCCTAATAGCTTAGACTGGATATCAGACTCATGTTGCGAGTACACCAGACCTAAATACACTTGTTAGAAAGCTCATCTCTGATGCTATGAAGGGGTTTATGAACATTTTTGAATATATGAAATGTAGATAATTTAAAGTGTGTAATATTGGTGATATCAGTCTGCCCTACTGTGGCAATCTTCATGTCTCTGACTTATTGCTAAGTTGTTTGAATACAATTTTGAATTTATAGTTTGCTTTGCTTTTTAGCAGCGAGGACTTCAAAGTCATAATTCACGTACAGTAATAGAGACAAATTTCTAAGTGCATATTATTGGCGAGATCGCATTGCCCGATTGCACCCATATCTATGCCTCTGGCGTATTTCGTGGACTTGATACAACTTTTAGCTTTTTTAATACACTATTGTTTTTAACGTTAAGGGGTATTTTTGCAGGTGACTGTTGACCTTAGGGGGGGCTCTGCCTTTCTTTCAGCCAGCCTGCCCATTACAGGTCCTGAGCTGAAGCGTTAGGGAAAGTTGAGACTTGACTCTTGGGTAGAGTTCACATTAGGGAGGGCTAACTCAACTGTGCATCAGTGAGAGCCAACTAATTCTTTCCAAGGAATGTTCCTCCCACTTAAATAGCTGTATAAATAGCAGGTTTATTTCCCAGTGAAAAATAGTACTTGAACAGCTCTGATGAATACAGACTTATTCAGGAGCTCAGAACAGTTTAGTGGTTCCCAGATTAATTTCTTCCTTCAAGACTTTAAAATGGATTCACCTGTGAGGTAAGACTACATATTGGTGTTGTCCTTGCAATTTGTTATATTTTAAAATATTTATATAGCCATGATTTTTTTTTCTCCTTAATTGGTTATTTTTACATTAGTAGCCAAGTAGTACATTTTACATTTGTAGCCTCCCTACCTGTTGCATTAAGATAAGTTACTGGTGATGAGTATTTAGGCGATGAAACTTTCACTTTTCACTGAAAGTTTAGGAAAGAATACTGCACAATTTGCTACATATTTCGTGAACCATAAGAGATTGAGATTTAATATATAGGGCAGAAGATGTTTGCTTTTAGCATTGCTATTTATGATTTAGTTTTAGTTTCTCCAATAATCAATGCCAATCTGGAATGTACTCCTGGAATTTAGCATTCTTTTTCCAATTCCTGGCCTTTCCTCAAATGTATAGCCTCTAATAAGGGAGTGTCCTGCATTGTTCATTTTTCAATTGTTTTCATTTTGTGTGTCACACGTAATATATAGCATATAGCTGTATTCTTCATCAGTTTTACCTGACCTATGTATCTTTCAAAACTATGTGTTAATACTTTTGATTATTTTAGTCTAGTTTTTTTTTCATAGTAATATAATGAATGAGATGTTCTGTTAAAATGTGTTACTCTAATTGTGTGACTCTCTTATTTCCTTTCTGTCAAAGCAAATCGCATACCTCTGGTTTGCACAAGATGTTTTAAAAACTGTGGGCAGTTGACTTGGCCAGGGTCTGCATGAAAGGAAGCACTCCCTAAGGGATTGGTGCAGTAGTGAAGGAAGCTAGAGAATCTATTCTTGGTTATGCATTTGATCACTGCTTTGTTTTTAAAATGATATAAGTTTAATTTTGTGGGATCGCTTACCTTTTGCACATTAACAATTCATTAAAAACTTACTATTCGAGGGCAGGGGACAAGCCATTCCTGCTCTCACTTCCTTGCGATTCTACTGGTAGGCGCCATTTTTGGTTGGTGCATGCTCCAGTGTTTTTACAATCTCATCACAGCTTCTAAAATGGGCGCAGGTAACTGGATGCGCAGCGGACACATGCAGCTCGTATGCCAAAGGCAAGCCTGCCTGTGCCTGTACGGGTCCAGATCGCAGCCAGTGCCGGTAGCCATGCTGTAGGTAAGCGAGCCACATGGTCTCTAACAGAACTATAATCTACTTCTGGATAATACCTGTGATCTGATGTTTCTGACTGAAACATGGCTTAGAGAGTGGACATTGCCTCATCTACCCCACCCAATTTTTCAGTTAAGAATTTGGACCGTGAAGGGAAAAATGAGGGTGGGCTAGCTATTGTACGTTGCTCCTCCTATTCATGCTCCTTCTCTAAACTAGTGACTGACAATAGCATTGAAGGTGTATCCTTCGAAATTGTTTTATCTGACCTTTGCTCTCTCCAGGGCACTTGTCTATCGTCCTCCTAATGCGCCTGGGGATGTGCTTCATTTGCTTCTGGATACCCTTGCCCAACATTCCTCCCTTCACGCACATTTTGTAGTATTAGCAGGTCTTCATGTTGATTATTTCCTCCAGCAAATCCACACAACAATTTGTGTCTTCTTTGGAAGATTTTAATTTGCATCAGTCAGTCAAGGAGCTCTCTCATTCTGCTGGCCATAGACTTGATCTTATTTTTTCTTCCACTGATTTGATTAGAGTAAGACTGGCTCTTAAGCACTCTTGGTCGGACCAATTTTTGATCCCTTTTGATATTTTGTCCCCACATCACAGCCAGGCCCAAGGATCTACCTTGAAAACTTCAAGACCGTGGACCAAGATAACTGAAGCATCCTTTGTGTAGCGCCTATATCAATAATGGAATCCTGGAATCTGATGTTGACAATTTCAGCAACTGGCTGATCTCCGCATTAGACTCCATTGCCCCCATTAGAACGTGCTCTTCCAGAAGACTCTCTCCTTCCACACCTTGGATCTCAGAGGTTCTTATAGGGCACTAATGTGGCTGCAATAGACTAGAACTGCGCAGGAGGACAGCCTAGGATAATGAGGATGAAGTAATAATTTAGCAGTGCTGAAATGCTACCATTCCTCTTTTTGGAAAGCGCAGACATTTTTTATTTCTACTTCCATTTCTGAAGCAGCTAATAAGCCATGCGAACGCTTTAAAACTGTGATACAAACTGTTTTCCCTGTGCCACAGAAATGGCTCTTACTCATACCATAGACCTTTGTCAAGATTTCTCAAACTTTTTCCTATGAGAGTCAAAAACCTTTTTAACCAATTTTCTGCTTTAAATTCTTCTGTTGTGACCTCTCTGCTCTCTACGTCTTTGGGCCTTTTGCTCATGAGGTTTGCTCCCATTTCCTTGGCTGATTCTGTGATGGAACTTGCAAGGAGCAAATCAGGATTGCCATTAGACCCCTGCCCTCCTGATACCAGCGACTGAAGTAGTGATCCCCATTATAAACATGTTGATGAATAAATCAATGGAATTGTGTTGATTTGTCTCTTAGCTGGAAACATGCTCTGCTGCTCCCACTCCTTAAAAAGCCATCTGCAGATCCTAAGGTCCTGAGCATCTTTAGACCCATTTCTCTGATCCCCACAGTAGCTAAACATTTAGAGAAAAGGGTCAATAAACAATTGTCACATTTCCAGAAATCTAATTCTCTTCTGCAGGATTCTCAATCAGGTTTTCGCTCTGGCTATAGCACTGAGTCCACACTGCTAGAGGTATCAGAATGTATCAAGGAAAAACGAGATCAGGGTTCACCTGTGCTGCTCATGCTGTTGGATTTCACCTCTGCATTTTACACCATTTCCCATGCCAACTTACTTGACAGAACTGAAAGAATTGGCTCCAGAGGCCAAGCTTTGAACTGGATGTAATCCTTTCTATCAGATTGCTCCCACAAGGTTTTTCTTCCTCCTATTACCTCTTCTTCCAAACCGCTAATATGTGGGGTCCCCCAGGGCTCACCCAGACTTTTTTCAATATCTAACTGAAGCCTCTTGCCAAATTGGTGGAACCATGATGGGTACGGGAGGTCTCTAATGCTCATGGCACCCAGCGTTCTTGCTTTCCAGGAACATATGCCTTCATCTGTTAGTTCTTTTAAGCTGTGTTTGAAAGAGGTGGTAGCCTGGATGGAGAAAATGTATCTGAAACTCAACTCCGATAAAACGGAGGCTCTTTTCTTTGGCACTAAGCTTGTCCAAGATGCTAGTTTGTGGTGGCATTCTGAGGTAGGAGGTCCTCAGACATCTATTCAATGGCCAGAAACCTGGAAGTAAAATTTGATTTGCATCTTACTTTTGTACCCCAAGTCAGCTCTTACTCTGCTTCTTGTTTGGCCATCCTTAAATCCCTAAGAAGAATGCTCTGTTTCATTCTGATGGACTCCCAAAAATTGGTTCTCCACGCTTTGATCATAGCTAAAGTGTACTATGCTGTCTATTTAGGCCTTCCGGCCTTTCTTCTACAACGGCTTCAATTCATCCAGAATTTGGCCACCCACCTCATTTTGAAAATTCCCTCCCATTTTTCCATTTCCTTTCATTTACACAATATTCACTGGCTTCCTGTGATCAAGATAATTCACTTTAAAGCTCTTACTTTAGTATTTAGAGCCTTCAATCACAAGGGTCCTCTATATCGGAGGTAGAGACTGAGACCTTATTTCCAGTCCAGACCCTTGAGATCCAACAGTTTGAAACTTTTCCATATTCCTTGTATCTGTAAAGCTAGATGAGGTGGTTGTTCCTTTACCTACCTGGCTTCTAAATTGTGGAATGCTCTGCCACTCTGTCTCCGCTGCATCCCCTCGGAATCATCTTTTAAAAGCAAGCTAGCTTTACAAATGTCCCGAGTTAAATTCAATATGAACACCCATCTTGAGAAAGGATGGATTTACCATCAATGAAGATAACCGCAACAAAGTTACCAATAGGCTTGAAACCAATGGGTGTTTAGTTACTGGAAAGCCCGTTGATCGTATTTATTTTTTATGTCATTGTTATTATGTACCATCTACATTACCAAATCTATTGTCGTAGCTACTGTGTTCTAGGATGTCATTCATAATCTTTATATCTTTTCAAATTTTTAATTATTATTATATGTTCACCGACAAATGATCTTATCCCTTGGAGGGTCGCTATTCCATGGGTGCATATTGTACCTCCATGTGAGGAGCCCAAAACTTCATAATCTCTTACCCACTCCATGCTTTAATTTTCAAATATATCCCATACTTTCAGTCTTCCCATAGCACATATGAGAAATGTAACATTTGAGAGCTTAGGAAGGTAAAGAAGATGAATTTCATCAACTGCAGTTTTAAATTACCAAATTCAGTTTTCATACATGAATCTCAGATACTCATTTGTATGAACAGTTCCTTTTCTAAAACTTTTCATTATTCAAATTAACAGATCAAGGGAAAAAGTAGATGAATAGACGGAAGAAGGTGAATGACGATGGATTGTATAGGAAACAGCCTGGAATGCAAACTTTGTTGGTTTCTGCAGCTCTTTAAAAGACGATCTCTGTGTTTAACAGCAAGCAAGAGGTAATACAAAAAAGCTTCTACTTCATGACTACTCTTACTACTAATATTCAGGATTTTCAGTATAGTATACGTTTGTATTATCTATTTCAATTGCAGCTGGGAAATGTTGCAAGGTTCCTGTCCTTCTAAAATCCTGAAGCACCAACGATAGATTTTATTAAGAACATCCAACGCACACAGAAGTTTTTCAATCTCCTTAAATCAACAGGGTTGGCACATCAGATCATAATCAACTGTATTATAAATCTAAAACCTTGTCCATTATCAGATCAATCAACTGTATTATAAATCTAAAACTTTGTCCATTAGCAGATCATAATCAACTGTATTATAAATCTAAAACTTTGTCCATTATCAAATCAGAGCTACAGATCGGAGAGAACAGGATAGTGACCTTTATGCATTGGCTCAAAATTTTCAGTCCATGATTAAGGACATGCAGAAGAAAATCAGTAAAGGCATTTCAAAAGAAGTGATTCACATAAAGTAACAGTTATGAATTGTGTAGGAGAGTAGGATCTGCCTCTTATGGTTACCTCCACTTTTTGCTGATGTATCACTGTTTTCGACTTAGACTGGGGTCCTGGATAGCAGGATCCCCAGTCAGTCTATCTGCTTTCTCCTCTAAATTGATTGCATGTACTTTAGGTACACTCCAGATTGGATACTGGGGTACCCTTATCAGTCCCTAGTATATGGTACACAATGTACCCAGGGCATAGGTACCCCAGAGGCCTCCCAGGGGCTGAAGCATGTATTGTGCCACCCCTGAGAGACCATTCAAAATGGCACCACAGGTCTGCTACTGCAGCCTGTGTAAGGTGGTGCATGCACCCCCTTACTTAGATATAGGTTACCTATATCTATTCTAAATCACTGCACATATAAACCTATCAGTCACCCCTATGGGAGGCCTTATCAATCCTGAAGGCAGGGTGCTGGGTTTTGTGTGAGAGGGTGCCCCTGCATGAGCAGAGCCCCTCTGCAGCCTTCGGAACCTATTCTCCAGGGTTTTCTGTGATGCAGCCAACCATATATACTTAAGTGCATTATAACCTCGCAGTAAATGCTAACTTTAAAACAATGCTTAGAAACATGTGTTTGGTGTCAAACACCTTGGAATCATACCTCCACACCAGTAACTAGTGTGGGAGGTATGATTCCTCCCTTCTAGAACCACTACTGTGGGTCACGGGTCTACCCGGTACCAGTTCTCTCGACCTGGGCAGCACAAAATGGATGCTGCCAGCCACAGACACAAGTCTGCCCTCCTGCTGCTGAGCTGAGCTCAAGCAGGGGGAGGCCTGACAATAGGTTTCCTGTCACAGGGAGGTGTGACCACCTCCCAGACAGGCTTTAGTGTATTGGGGATGGGTGGGTGCACTCAGAGTGCCAGAAAGTCTGCACTGAGGGCACATTTGGTGTCCCCGTGCATAGTCCAGCTCAAACCAGTTACAGTAGCCATTTGCTCCTGCTCTGGCGTGAAACTGGACAAAGGACATGGGTGTAGCCACCCCTCTGTCCTGTCCCTCCCTTAGGAGGGTCCCCAGAGATAGTCCAACCCCTTCCTTGGGTATAAAGTAGGAAACCTGACTACAGGACTTTAGATTTTACCTGGACTAAACTCTGCAAGCAGAAACCAAGTACTTCGACAGTCTACACTTCGCTGGACGACAGAAGAATCTCCCTTGGAGCAAAGGAGTTACTCCCCTGCAGCAGCAGGCACCTAAACGCATCTGACCGGTTTGATTCTCCCAAGCTCCTGAGGACTCCAAAGATTTCTGCAACACAGGAGGTGGGTTCCCAAGCGTCTGAGGTCGATCTGCTCTCTCAGCAATCCTGAGACCAGTATCCCTCGTGGGGACCGTGCAACCCGAACCCCTGTGCACCGTGTACTTTTGCAGCAGCATATGCTTTTTGGTGACCCCTGAGGCTGTGCATTGGGCTATGTGTAGTCCTGACCCCGAGCAGTATTTCCACAGAACATTTCCGGCCTCCACTCCATGAGTGCTCAGTGGGCTGGAACTTTGTGATTCAGCTCGAGGTCCCTTCGCGATCCCTGGTCCGTTGGCCTGTGGGTCCTAGCGAGGGTAACTTTGATTTCCCGTGGGCTTCCCTGGTTGCTCCAGATGTGCCCTGACTCCCATTAGCTTGGAGATTCTCCTGGACCTTGCTGGTCCTCACCATAACTTGTTTCCTCTACCCGCATGGGTTGCATTTGCCAAGGCTTGTTGGTGTTCAATCTGGACACTGATCCCTCAGCACTCTACATCCTTCGTGGGACAGCTCACCTCTGGACTTTGGTCATCGTTGACCTCTCCTGGTCCCCGTGGCTGCAGAGTCAAGCATCCTCTCTTCACACCTGAAGCACCTGACATCGGTGGGCATTAGTCTACCGAGCCCCTGGTCACCCTGAAGTGACCCAGACTCTGTCCCCTCTGCTTTCAGGTTCTTCTCACCTCGGATCCAGGCTTGGATTCCACCGGTCACTTTTCATCTTCCCGGCAGCAGCATTTCTTCGCATCACGCCATTGAAAAAGACGAGGGTTTCCGACACCACTTGACCCCTATGCACCCGGCTCCTCTGGGATAGGTAACATGGGTACCTCGGTACTCACAAGGGTGCTGGCCTTAAAACCTTCTATGTTCCAAAGGGTTTGCTTGAAGTCCTCTCCGAAGTGTCCTTAAACTGTAGTTTTCCAACCGCTTTTTTCCCATAGAGTTGTACGGAACATGCGTCTGTGTTCTCACACTGCACCCGTGCTCCGTGGGCTCCCTGTGTCACTCCTTTGGGTGGTTCCTTGGGGTCCCCCTTGATTCTACGTGCTCTAGGCACTGTATCTAGTGAAGTCGTTTTTGTTATACCATTTTTTTAGTATATGGATCGGTCTCCCCCTGGAGCCCGCTGTGTATTGTGCTATTTACTGTTGTTCTATTTATTAAGTATTGTGTGCCTTGTGCTCTAATCTCATAAGAGGTTAGTAGAGAGTGTTTAGTAATAAATACATATATTTTATATAACACTTGTGTGGTTCTCCTTTCATTTGATTACTCAGGAGGTTCTGATCTGGTAAAACAAGCTGCTTACATTAATTCAAGACTTAGCCTGAAGGCTTCTCTCCATAGCTACCACTAGGATAGCTTTGATAAAGGTTATCTTTACCCTAATCACCATAAGGGTTGTTTGGACTGGTACAGGGTGCCCACTTTAGATAGTGGACAGCATATACCAGGCCAACCTCCCACAACTTGCATATTACAATATCCATCAAATATTAACACAAAGTTGACCATTAGACTAGTGCAGTTTTTGGCTATTTTTAGAAATCTTGTAACTACTTAATATAAAGTAATGAGCGATCTGGGGAGGGGGGGGGGAGGATCCCAGCACCTGATTTTAGGCTGTGTTAATTCAGGTATTTTTTGAGAAAATGTATACGAGCAGGTAAACAGCAAGGTTGGGCTGCTAGGGTCCCCTGTAGTCCCTATCCAATCATGTTAAGGTAATTTATTCAACTTGGCAGCTTTGTCTTGCACATTGGTTCAGTATCAAAGTACGGTCTTGTATATAGGTACAAGATTCGACTGAAAACAATTGACCACTTTGCATATTGCCTATAATTTGCACACAAGCACTTTAATACCCATAGTAGTATTTTTATGAGAACGATAAACGGCAGTGCTATAAAATTTTTGCTGCTAGGGTACCCCATAGTGGTTGTTCCCTACCTCGTTTTGTTAAGTCAAACATTTTACTTAATTTTGCACTTTGGCCTTTATTAAAGTACAGTCTGGTACTAGGGTAGCATATTTGAATGAAAACCATTGTCTACTTAGTAAAGCATCCACTGCTTGAATTTGCACTTAAGCACTTTTACACCTATAATGGTGTTTTTAGGAGAAAGTTAATTGGCAGTACTATAAATTCGTTGTTGCTTGATCAAGTCATAGCGAGACTTTATTTTCTGTATTGGGCACTTTTATTATAATTGAAAGGGAGGGCTGAAGGAAAAGGTAAAGGCCCATAAACAAGAGGTTTTATGGTTGAAGTAGCCCCATGATGTTTTTGTAGGTCTTCTTTTTATCGTTCAGTATTGTATATTGTGTTATGTTGATAGTTTTAATTGACTAATAAACAATAATAATATCCATCAGATGATTGTTAGCAATAACATTTTCTTTAATTGCACAATTCCAAAAAGGTGAAATAGCATGTTTTATGATAGTTTAATCTGCAAATTCTGTCACTTATTAGGTCTTTCCTAATATTTCCTAGATATGAGGAACTTACAGCAGAAAAAAGAATCTGTGGACACCGCTTATTGATTTTGGAGAAAGCGAAGCAAGACTTCCTCAAAACAATAAAAAGGCTAGACAACAAGCAGGGCTTAGCAGTACAGGATATCCTGCTAGTATTGGAATATTTAGAGTCAGTATTGATCGTAAAGCATTACGAAAGAACTAGGGTTATTAAAAATTCAGGTACGCAAAACACAAAGACAATAGAAATCAAATAATGCATCAGATTCAGAGCCTAAATTTTATCTCTTACCCACTCCATACTTTAACTTACAAATATATCCAATACTTTCAGATTTCCTATTACACATTAGAGACATGGAACATTTGAGGGAGTAAGAAGAAGGTAAAGAGGATGAATTGTATCAACTGTAATTTTGAATGACCAAATTCAGTTTACAGCACATGAATGTCAGATAGTCAAATGTGTATGAACATTTCACCTTTGAAATTAACAGACCAAGGGAAAAAAGTGGATGAAGAATACACTGAAGGTGAATGACGACAAACTGTATAGGAAACAGTCCCTGGAATGCAAACTTTAGTTGGTTTCAACAAATATTTAAAAGACTATCACTGTCTTCAACTGCAAGCAAGAGGTAATGCAAAAAGGCTCTTACTTCACGACTACTCTTACTACTAATATTCTGGATTTTCAGTATAGTGCATTATAAGGTGTTAGTATCTATTTCAATTGAAGCTGGAAAATGTTTCAAGGTTCCTGTTCTTCTACAATCCTGATAGACCAACGATAGATGTTATTAAGGACATCCAACACACACACACACACACACAGGAGTTTTTCAATTTCCTTACATCAACAGGAATGGCACATCAGTCCATAATTAACTATATGAAAAATCTAAAAAGAGTTGTCCATTCTCTAATCAGAGCTACAGATCTGAGAGAACAGGATAGTGACCTTTACGCATTGGCTCAAAATGTTGAATTCATGATGAAGGAAATCAGTAGTAGCATTTTCAAAGAAGTGACTCACAAAAGGTAACAGTTATTGTTAGCAATACCATTTTCTTTAATTGCATATTCACAATTATAAAATGGCGAATTTAATATCTCTTTTGTGATAATATAATCTGCAATTTCTGTCACTTATGTCTTTCCTAATATTTCGTAAGAATAAAGAAAACATTACCCCTGGACACTGCTTATTGATTTTGGAGAAAACAAAGGAAGACTTCCTCAAATCGATAGAGAAGCTAGCCAACAAGCAGGGCTTCGCAGTGCAGGATATAATGCTTGTATTGTAACATTTATAATCATGATTCATCCTAAAGCATGTTGAATGAATAGAGTTGTTAAAACTTCAGGTACGTAAACACAAAAATAGGAATTAAACAATGCATCAGTATCAAAGCCTTCCTCTTTCATCTTCATGACCATGTGCAATATTTAATGCTTCTCTTTATTAAAAGGATCACTTAAATAATTGAAAACAATATCTAATAATAATACATTATCCTAATATTGCAGGCTAAAGAATGGATTAAGCAATGACCATTGTGGTCGTTGCTGTGGAAGAGCACAAAACAGCAGCCAGGAAGAGGATGTAGTCTTACGGCTAGAGCGGTCGACCTCGAAGCTGGGGAACTGGGTTACAGTCTCGGCAACGACGCTCAACAGCCTGTATTCTGGGCAAACCACTTAATCTCCCCGTACCTATCCAAAAAAAAAAAAAAAAAAAAAAAAAGGAATGTGTCCTTCTGTAACGGAACTTGTGCTATGTAAAGCGCTCTGATACCCGATGTCTCAGGTCTAGTTCGCGCTATATAAAACTCTAAAAAAAAAAAAATATAAAAAAAGATTGCATCATTTTGTTTAAATCGCAAAGAAGAACAGGTATTGAATTAAGAGAACTGTTTTTGTCATAGGCATAAAAACAGAATATTTACACACCAGCCACTACAAAGTCAGATGCACTCTTTACATCCCTACACTTGCTTTAAATCTGCCTATGAGTTGCATTTCTTACGTGTATAAACTATTTTTTGCTCACCCTTTAAATGCTACAGAATGTGAACTCGTCAGTCACAGATGCATCCTCATGCCTTCTCTGTGAATTCCTCTTAGTTTTTCCCTTTCCCTGCAGTCATGTGAGCAATATTTCCTGACGGTGAAGCCTGAGATATTAGTGAAAAATACAGCATCAACAAATGATAACTTTTTTTGTATCAAAGGGTGATTCAATTTATAATCCTTCAAATGATCCCAAACAATTTCATGAAAAGTATTATTGCAGTTCTTGTTGTGCCTTTTTGCGTTCATATATTCCTTACGGCTGATGTGTGTCTACTACTTTGCAATGGATGAGGGTTATTTGACATCCAAAGAGACGGCTGTAGAGTTTCTTCTGTTGACAATGGTATCGGCACATGATACCTTTAAAAAATACTTGAATATTCACATATGTCCAGCAGGATTCACATGTTAATAATTCTTACAGGTAAAATATCCCTTCAGTCACGAGTCAGCAAGCTAGACCAGTTTATGAGACCGCACCCAAAAAAAGACTGCACAGACGCTAAAAAGAGCCTTGTTGTGGGTTACATGGCACATTCTACTCCCACTGCTGAAAAGCATTATTGTATACTCTATTATAAATAGGTGTCTGATTTTTTTCATGTTGTGTGACTTTCTTATTTGGATGTTTGGTGCAGTTAGATGCTTTACACTGCGTTCCTTTGTCAAGCCTTGCTGCTTGAAGCCACAGCGACACAGGGTTGCACAAAGGTGATACAAATGAGCTTCACAAATGCATCACCAGTGCTGCATCGCAGATTTGGTGTGCATCACTAGTGATGCATGAAAAAGTAACTTTTATTAAAGGATTTAAAAATAAATGGAGATATACATTTTGTTTAGGATGTTAGGCTACTGTTGCATGCTTTTTTTTCCATTTTCAGACATTTTATGGCACTTTGAAGCGCTGCCGATCGATTGGGAAATTGATGATTTTTGTGATGAGGGATGATTCAAAAGTGCTGGAAATGCATTTGGGGAGTATTCAGGACACTTCAATTGCACCAATATAGTTTTTAAATGATTTTGATTTATTAAAACTTTTGACCTCTGAAAGGGGGGCAAGCTGAACTCTTACACCGCTCAGAGTTCCATGACCTCCGACACAAAAGTGACCTTGTCCCCCTGAAATTGAAAATGAAGCTTTTCAACTTTATTTATAAAACTATTTGTTATGTTTCATTCATAAAGTGCTTAGGATGTAATTACACACAAGATGGACGGAATGTTGCACATTGGCAAACATTCACCCCCAGTCACAGATCTGAGTTTAATCCATCGTTATTTTGCTTCACCATGCCATCCCAGTTCAGACATAGCCATATGCAAATCAGTCTTGACCCTGTGCCTCATGGGAAAAGTCCAGACCGAACTGCCAAGCCATCTCTTCCCTGGACCGGAATCAAGCATCCTAGGACTGGTTTTGGGCTTTCAGCCCTCATCAGCCAGGATAGCTTGACTCCAGTGGCGTAGTGAGCACGGGACCCACGTCCTAGTAATGGTAGGGGTGGCGTGGTGAAGCAAAATAACGATGGATTAAACCCAGATCTGTGACTGGGGGTGAATGTTTGCCAATGTGCAGCATTCCGTCCATCATCTTGTGTGTTTTGCATTTCGCACTAAGTGGGAAGGGTATGCCCAGACGTGGGTCCCGTGCTCACTACGCCACTGGAGTCAAGCTATCCTGGCTGATGAAGGCTGATAGCCTGAAACCGGTCCTAGGATGCTTGATTCCGGTCCAGGGAACATGGCTTGGCAGTTCGGTCTGGACTGTTCCCATGAGGCACAGGGTCAAGACTGATTTGCATATGGTTATGTCTGAACTGGGGTGGCGTGGTGAAGCAAAATAACGATGGATTAAACCCAGATCTGTGACTGGGGGTGAATGTTTGCCAATGTGCAGCATTCCGTCCATCATCTTGTGTGTTTTGCATTTCGCCTTAAGTGGGAAGGGTATGCCCAGACGTGGGTCCCGTGCTCACTACGCCACTGGAGTCAAGCTATCCTGGCTGATGAAGGCTGATAGCCTGAAACCGGTCCTAGGATGCTTGATTCCGGTCCAGGGAAGACATGGCTTGGCAGTTCAGTCTGGACTGTTCCCATGAGGCACAGGGTCAAGACTGATTTGCATATGGTTATGTCTGAACTGGGGTGGCGTGGTGAAGCAAAATAACGATGGATTAAACCCAGATCTGTGACTGGGGGTGAATGTTTGCCAATGTGCAGCATTCCGTCCATCATCTTGTGTGTTTTGCATTTCGCCTTAAGTGGGAAGGGTATGCCCAGACGTGGGTCCCGTGCTCACTACGCCACTGGAGTCAAGCTAGCCTGGCTGATGAAGGCTGATAGCCTGAAACCGGTCCTAGGATGCTTGATTCCGGTCCAGGGAAGACATGGCTTGGCAGTTCAGTCTGGACTGTTCCCATGAGGCACAGGGTCAAGACTGATTTGCATATGGTTATGTCTGAACTGGGGTGGCGTGGTGAAGCAAAATAACGATGGATTAAACCCAGATCTGTGACTGGGGGTGAATGTTTGCCAATGTGCAACATTCCGTCCATCATCTTGTGTAGGATGTAATTAGGCTTCTGTGAAACTCCATTTTTTTCATTTTAATCAATTTTTGAGTGTTTAACACTTTGATGCACCAATGATGTATTGGGACTTGGGCATTTTTTGCTTCAGAGAGACTTCAAAAGTGTTAGAAATTCATTTTGGAGGTACACAGTTCACTGCTATTGTACTAGTGATGCATGAAAAAGCAACTCTTATTAAAAGATTTAAAAATAAATGGAGATATACATTTTGTTTAGGATGTTAGGCTACTGTTGCATGCTTTTTTTTCATTTTCGAGCATTTTACGGCACTTTGAAGCGCTGGTGATGCATTGGGAAATTTATGATTTTTGTGATGAGGGACGATTCAAACGTGCCTGAAATGCATTTGGGAAGTATTCAGGACACTAATTGCACCTATGTAGTTTTTAAATGATTTTGAGGCATTACATTTGTTGACCTCCGTAAGGGGGGCAAGCTGAACTTTTACAATGCTCAGAGTTCCATGACCTCGGACACAAAAGTGACCTTGTCCCCCTGAAATTGAAAATGAAGCTTTTCAACTTTATTTGTGAAACTGTTCATTCTGTTTCATTCATTAAGTGTTTAGGATGCAATTAGGCCACTGTAAAACTTTTTTCATTTTAATCCATTTTTGAGTGGTTTTTAACACTTTGATGCACCAATGATGTATTGGGACTTGGGCACTTTTTGCTTCAAGGACTCTTCAAAAGTGTTCAAAAGGCTACAATTGGGAGCCAGACCCTGCTGCTATATCCCCCCCGAGGTAAAATATGGGTTACTGATATCCACAGGGACCCACAAATTGTCATGGGGGTTGATACCAGAAATTAGTAAAAGCTGTCAAAAAATATGTTAACAAGTTTTGCTAATTTTGCAAATAGCATTGCCCTGGATACCAGTCTCTTTGTGGGTACACAGGACCTAAATACACTTGTTAGAAAGCTTACATCTGATACTTTGAAGATGTTTATGTACCTTTTGGACTATATGAATATTTTTTTCAACTCCAGCCAAGGGGAAAAACCTGAAATCTTACCAGACTCAGAGCTCCATACCCTTGTGTAGAAGAAGTGACTCTGTCCCCTTAACACCTAAAAGGTTACAAATATTACTAACAGCTGTCTAGATCCTAGAATTGGGTCTCAGACACTGCTGCTATATCACCCGAGGTATAATATGGGTTCCTGATGTCCACATGGACCCAAAAACTGTCATGAGAGTTCATAGTAAAAATTAGCAAAAGCTGTCAAAAAATTATGAAGTAAAGTTAAAAATACCTGTCTAGCACACACCCCACTTCACTGTGTACACAATATCTAAATATACTTATTAGAAAGCTCATATCCGATACTTAAAAGTTGTTTATGTACCCCTGAATAATACATTGTCCTGATGTCCACAGGACCACTCACTGTAATACAATCAGACAATATTTTCTGAGATGAGGTTGCCCAAATGTGAGCAGAACTAGATAAAGATGTTAATTGGTCAAAACATGCCTAGCCTGCATGGGACATCCCTTTAGGGTTATAAAGGAGCCCTCACCTACATTTCCATCATGGCATGCTTCATCACTGGACTCCTCCCCCAGAAATTTTCTTATGGGTGGGTTCAACCAGAGATAAGAGAATTGTGATCTAGTATTTTTTACAAAAATCCACATAAAAAATACTTATACATCTGTTAATGCAGGCAGTATTTTTACATTGAGCGGTATTTACATTGCTACACAGTCGGTTATTGAAAACACTTAACATGTAGTGGGGTACGTAATGGTTATGATTTGTCTTCCCTTCTTTTTTGTTTTGTGTATATCGGAGTTAAGAAACTCCTGGATACTGCTTGTTTACAAGCTCTAGTTTGGTGCATGTATCATGCTGTGTTAGGCAGAAGTATGTACTAATTGTGAAGTGCACAAGATGTGGTTAAAGTAAATGTAAACTGCTATAAGATGGCACCCACCTTATTGAGTATTACAAAAGGGTCTTGTCTTCAATCAAACCGGATGGCTTTCTGTTTCACTTCCGGGGTTGGGAACGACCTCTGGGAACGGATTTTCTTTTCCCCTTGTCTGCGGTAACCAATTAGCCGGGTTGATGCCCACTTCCATCCAGGGAAAACTGCTTCCCTCCCTCTCCTCCATCAGCTTCATTGGCTCCCAGTGCATAAGCGGGTTATGTTCAAAATCTGCTGCACCGTTCATAATGCCTTGCATAACATTGGTCCCTCTTATCTTGCGGAGAAATTTATTCATTATGTGCCCTCCAGGACCCTTCGCTCAGGAGCCAAATCTCTGCTTGTGGTCCCTCGAGTCTGGAAAGCTAGGTTGGGTGGGAAAGCATTCTCCCACCTAGCCCCTCTCTATTGGAATCAGCTCCCTATACATTTGAGACAATGCTCTGATCATCTCAGATTCAGAAAGCTCCTTAAGACCATCCTATTCTGATTCTGCCAGTCAGCTTTCCCGCAGCACTGTCCGGAGCGCAGAGATACCCCTTCGGGGGTCGATTCAGGCGCTATATAAAATAAATAAATAAATAAATATAGAGCTGAGGGAGGCCCTGGGTCTGTGTATCCAGTACTGTACATGTAGCAGCTGTGCGGCCCTGTAGTATCTTTCAAGGTCAGGAGCATTTAAACCCCCTTCTGAGTATGCTCTTGTCAGTGCCTTCCATTTGACCCGGGGCTGCTTCCCAGCCCACGAAAGACGTATCATGAGAGTGCGCAGAGTGCCAAAGAGTGACTTAAGTAACAGGATGGGAATATTTATGAATAGAAAAAGAAACCAAGGGAGTATGATCATTTTCATTAAAGCAATACGGCCTATAAGGGACAAGGGGAGCCTAATCCACTTATCTATGGACTCTATTAATTTATGTATTGCCTGGCCATAGTTCTCCCTTATTACCATCTCAGGGTCAGTGTGGACCTGAATGCCCAGGTAACGTACAGGTTCCGTGGTACATTCAATGAGGTAATTAGTAACGGTAGGGGTGGTCGTGGGCGTCAGCGGGAACATCATTGATTTTTGCCAGTTAATGTGTTGTCAAGATCTCTCGACCTCCTGTAGCATTGGTTGCAGGTTTGAATCTGGGTTGTGTATGTATAGCAAAGTGTTGTCCACGTATGCTGCAATAAATCAGATTGTATTGTGGGACCTTATGCCTCTGTGCATGAAATTTCTGCATGGCACAGGCAAGGGGCTCTGCCGCCAGAGCATACAGTAGCAAGGACAGTGGGCAGCCCAGCCTAGTGCCTCTGGTAATTGCTATAGGTAGTGTGGACACCCATTAACTCTTACACAGGCCGTTGGTTTGTGTACAGGACCTCGACAAGCCTCAGGAACACCTCGCCCACCCCCCTAAGGACAGCATACAAGAAACGCCATTCAACCGAATTGAATGCCTTTTCAATATCAATGAAAAGGGCTGCCGCTCTGACATTCGGGTCGATGCGCTTTACAGTATCAAAGAGGGTTCTCAGGTTGCAAGCGAGAGCGGGACCTGGAATGAAACAAGTCTGTTCCTGACCCACCAATTTTGGGAGTAGGGGTGCCAACCTATTAGCCAGGATCTTGGCAAACAGTTTGGCATCTGTGTTGAGCAGTGACACCAGTCTGTAGGATGAACATTGATCGGGTTGTTTTCCTGGCTTCAGTAGTGTGATCAGTGTGGCTTTGTGCATCGAGGGTGGCATTATACAGTCTTGTTCACGAGGGAATAGTTGGGTTTTGAACTTAAAGGGTAATAGATAGCACAGGGTTCAATTGGATGAAGTCTAATTTCATTTAAGCTGCTGTGATTGGATGAATTTGTGTTGAGGAACAGGTTAAATCACAGGTGAAAGTTATTGTAGTATTTGGCTGAAATGGCAGTTATGCAGAGAGGCGAGCATAGTGCGGTCACAAATTACATCGGCACATAAGCAGATAAACTTTTTCCAAAAACGGGATGGAGGGTAGCTATAAGGTTAAATTGTCACCATCATTAGTTTGTCTGTAGGGGGTAGAGTCATGTTCAGTATTAGGTCAATGCAGAGAATTTTGGGCATGTTGAGCGTTTACTTAGCATTGCGAGCAGTATGGCAGGTTTATCATCGAGGATGGAGTGGGGGAGGTTTCCGCGTGCAGTAAACTCTTGAGCAGGTTAGAATATTATGACAGCACTTGGGGGGTGTTTTGTTAATCACTGTGTTTGAACTGGGTAGTGTTATGTTTAATAGATCGATTCGATCACTACCGAACGTGTTTATGTATAATTATTACAGTGTCTAAGCATGGAAGACTGACATGGGTTTTATGTTATTTGTATATTCAAACGGCTTCCCCTCACCAAGGGCACTATAAAGGCCCGAAATGCATTGGGATCAAGTTTCTAAGCTGTAAAACATGAATTAAATGTCCCTACGTGAAGCGGTAAGAGGCCTGGATAGGCACAACTGCCTCATGAGAAGAAAATGGGTCTTCGGACAGTATTATCGTGAATAAGAAAGTCAAGTTGAATGAACTTTGAAAAATATGGAATAAACAATTGAACATGGAAAAGGTTGTAAATCATTTCTTTGAAGCTGTGCGATTGGTAACGCAGCACCGAGTTGCTGCAATTTGCTCTACTATTATACAGTCTTGCACCATTTCCTCAAAAAGGTTCAACAGGTGCGGTCTTGAAATGTTTTATAGAAGACCACAGTCAGAATCACGTCGCTTTGTCGTTGGGCATGTCTTTGAGTGCAGATAACCTTTCTGTTGGGCATAGGGGAGCCAGTAGTCTCTCTCTATCGGTATTGTCCAGCCACTGCATTGCTATATATGCAAGGTATTTGTCATTTTTGTCCGCAGTGGGGTCGCGCGAAGTGTACAGTTGGTTATAGGCGTTACGGATTGTTTCCGCTATCTTAGGTGTGCCCTCTACTAATTCACTGTGTTCATTGTGTATGTGCAGAATATCATTATTACATCTAGTGGGTCGTGTCAAGGTAGCCAGCGTAGCACTTAGCCTATCTCCCTCTGCATACACCCTGGCTGTAGCATATTTGCCTAGGTGCTTAATCTCAGTACTGGCGAGCTCATCAAATTCTGCTAGGAGTGCCCTGATTTGCTAAAGGAGATTAGGGTCGCCACTGTCCTGAAATTGCCTCTCTAGGCTTTTCAACTCCTTTTCCAGTTGTGTACGAATCGACCTGAGGAACCCCGAGTGCTTGGATATTGTTATGCCACGGATGTATACCTTAAACGTCTCCCAAATAGTCCTCATCTTGGGGACACTCCCTGGGTTAGTAGCGAAGAACTCGTCTATCGCCTTTTCTAGGTCGTCTCGGAAGACTGAATTCAAAAGTGAGTATTGTGGGAAGCACCAGGTGTTCTCTCTAAGGGGCATGTTACTAACTGACAATTTTAGCAAGCCGGGTGAGTGGTCGGAGTAGGTGCGTGGCATGTGTGTACAATCGCAGACAAAGGGCAGCAGTGTCCGCGAAACCAGGCAATAATCTATCCTGGTATGCGTATCATGTACAGAGGAATAATGAGTGTATCCCCCTACCCAGGGGTGTTAGATGTCACCAGGCATCTGTGAGTCCCTCGGCTTCTGCTATGTTTGCTATAGCTTTGGCCACCCTAGATAGTCATCTGGGTGGACCTTGTGACCTATCCAGGTCTGGATTCTGTATACAGTTGAAGTCACCGCCCCCACATCTGAGGTATATGAGTGTCTAGCAAGTTTACCATGTAATAAGTTGTAGAATTGTGGATCGTCATGATTGGGCCCATATATTCCAACCAGTATCACAGTGAAACTATCTTTGTGGCAACTGGCTATAACATATCTACCGCCTGGGTCCACCTCCACCAACTGTATCTGCAAGCCTGCACTCCTGCGCACCCAGATCAACACACCCCTTGCGTGTGAAGTAAATCCTGATGCCACACATGTGCCCTTTATTAGTTTCTGCATCAACAGGCGGTTGTGGGGTCCAGGTGGGTCTCTTGTAGTATGGCCACTTCTACATGTTGTCTTTGCGGATAGGCCACAACTTTGCAAATCTTCCTATGATCATTAAGGCCCCGCACATTCCAAGATGCAAAGTTTAGCTGGGTATTAGTGCTCGTGATCTTATCTGCTGTCATAGACTGCAATTGTAGTGGAGTGAAATGTGGACATCATGCAACCAAGTATCCAGTTTGCACACCCAAGCACTGTCGAACATGCACTGCTTGCTGGCCTTAAAACTAAATTACAATGCCTCGTCACAAAACCTACAACATGGCAAGACTGGATCATTGTGTTACCCCCCCCCCCCAATCCAAGCAGGAAAGAAAGAACCAAAAAAAAAAAAAAAAAAAAAAAAAGAAGGAGAACTACTTATGTTACCCCATGTTGTGGAATACACTTGGGGGCGGTGGCTGCTTGCCTCCTGAACACACCACAACTTACTTCGCCTATGGTAAAGGATATGAAATCCAGGCTGGTTAAACAGCAGCCCACAGGAAAGTGTGTGCAGAACTCATCTATGTTGATTTACTGGCAATGATTTGTGATTGTAATGGCTAACTAATCTGTTACTGGCATGGCCCCGGAGCTCCAGTCCGCGACAAGAGTCATGGGTCAGTCGGTGATAGGGCGCTGAATCCAGTGAGACCATTCCATGGCCCACCGCCACATACAACACTTCCAGTTTTTCACAGTGATGTGGTTATTGCTCTTGGTTGCTGTGCGTGTTGTCGCCCCTCTCGGCTGGCTCTTGAAAGTTTATGTTCATAAGGTCTGCCAATTTAGCCCAACTGTGAGACCTGGCTTGCCTTTACCAAGTTTCTTGAGACCTTGCTGCAGCAGCTTGGGCTCATTGTATATCTTAATTTTGCCATTGTAAGACACTTTCAGTCTGGCAGGGTAGAGCATTTCAAAGTCTATCTTAAGTTCTCTTAGCTTACGCTTTATGTGCGCAAATTGTTTGCGTGCCTCTTGCACTTGTGGAGTGAAATCGGGAAAGAGCGCCATCTCCGACCCTTCGTATTTGAGCACACGCAACTCTGTCCTTACGCAGCGCTGCATCTCTGTCTCTATAGTTGACCAGTCGGGGGGGGGGGGGAGCGCCCGGGGGTGGTCTAGGGGCCAGAGAGCGGTGTTTGTGCTCCACTATTAATACCGGAGAAAAAGTGTTGTGCCCAAGTAGAGACACTAGCAGTTCAGTGAAGCAGCTGCCGGACGGACGTGCTTTTTGCCAGATCACGCTATTCATCTGACTGGCTAATTAAAAAGACTCCAACCGATGGGTGGAAGTCGTTTAAAAGAACTCCATTGAGGCTCCAACCGGCTGGTGGAGTCCTGAGAGGGTGTAATTATTAGCCCCACTTTGAATAAGAGGCACTTGATCATTGCAGACAGACTAAAGAATCTGCATTTTGGCTGTCCTTCCCCTTCCTGTCCTGAAGAAGACCCACCTTGACGCATTTTTACTTTTGCGCTACCAACAGGGTCGAAACGTCGACGACTACATATGTCCGCACAACGCTCAGGATCACAGTTTAATTTGCTAATGAATCCTGCGATATATGTGCTAAAATAAAAAGGACAAACATAAATTCTTCTCCCCTCACTTGAATGCATGTTTAATTGTCTTGTATATAGTGCACTTTCAACGTCACCCATCACCACATGTCACTTTTTCACCAACAGTCACTTATTCTTTATTACAATTGAATTTGTAAATTGTGACAGCCATGATTATTTGATATCCATTTCTAAATACAGTATTGAATACTAATATTGGTGTGTGTTATGGTTTAATTATTGGTATATGTTACAAGCAAGCTGTTGCTACTTACGTTTTCTAAGTAATTGAACACCCCGACAGAACCAATTGTTTTATTTTATAAGTAGAGACACTAGCAGTACAGTGATTAGCTCCATATTCCCGGTCATTGTGGTCTACGGGAGGCCCAAAATGCACACATTGTTGTGCCTAGAGCGCGCTTCTAAGTCCTCGGCCTTGTCTCGCAGCAATGTCATCAGACTCCCCATTTGCTTCTGTGCGGCCACAGTCTCAACCTGCACGTCTTCAGTTTCAGACAATCTGCGCCCCACCATGTCAGCCTCTCAGCATGCTTGTCAATGCGCTCAGCCATGCGACCAAACCTATATGAAAGTGAGTTGAGGCTTTGCTTCATTGCTGAGATAATATGGCGTATATCTTCCCCGTTTTCGTGTCTGTAGCCCGCTGTTCAGATGTCATGGGGTCGGAGTCCACCTCTCTGGCCCTGGACGATTTACGTTGCTCAAATTGCAGCTTAGGCCGGGACTTGTCAACCTTCTCCATTTTACTGTGGCTTGCCGCGGCAGGAGGATTGTTGTGGCCCTTCTTTGTGCATGTGTTGTGGATATTATTGGCTATTGCAACTGGTAACTGGGACAGTATTTATGTAGCAGGCATGCATGTCTGGAGAGTTATTGCTGTCTGTATAGCCACAGATTAATCCAGGCGATGGGTGCCGTTAGATTCCCTCTGGGCCCCAGGAATCTAGTATAAGGCCTCCAGGCGTGGTACCCGCAGCGCGCCCACACTCCTGGCATCACACGAGTGTCAGGCTGCACCGATCACCGATGGGCGCCCTCAGTATGCTGCCTGCGATGTCAGGTGGGGGTCATGCCACGCACCGTGGTCCTCCAAGCACAGCAGTACCTCAGGCTCCATGCGGGGTCCGCTGCTGCCTCTCCGCCCCTTGCAGACCATCCAGCCAGGTCGCAGGAAAGCCCGCAGCTCTGCTGTCTCTGCACACCGCCCAGGCCAAACAACAAACAGCGCCGCTGCCCATAAAACCAGTTCTCGTTGGGTCGCTGCTGTAGATCCACGGCACAGCAATTATCTCTCACAACGGGACGACGGGGCAGACGTGTAGCATCGTTCCCCTCAGCAGCATCCGGTAGCAGCCGCCACACATGACTGCTGAGGAGCGTCCAAATAGACAGGCAAGCGTGGGGACTGGGGGGCCAAGAGTGCAATCACAGTGTCACTGCTGCACCGCACACTGCGCCACCATGTAGCTAGGCCGCATTTCATTCATAACGCAATCTTGATGCGGCGGGTGTCTCAAATCACTGCACAGGCATTTTTCAGGATAGCTTGCTAAGAGCCACAATTTCACAACCAATTTCGGCACATTTATGTGCCAGGATGAAGGCGAAGTCTGCAGGATATTGTAGGCGGCCATCGGAGCTCACTCACACTGCAGCCATCTTTGAGTCAGGCAGGCCACGCCCCAAAAACACTTACTTTGCACTTCTTCCTTTCTCACGGTTTGTTGTAAGGTTCTCCAACTGCGATAGCAGTACCGTGAATATTCCAACCAGCGCAACATGGATCTTCTTTTTTGGTGGTTCTCAGAGCCTGTTTGACAAACAGGCTACAGGCGTCAAACAGGAGGCTACACAGACAAAACCAGCAACAGCAGAGGTAATTTGAGGTGTTGAATTATAGGGGCACAGTCTGTTCTCGCGAAGGTCCAGGGGCTTTGGGTGCAGGGGTGTCCTTTGACATCGGATTCTTCTGATCAGTCTCAGTCGGGGGATCCTCTGGATTCAGTCTGCAGGTGTTGTCGTGGGGTCCAGGAGGGATCAGCCAATACTGGACTTGGTCATGATCGCTGGAGAACCTGGACACAGGCTAGAGGCGTTGGGTGCAGAGTGGTCAAGGATCGGGGATCTGGAGGTCACCATAGTCCTTGGTGTTTGCTTTGTGGACAGAACCGCTATCCTCCAGAGTTCTGGTCTTCTTCAGAGGTAGGCAGTCCTACCAGGGTTTGTGGAGGTCACTGACTGCCGGACAGGTGTAATTTCTTTGCAAGATTCGAGGGCTGTAGACCGGCTGGTAGGGCTGGGGCCAAGTCAGTAGTCATCTTCAGTATACTTCTGCACGCGTCTTCTTGGTCCTTTTTCTTCTTTAGTCAGCAGGAACTAGTGTCCAGGTGGGGGGATCCACCTAAAGACTACATTTAGGGGAGTAGAAGGTATGGTCAATGGGTACCTTACCTGGGGTGAGTACACCCTCAATTATGCCACCCTCCTGTGGGAGGGGGCATAGTCCCAGCCCTGATTGGAGGGGTCTCCTCATCTTCAAGATGGAAGGGACAGAAAGATGTGCTTTACCTCACCTCCCTCACCTTATGGGTGGAGTTGGCAGAGGTGGGAACACCTGATTCTTCTAGGTTTTCCTGCTGGTTTTCCAGCCCAAAGTGGGGGTCTAAACCAGGGCTGCAATCTGCTGCTAATAGCGGTCGCTGGGGTTTGTATTACAAAGGCGGCAGACCTTTGAAGCTTTTCTCTCGAGCACTGTACCCCTTCTGGGGGAATGCTTTAAACTTAATTTAACTTTCAGAATGTAGAGGAGATCACTCCACCCTAGTGTGCCAATTGTCATGTCCATAACATATAGAGCACTAGCTTGGAAAAAAAATCTGGAAAATGTTTGCATCTTTTAACATTGACTGAAGTTCTGATTTGTTAATTTACGTATTACACACCCTCACTTGTTTTTTTTTTTTTAAACTTGCTGTTTTAAAACTGCAAGGGATGTCTTTAGCACATCTCTGCTCTTGCAATGAAGGTGTGTGTCTTTCCTTAAGGCAGGTGTGAAATTTCCTCCATTTGCATAACCAGAGTTGGGAGCTGGTGGGAGGAGTTGACCCTAATGAGGTGTGACTTTGCTCCCAGATGCACAACCTGAGCTGGGAGCTGATAGGAGGAGCCGACACTAGGGAGTTGTAACCCTATTCAACATTAGCCAATGCAATCCTTGCAGGCAATGTTTCAACCTTTTAATATCTGTTTAAGTAGCAGGCCCTTTTTCTACTAAAATCCTGTACTTGAGCTTTGCTGAGCACAGGTAGATACAGGTAGTCAGGATTGTTTAGTGTTCCCAGATGCCTTTCTTCCTTAAAACCTTTCGAGTGGATTCCCCTCTGAGGTAATGTGCTGTCTTTACAATGTTTAATATTTTAATGCATTGAATTAGTGTTTTTGTAGCATATTACAAGGATACTGAAATACATTGTAAGACAAAATTTGTTATTTTCATTAAATTGCCTTTTTATTTCCTTTCCAGCAAAGTGAATCGCATTCCGTTGGTTTGCACAAAGTGCTTTAAAAATTGTGAGCAGTTGTCGGTTTCTCTTGGCCCAAGTTTGCATGAAGAAAAGCACTCCTGAAGAGATTGCAGCAGTTGTTAAGGAGGCAAGAGAATCGATGATTGCTCATCTACTAAATGGAAGAATACACGCTTATGATAATCTCAAGCTCCTTTTCAATGAAGAGACCAGAAATACCGTCATCAATATGCTGGAAACAAAGGGGTGTTCTGTTGATGGAAAGCCTGTTGATCATGTTCTTATTTAAGTTAAATATTCTTTTTTTGCTTTCATTATTATTTAGTTTGCCACCATTAGAATCACCAAATCTATTTTCATATTTACTGTATTATATGAAATCAGACATAATTTGTAACCCGGAAATCTTTATAATTAATATATGTTCTCTATATTACTAGCACATGACTTCACCTTTGTGAGGATCTCTCGTCCATCCGCGCATGTTGTGTCGTCATCCGAAGAAACCTGTATGTTATTAACTGTTGCAGCTGCTCACTTCATGCTTTATCGCTCAATTATATGCCTTACTTTTAGACTTCCTAAAACACCCGATGAAGACTGAACATCTGAGAGAAGAGGAAGAAGAGGCTGCGGAATTATATCAACCATAAGTTCAAATGGCCAAAATCTATTTCCACCACATGCATCTCAAATAGTCATATTTATGAACAGTTTGTTTTATAAAACATTTCACTATTCAATCGACCACACCAAGTGAAAAAAAGTGGCTGACTACTACATGGAAAAAGGTGAACGACGGGGGACCGTATAAGAAACATTCCCTGGACTGCAAACTGTTAGCTGATTTCAGAAACTATCTAAAATACGATCTCTCAGTCTCCAACCACAAGCAAGAGGTAATGCAAAACAGCTTTAACTACTAGGACTACTCTTATTACCCACCAGGAGTAGAGCGCCCATTTCCTGACCCATTATAGTCAGATAGTCGCCTCTCCTTTATTCTTTTAATCAGGCAGGGGCCTTCCCAGAATAAAAGTTTGTTTTATAGGACTCCTGACTTGTTTTAACTATCACATTCACTACTACACCCACACAGACTAGGGCCCTCACACCCACGGCACCTAAACGGCGAGGAACAAAAGATCTCCGATAAAGAGCCCCTTTATGGGTGCCCGTCGGGTATTGCAGCGCCGACCCGACGAGGAGCAGGCCCATATGATGAAGCATGACACCTAGCTTGCTGGGTGTGTGAGGGCACTAGTTCCGAAAGGAGGAACTCCTCTCCTCCTACCACTGACTTGGCAGGAAACCCTGCCACCCTGATAACAACGAACTCTGATAATAAATCCTATACTCACGAAGGAACTACGTACCATTCTTCTTTTACTCTTATTACTACTAATACCCATTATATTCTGTAAAGTATATAACCGTTATGTGTATTTATTTATTTAATTAATTAATTAATTAATTTAAGCTGGAAAATGTAGCCAGATTCCTCTTCTTCTACAATCCTGACAGCAATCTATAAGTTTCATAAAGAACATCCCATGCACACTGAAGCTTTTCAACCTCCTGAAATCAACTGGGTTAGCACAGCAGACCATCATTAATTACATGAAGAATATCAAGCGCTTTGTTCACTATCACATCGTGGCTACAAATCTGAGAGAAGATGATAACGATCTCTATACATCAGCTCAACATTAACAGTGTGTGATGAGGGATATGCAGAAAAAAATAAGTAGAGACATTTCAAAGGAAGTCACTCACAGAAGGTAACAATTGATTCGTTGTGATGTATAATAGCCATTAGATGATTTTACACAATATTTCTTCTCATTGCACGTTCCCATTTCAAAAATCACGAATGTATTATGTTTCTTTACTATTGAATGGGCAAATCTTGTTAATTATTATGTCTTTCCTAATATTGCTTAGATAAAAGGAGTTTACAGCAGAAAAGAAGACCCCTGGGAACTGCCTACTGATTTTGGATAAGGCAAAAGAAGACTTCCTCAAAGTGATTGAAAAGCTGAATGCCAATCAGGAATTCTCCTTCCAGGATACACTGGTGGTATTGTATTATTTAGAGGCACTATTGCTCTTAAAGCATGTGCAGATACCGTGTGTTGTGAAGAATTTTTAGGTATGTAAACAAAAAGACACTAATAGGAATCAAACAATGCATCTACATTGAAGCCTTCATGCACACTCGGCATAAACGATATAGAATATTAAGGGCCCGATTAGAACATTGGTAGCTTACCTGCGTGCCTCCATGGCAGTGCCTTGCAGGAGCACCGCCAAAGCCTTACTCACACCGCCCGCCAGATTACAATTGTAATTCTTGGTGGGCAGGTGGTGCTCCAGCGGTGTTACGGCCATGCCTGTCTAAAGGCCAAAGGTAAGCCTCAGACAGGCACCACTGCAGCACGTTCTTGCATGGTGCGGCATACACCATGTGGTGCATACTGCACCATGAAGGAACTGGCCTCCCAGGCCCAGAGCAACAAGGGGTACTGTTAGGGCCTCGCATTGTCTCCTCACTGCCAGCCTTTCCATCTCGGGCTCACCACCATGGTAAGGCTTGTGGTGAGGCAACCTGTAAAACGCTCGTGGCACCACCAGCATATTGCTGCCTCTGACCACTGTGGGATCACAGATCCCTGCCAGATGCAGTGGTCCAGTGGCGGTCTAAACTCTAAATTTGTTATACGGTAGGCAGAACACCAGTCCAGTGTTTTGTGGACTGTCACCCCAGGTTCGGCCGTCCCATGGACTGCTGAACTCATAATCAGCCCCTTAATGTTTATCATTCTTAAAATTAGTCAATTTAATAAATCTAAACTATGTCTAATTATTATACATACCTTACAATTTTGCAGGCTAACGAATGGAGTGAACGAAGACCATATCACGATGAGGAGGGAGCTTACTTTGTGACTGTTGCAGTGAAGGAGCACAAAACTGCAGTCCAGCAGATGGCATCTTTTTGTTTAAGTTATGAAGAACAGGTATTCCTTTAAGATGCAATATATTTTTTTTGTGCAGCCACGAAAATGTTTTGAATATTTATTCACCCAGTACTACCAATTTAGATAATTCCATCGCATCCTAATGTTGTTTTAAAGTCTGCTTATTTGAGTAGCATCCCTCTTGTGTAAATACTACTGAATGTGATCACTGATGCATCTTCATGCCAGTCTGTGACCTCATTACCATTTTTCTTTTTCTTGCAGTGGTTTGAACAATATTTTACAAAGATGAGGTTCATGATACATTTTGTGTATCGTCAAAGGGGGATCCAATATACAACCCATCAACCAATCTTAATCGATTTCATGAAAGGTATTTCTACAATGCTGGCTGTGCCTTTTTGAATTCCCAGATTACTATTGGTCAGTGGTGTACAAGTACAATGGATGGGGATTCATTGGCATCCAAAGAGATGGCTTTAACATTGCTTATAACTAGCATTACTTTGTTAGGAATGGTCTAACTCATGACCCATATAATACCTTTATAAAATACATGACTTTAGTATAACGAGCAGGTTTCAAATGTTAATCATTCTTACAGGTGCAATGTTCCTGCAGTAACAGGTCAGCAAGCTAGACAAGTATATGAGACAGCAACTAAAAGAGACTGTATGGATGCCGAAAAGAGCCTTGTTGCTGATTACATGGCTCATTCAACTCACACTGCGGAAAAGCATTATCGCATGATGAGTAGAAAATAACTGTGCTGCATCAAAACTGCTAGATAAACTTGCACATGAAAACCCACGGTGAGGCAATATGCATTGTTTTTCATCTCTCTGATTTTAGAAAACAGTTACTATACCCATAATCGTTATGCTTTTAATGCAACTAGGTATTGTATTTAGACATTTATTTTGAACAATCATTAACCATTCTTACCATCTGTGTTTGTTTGCAGATGCTTGAACCAAGATACTATACATTGCAGACAGCCACTTAATGAGAGACAGCAAAGGTATGTTAAGTAAAATGTGCTCCTTTGTCTTTCGTATACAATCTGTCATAAATTATGACCAACTTATAGATCTTATTTGTTTTGCATGCTGTAATATACATTTTGTAAGCTACTGTTTCAGTATTAGGCTACTGACAATTCTAGATTTTATGCACTTTGCTTATATCTAAAATAACCAAACATGTAATCATCTCAATAAAATATTATTCACTTTGAATCACATAGCACTTTTTAATAATGCTATAATCTTTATTTTCTTTTGTCTGCTTAAAGGGCACAACATAATTGGCCTTCTACAGCCAAAGTACCTGGCGAAAATATTCATACATTTTGAAAAAGAATTTCCTGTGACTCTTAAAGTTGATACCCCAACAGGTTATGTTTTTTTCAGTTCTTGTACTAAATTTGTATATTTCATGTATTATCATAATTTGTATATCTACTTTGAAAAATAACAACTGTCTTTGAACGATACTGTGTTGATCGATTTTCTTTGACAGATCACAAACTATAACCAGAGCTAGTACCAAAAAGATAATCTTTATTTTAGTGTGAGCACTCCTCTGTACCAAAGTGAGAGTTGCTGCTTGAAGCCACAGCTACCCAGGGTTGCGCAAAGGTGATACAAATGAGCCTGACTGGAATCAAAACTGTTTTTGAGAGAGTATTCCATGATAAGGCCCCCAGCCATGTCATAAAATAAAATTAGTTCCTCACACTGGACAAAAATTTGTTCAGAGATTTGAGATTTATTATAGTTCAAAAACCCTCATCTGCCTTCTTTATAAGAAATAGGTTGCTGAGAAAACTTGTATTGGATTGGGACCTTCTGCATTGCCCCTTTGCTTAGTAACTCCTGAACCTCTTGCAAGATTGATTTAGATTCTAGTACACTGACTATTATTGGATGAAGGGAAACAGACTAATGGAAGAGAATAACATTTTGTCTGATAATCCTGACTAGTCTGTAAAACCCACTGGTCTGAAGTGATTAGTCTCAATTTGTTCTTAGAAAGAGTGAGCTTCTTGCACCCATCACCAAAGATGCAAATGCATCACCAAAGATGCAAATGCATCACTAGTGATGCTTCACACTTGATCTGTCTCACTAGTGATGCATGAAAAAGTAACTTTATTAAAGGATGTAAAAATATTTGGAGATGTACATTTTGTTGAGATATACCTTTCGTTTACCATGTTATTAAGTCACTTTTGCAAACTTTTTTCCTCATTTTTACCATTTTTATATGTTTTATGGCACTTAAAGCACAGATGAACAAGGAATTTAATTATTTTTTTCAACAGGGATACGCCAATCATGTTGATATTGGGGAGTATTCTTCAGGACACTACAATTGCACCCATAATTTATTTTAATGATTTGATCATTTAAAATACATTGACCTCAAAAGGGGAGCACGCTGAAATTATACCCTCAGAGTTCCTTGGCATTGGACACAAAAGCCCACCTGAACTTGAAAATGAAAAGTGTCAACCTAGTTTGTAAAACTATTAGTTGCTTTTCATTGGTTCTGTATTTAGCATGGTAATAAGCCACTGTAACACCCTTTTTATTTTCATTCTAGTCTATTTTTGAACATTTCTTTAACACTTTGATGCATCGATAGTGCATTATAAACTTAGATGATGATTATTGGTTCAGGGATACTTAACAAGTGTTGAGAATTTACTTTGGATAAACTCAGCACACTGCAAATGTACCTACATAGTTTTTAAATAAATAAAAATTAATTCCATTTTTGACCTTCGTGGGGGGGAGGTCAAGCTGAAATTTTACACGACTCAGAGTTCCATGACCTTGGGTAGAAGAAGTGACATTGTCCCTTTGAACCTGAACACCTCAAAATATTCCCATTACTAAAACGGGTGCCTGCATTAGCAAAGGCACTTCTTGGCATCTTTACCAGTGTTGGGTTTCTTAAACAGACGGTCTCTGATAGAGGGACTAATTTCATGTCTGCATGCCTAAAAACTATGAGGGATAAATGTGGTGCGAGCTACTAGTTCACTACTCAGTATCACCCTCAGACAAATGGTTTATTTGAAAGGTTCAACAAAATCAGGGAGGGCATAATATTAGCCCTCCCCGAAGTCTCAGAAGGAGATTGAATTTTCTGCTACTTTGTCGAAAATTAGCAAAAGCTATCAACTTTCTTTACATGTTTTCCTAAATTTGCAAATAGCTTAGACTGGATAGCAGACTCACTTTGAGTACACGGGACCAAAATACACTTGTTAGAAAGCTCATATCTGATGCTATGAAGGGGTTTAGGAACCATTTTGAATATATGAAATAGAGATAATTTGAAGTGTGTAATATTTGTGATATCAGTCTGCCATACTATGGCAATCTTCATGTCTCTGGCTTATTGCTAAGTTGCTTGAATACATTTTTGAATGTATAGTTTGTTTTGCTTTTTAGCAGCGAGGACTGCAAAGTCATAATTCACGTACCGTAATAGAGACAAAATTCTAAGTGCATATTATTGGCGAGATCGCATTGCCCGATTGCACCCATATCTATGCCTCTAGCGTATTTCGTGGACTTGATACAACTTTAGCTTTTTTAATACAATATTGTTTTAAACTTTAAGGGGTATGTTTGCAGGTGGCTGTTGACCTGAGGTGGGTCTGCCTTTCTTTCAGCCAGGTGTAAACTGCCTGCCCATTACAGGTCCTGAGCTGAAGCGTTAGGGAAAGGTGAGACTTAATTCTTCGGTAGAGTTCATGTTAGGGAGGGCTAACTCAATTGTGCATCAGTGAGAGCCAACTAATTCTTTCCAAGGAATGTTCCTCCCACTTAAACGGCTGTATAAATAGCAGGTTTATTTCCAAGTGAAAAATAGTACTTGAACAGCTGATGAGTACAGACTTATTCAGGAGTTCATAACTGTTTAGTACTTCCCAGATTAATTTCTTCCTTCAAGCTTTAAAAATGCATTCACCTGTGAGATAAGACTACATATTGGTGCTGTCCTTGCAATTTTTTATATTTTAAAATATTAAAATTGTCATGCTTTTAATTTTTGTTTCCTGTTTTGGTTATTTTTACATTAGTAGCCAAGTAGTACATTTTACATTTGTAGCCATTCTCCCTACCTGTTGCATAAAGATGAATTCTGATGAGGATTTAAGCCATGAAAGCTCACTTTTCACAGAAAGGTTAGCAAAGAATACTGTACAAATTGCTTTCATGAACCATAAAAGATTGAGATTTCATATATAGGGCAGAAGATGTTTGCTTTTAGCATTGCTATTCTGAATTAGTTTTAGTTTCTTCAATAATCAATGCCAATCTGGAAAGTACTCCTGGAATTTAGCATTCTTCTTCCCATTCCTGGCCTTTCCTCAAATGTATAGCCTCTAATAAGAGAGCGTACTGCATTGTTCAATTGTGGCTTTCATTTTGTGTCACACGTAATATTTAGCATATAGCTGTATTCTTCATCAGTTTTACCTGACCTATGTATCTTTCAAAACTATGTGTTAATACTTTTGATTATTTTAGTCTAGTTTTTTTTTCATAGTAATATAATGAATGACATGTTCTGTTAAAATGGGTTACTCTAATTGTGTGGCTCTCTTATTTCCTTTCCTGTCAAAGCAAATCACATACCTCTGGTTTGCAAAAGATGTTTTAAAAACTGTGGGCAGTTGGCAGTTCACTTGGCCAGGGTCTGCATGAAAGGAAGCACACCCAAAGGGATTGGTACAGTAGTGAAGGAAGCTAGAAAATATATTCTTGGTTATGAATTCGATTACTGCTGTGTTTTAAAAATTGTATAAAAGTTTGATTTTGTGGGAGGGCTTACCTTTTGCACTTTAACAATTCATTTAACTTACCGTTCGAGTGCAGGGGACAAGCCATTCCTGCTCTCACTTCCTGCTTTCTTGCGATTCCACCGGTAGGCACCATTTTTGGTTGGTGCATGCTCCAGTATTTTTACAATCACATCCCAGCTTATAAGTCACTGGATGCATAGAGGACACATGCAGCTGGCACGCCGAAGGCAAGCCCTCCTGCGCCTGTACGGGTCCAGATCTAAGCCAGTGCCGACCATGCTACAGGTAAGCTGAGCCACATGGTCTCTAACACAACCATAATCTACTTCTGGATAATACCTGGGATTAGATCATAAGCAACTTTGGACCCATTTCCCTTATCCCCACAGTAGCTAAACCTTTAGAGAAAAGGGTCAATAAACAGTTGTTGCATTTCCTGGAATCTGATTCTCTTCTGCAGGATTTTCAACCACGTTCTTGCTGGGGCTATAGCACTGAGTCTACTCTGCTAGAGGTATCAGAATTCATCAAGGAAAAACTAGATCAGGGTTCGCCTGTCCTGCTCATGCTGTTGGATTTGACCTCTGCCTTTTACACCATCTCCCATGCCAACTTACTTGACAGAATTGAGGTCAGAGGTCAAGCTTTGAACTGGTTGAAATCCTATTGGATCGCTCCCAAGAGGTCTTTCTTCCTCTTTTTACCTCTTCTTCTAAACCGCTGATATGCGGGGTCCCCCAGGGCTCACCGCTGAGCCAGACTTTTTTCAATATCTGAAGCCTCTTGCCAAATTGGTAGAAACATGAGGGGTGCGGGTGGTCTCTAATGCTCATGACACCCAGCTCTTTCTTGCTTTCCAGGAACATATGCCTTCATCTGTTAGTTCTTTTAAGCTGTGTCTGAAAGAGGTGGTAGCCTGGATGGAGGAAATTTATCTGAAACTCAACTCCAATAAAACAGAGGCTCTTTTCTGTGGCACTAAGTTTGTGTCAGATGCTAGTTTGTGGTGGCATCCTGAGGTAGGAGATCCTCTGACACCTATTCGTTGGCCAGAAACCTGATAGTAAAATTTTGATTTGCATCTTATTTTTGTACCCCAAGTCAGATCTCGCTCTGCTTCTTGTTTTGTCATCCTGAGATCCTTAGAAGAATGTTCTGTTTCATTCCAATGGACTCCCGAAAAACGGTTGTCAACGCTTTGATCACAGCTAAATTGTACTATGCTAACCTTCTCTATTTGGGCCTTTCTTCTACAACATCTTCAATTCATCCAGAATTCAGCCGCCCTCCTCATTTTGAAAATTCTCACTCATTTTTCTATTTAAGAAATATTCACTGGCTTCCTTTGATCAAGAGAATTCAATTTAAAGCTCTTACTTTAGTCTTGAGAGATTTCAAATCTAAAGAACCCTCTATATCTGGGGAAGTGACTGAGACCTTCTTTCCAGTCCAGAGCCTTGAAAAACAACAGCTTGAAACTTCTCCATATTCCTTGTATTTGTAAAGCTAGATGAGGTCGTTGTTCCTTTATGTACCTGGCTTTTAAATTGTGGAAGGCACTGCCACTCTGTCTCCGCTGCATCCCTTCTGAATCATCTTTTAGAAGCAAGCTAGCTGTGCTCTTTACAAATGTCCTGAATTGAATTCGATATGAACGCCCATCTTGATAAAGGAAGGATTTACCATTATGACAGTCTCAATGTTATAATAAATGAAGATAACCACAGCAAAGTTATATATGCTTGAAACAAAGGAGTCTTGTTACTGGAAAGCCCGTTGATCGTATATATTTCTTTATGTCATTCTTATTATGTACCATGTACATCACAAAATCTATTGTCATAGCTACTGTGTTATAGGATTTCATTCATAATCTTTAAACATTTTTAATTATTCTATGTCCACTAGTTCACTGACAAATGATCTTAACCCTTGGAGGGTCGCTATTCCATTGATAACCTTGAGCGCCTTGAGACCCTTACGGGTGAGTAGTCGCGCTTTAACAAACCCCTGATTGATTCATAACATAACGTGTATTTGTAAAGCGCACGTTCACCCCAGCAACGGGGCATCTTGGCGCTGAATAACAGATGTTTATTGTTACCCAACTCAATGGTACTCATTTTATCGACCTCAAATGGATGAAAGGCTGAGTGGACCCGCCGGGATTCGAACCTGTGACCATGAGGTCGAACACAGGCCTCTGCAGTGGATGCATTAGTCCACTGAGCCACCAGACCCGGCTAATGTTGTGCCTCCATGAGAGGAACCCTAATTTTTATTATCTCTTACCCACTCCATGCTTTAACTTTCAAATATATCCCATTTGAGAGATTAGGAAGGTAAAGAAGATGAATTTCATCAACTGCAGTTTTAAATTTACCAAATTCAGTTTTCATACATGAATCTCAGATAATAGATGCACCAATGATATATTTGGATTTGGGCATTTTTTGCTTCAGGGACTCTTCAAAAGTGTTCAAAAGGCTACAATTTTGAGCCAGACCCTGCTGCTCTCTCACCTGAGGAAAATATGGGTCCCTGATATCCACAAGGACCCACAAACTGTCATGAGAGTTGATACCAGAAATTAATAAAAGCTGTCAAAAAATATGTTTTTAACAAGTTTTGCTAATTTTGCAAATAGCATTGCCCTGGATACCAGAGTCTCTTTGTGGGTACACAGGACCTAAATACACTTGTTAGAAAGCTTACATCTGATACTTTGAAGATGTTTATGTACCTTTTGGACTATATGAATATTTTTTTCAACTCCAGCCAAGGGGAAAAACCTGAAATCTTACCCGCCTCGGAGCTCCATACCCTTGTGTAGAAGAAGTGACTCTGACCCCTGAACACCTAAAAATGTTACAAATATTACTAACAGAGGGCTGGATGCTAGAATTGGGTCCCAGACACTGCTGCTATATCACCGGAGAAATAATATGTGTTCCTGATGTCCACAGGGACCTACAAACTGTCATGAGAGTTGATACCGAAAATTAGCAAAAGCTGTCAGAAAATTATTAAGTAAAGTTAAAAATAGATGTCTAGCATACACCCCACTTCACTGTGTACACAGTATGTAAATATACTTATTAGAAAGCTCATATCCGATACTCAAAAGGTGTTTATGTACACCTGAATAATACGTTGTCCACAGGACCACTCACTGTCATAGTCAGACAATTTTTTCAGAGATGAGGTAGCCCAAATGTGAGCAGAACTAGTTAAGATGGTAATTGGTCAAAACATGCCTAGCCTGCATGGGACATCCCTTTAGGGTTATAAAGGAGCCCTCACGCACATTTCCATCATGGCATGCTTCATCACTGGACTCCTCTCCCAGAAATTGTCTTCTGGGTGGGCTCAACCAGAGATCTGAGAGCTCTTGATGTTGTCAGGGAAGAAGAATTAAAAGGATCTAGATTGTAACTAAAATGAATTATTTTAATGGTAGTTACTTTGATAAGGTTAAAAACCCCTTCAATGCATCAGATCTGAGCTTTCTCAACTTTTTTTGCTCATGTATCTAAGCAACATAAGTCTGCTCCTTCTCCCTTAAATGATTTCCTTGAAACTCCATAATCAAATAACAGCTCTTCTTCAACATTAATCTCTCTCAATGCAGTGAAAATGAATACAATTTGAATACTGCCAAATACAACTAGTGTTACCTGATTAGGCTTAACGCTGCACTTTTTCCTTGAATGATTTATTAACCATCCTATTGTTTTTATATTTGGGTGACACACGCAGGGCTGTGCTTTTGCATCTACACACAATTTCTTACCAGAGGGTTCCTGAAAGAAGAATAAGTATCTCATCTCTTCTTCTTGTGACTCTTGCATCATTCGATTCCCTTCCTCTGCAATATTTACCATTCAATGATAATCACAAATAATCTCTCCTTTCTTGAAGACTTGAGTAGTGATGGGTTTCTTTCCCTTTATGGCATCACTTGTGACATGAATCCCACTCCAAGATTCATGCTCCACCAAAGATGGTATTGCTTGATCGCTTGCGTCCCATTTTCTTGTTGCTGTAGAAATCCAACCTTCAATGATATCTTGTACACCTGGAAGGTTCTTGCGCCATTCCATTTTCTTGTATAAATGGTTGATTTGGTGTTCTGTCGGCATTCGTCTTGTAAAGTGTTCTGCAACATTATATAATTCTACACCCTTATGAAAAGATTTCATTAAAAGTCAAAACACTTACTCTGCACTTGTTCCTCTCTCAATGTTTGTTGTAAGATTCTCCAACTGCGATAGCAGTACCGTGATTTTTACCCGACCAGTGCAACATGGATCTTTTTTGGTGGTTCTCAGAATCTCAGTTTGACAAACAGACTACAGGCGTCAAACAGGAGGCTGAACAGAGAAAAACAGCAGAGATAAGTTGAGGTGTTGAGTCGTAGGGGCACAGTCTGTTTTCACCAAGGCCCAGGGGCTGTGGGTGCAGGGGTGTCCTTTGACATCGGATTCCTCTCACCAGTCTCAGTCGGGGGGATCCTCTGAATTCAGTCTGCAGGCATTGTTGTGGAGTCCAGGTGGGGTCAGCCAATGCTGGACTTGAGGTCAGGATTGCTGGGGAACCTGTTCTGGTTTAGTGGGCCACCTGGACACGGGCCAGAGGTGGGTGCAGAGTGATCAAGGATCGCGGGTCCAGGGGTCACCACAGTCCTTGGTGTTGTTTGCTTTGTGGACAGAACCGCTATCCTCTGGAGTTCTGGTCTTCTTCAGAGGTAGGCAGTCCTCCCAGGGTTTGTGGAGGTCGCTGAGTGCCGGACAGGTATCATTTCTTTGTAGGATTCTCAAGGGCTGTAGACCGGCTGGTAGGGCTGGGGCCAAGTCAATAGGCATCTTCAGTATTCTTCTGTACATGTCTTCTTTGTTCTTTTTCTTCTTTATTCAGCAGGAATTCGTTTCCAGGTTGGGGGATACACCTAAATACTAAATTTAGGGCCGCTTTAGGGGAGTAGCAGGTATGGTCGATGGGCACCTTACCTGGGGTGACTACACCCTCAATTATGCCATCCTCCTGTGGGAGGGGGCATAGTCCCAGCCCTGATTGGAGGGGTCTCCCCATCTTCAAGATGGAAGAGATGTGCTTTACCTCATCTCCCCCACCTTATGGTTGGAGTTGGCAAAGGTGGGAACACCTCTGATTCTTCTAGGTTTTCCTGCCGGTTTTCAAGTCCAAAGTGGGGGTGTATACCAGGGCTGCCATCTGCTGCTAGCAGCAGACGCTGGGGGTTGCATTACAAAGGCGGCAGGCCGTTGAAGCTTTCCTCTCAAGCACTGTACCCCTTCTGGGGGAATACTAGAAACTTAATTTAACTTTCAGAATAATTAGGAGATCAGTCCGCCCTGGTGTGTTAATTTTCATGCCAGTAGCAAATAGAGAAACTACTGAAACAAAATCGGGGAAATGTTTGTATATTTTCGGTTTTGGCAGCAAAGTCTTCAAAGTACACCAGACAAATACATTTATATCTCAAGAACCACATACGCTAGAAACTTAATTTAGCTTTCAGAATATAGAGGAGATCACGTCATCCTAGTGTGTTAATGTTCATGTCCATAGCATATAGGGAAATAGCTGGGGGAGGGGGAATCAGTAACATGTTTGCATCTTTTAACATTGTGACTGAAATTCAGATTTTTCTTAATTTACTTATTGCACACCCTCACTGGTTTGTTTTTTTAAACTTGCTGTTTTAAAACTACAAGGGATGTCTTTAGCACATCTCTGCTCTTGCAATGAAGGTGTGTGACTTTCCTTCAGGCAGGTGCGAAATTTCTTCCATTTGCATAACCAGAGATGGGAGCTGGCAGGAGGAGTTGATACTGGGGAGGTGTGAACTACCTCCCATCTGCCCAGCCTGAGCTGGGAGCTAGTGGGAGGAGCTGACCCTAATGAGGTGTGACTTTTCTCCCAGATGCACAACCTGAGCTGGGAGCTGGTGGGAGGAGCTGACTCTAGGGAGGTGTTAACCTACTCTACATTAGCCAATACAATCCTTGCAGATAATGTTCCACCCCCTGAATATCTGTACAAGTAGCAGGCCTTTTTCCCACTAATATCCTGTACTTGAGCTCTGCTGAGTAGTGGTGGCTACAGGTAGTCCGGATTGTTTAGTGCTACCCAGATGCCTTTCTTCCTTAAAATCTTTCGAATGGATTCCCCTCTGAGGTAATGTGCTGTCTTTGCAATGTTTGATATTTTAATGCATTGAATTAGAGTTTGTGTAGCATATAACAAGGATACTGAAATACATTTTGTCTTACAATGTGTTATTCTCATTAGATGGCCTTTTTATTTTATTTCCAGCAAAGCATTCCGTTGGTTTGCACAAAGTGCTTTAAAAAGTGTGAGCAGTTGTCCGTTTCTCTTGTCCCGAGTTTGCATGAAGAAAAGCACTCCTGAAGAGATTGCAGCAGTTGTAAAGGAGGCAAGAGAATCGATGATTGCTCATCTACTAAAAGAAGATTATACGTTTATGATAATCTCAAGCTCCTTTTCAAGGAAGATACCAGAAATACCGTCATCAATATGCTGGAAACAAATGGGTGTTTTGTTGTTGGAAAGCCTGTTGATCAAGTTCTTATGTAAGTTAAATATTCCTTTTTTGCTTTCATTATTATTAGTTTGCCACCATTAGAATCACAAAATCTATTTTCATATTTACTGCATTATATGAAGTCATACATAATTTGTAACCTTGAAACCTTTATAATTAATATATGTTCTCTATTTTACTAGCACTTGACTTAACGTTTGTGAGGATCTCTATTCCATCCGTGCATGTTACGCCGTCATCTGAAGAAACCTGTATGTTATTAACTGTTGCAGCTGCTCACTTCATGCTTTATTGCTCAATTATATGCCTTACTTTTAGACTTCCTAAAACACCCGATGAAGACATGGAGACTGAACAGCTGAGAGAAGAGGAAGACGCTGCTGAATTATATCAACCGTAAGTTCAAATGACAAAAATCTATTTGCACCACATGCATCTCGGATAGTCATATTTATGAACCGTTTGTTTTATAAAACATTTCACTATTCAATCTAACAGACCAAGTGAAAAAAAGTGGCTGACTATTATACGGAAAAAGGTGAACGACGTGGGGCTTTATAAGAAACATTCCCTGGACTGCAAACTGTTAGTTGATTTCAGAAACTATCTAAAATACGATCTCTCAGTCTCCAACCACAAGCAAGAGGTAATGCAAAAAAGCTTTTACTCCTATGACTACTCTTATTACTACTAATACCTATTATATTCAGTAAAGTATATAATAACTGTTATCTGTATTTATTTTAAGCTGGAAAACATAGCAAGATTTCACTTCTTCTACAATTCTGACACAATCGATAAGTTTCATTAGGGACATCCCATGCACACGGGAGTATTTCAACCTCCTGAAATCAACTAGGTTAGCACAGCAGACCATCATTAATTACATGAAGAATATCAAGCGCTTTGTTCACAAACACATCGAGGCTACAAATCTGAGAGAAGATGATAACGATCTCTATACATCAGCTCAACATTTACAGTGTGTGATGAAGGATATGCAGGAAAAAATAAGTAGACATTTCAAAGGAAGTCACCCACAGAAGGTAACAATTTATTAATTGCGAAGTATAATAGCCATTAGATGACTGTACACAATAACATTTCTTCTCATTGCACGTTCCCAATTCAAAAATCACGAATGTATTATGTTTCTTTACTATTGAATGGGCAAATCTTGTTAATTATTATGTCTTTCCTAATATTGATTAGAAATACAGAGTTTACAGCATAAAAGACGAGCCCTTGACACTGCTTACTGATTTTGGATACGGCAATTGAAGACTTCCTCAAAGTGATTGAAAAGCTGAATGCCAATCAGGAATTCTCCTTCAAGGACACACTGGTGGTATTGCATTATTTAGAGGCACTATTGCTCTTAAAGCATGTGCAGAGACCGTGTGTTGTGAAGAATTTTCAGGTATGTAAACAAAAAGACACTAATAAGAATCTTACAATGCATCTACATTGAAGCCTTCCTGAGCACTCTGCATAAACAATGGATAATATTAAGGGCCTGATTATGACATTGGTGGTCCTCCCGCGGTTCTTCATGGCAGTGCCTTGCAGGAGCACCGCCAAAGCCTTACTCACACTAACCACCGGATTATAATTGTAATTCTTGGTGGGCAGGTGGTGCTGCAGCGGTGTCATGGCCGTGCCTGTCTAAAGGACCAAAGGTAAGCCTCAGGCAGGCACCACCACAGCACGTTACTGCATTGCCTCACTGCCAGCCTTTCCATCTCTGGCTCACTGCTATGGTAAGGCTGGTGGTGAGGCAACTCGTATAACGCTCAACGGTGCATCAGTGGCACCACCAGCATATTGCTGCCTCTGACCACTGTACCACCACCGTTGGATCACAGATCCCTGCCAGTTGCAGTGGTCCAGTGGCGGTCGAAACTCCAAATTTAGTATACGGTGGGCGGACCACCAGTCCAGTGGTTCGTGGACTGTCACCACGGATTTGGCAGTCCCATGGACCGCTGAACTCATAATCAGCCGCTTAATGTTTTTCATTCTTAAAATAAGTACATTTAAATAAATCTAAACTATATCTAATTATTATACATATCTTACAATTTTGCAGGCTAACGAATGGAGTAAACGAAGATCATACCACGATGAAGAGGGAGCCTATTTTGTGATTGTTGAGTGAAGGAGCGAAAAACTGCAGCCCAGTAGATGGCATCCTTTTGTTGAAGTTATGAAAAATAACAGGTATTCCTTCAAGACACAATCTATTTGTATTCACCCAGTACTACCAATTTAGATGATGCCATCACATCCTAAAGTTTAAGCCTGCTTATTTGAATAGCATTCCTCTTGTGTAAATACTACAGAATGTGATCACTGATGCATCTTCATGTCTGCTCTGTGACCCGATTACCATTTTTCTTTTTCTTGCAGTGGTTTGAACAATATATTACAAGGATAAGGCCCGTTAAATAAATGAAAAAGAGGACAGTATCAACAATTGATCATTTTTTTGTACCGTCAAAGGGGGATCCAATATACAACCCATCAAACGATCTTAATCAATTTCATGAAAGGTATTGCTGCAATGCTGGCTGTGCCTTTTTGAATTCCCAGATTACTATTTGTCAGTGGTGTATAAGTTTACAATTGATGGGGAGTATTTGGCATCCAAAGAGATGGCTTTAACATGGTTTATAGCAAGTATTACTTTGTTAGGAATGGTATAAGCTCTTGACCCATATAATACCTTTATAAAATACCTGACTATTTATAGTATAACAAGCAGGTTTCACATAATTCTTGCAGGTACAATGTTCCTGCAGTAAAAAGTCAGCAAGCTAGACGAGTATACGAAACAGCAACTAAAAACTGTACGGATGCTGAAAAGAACCTTGTTTTTGATGACATGGCTCATTCAACTCTCACTGCGGAAAAAAATTATCGCATGATGAGAGTTGAAAATATCTGTGTTGCATCAAAACTGCTGCATCAACTTGCGCACGAAAACCCACGGTGAGGCAATAAATCATGGTTTTTCATCTATCTAATTTTTAGAAAACAGTTACTATACCCATAATCATTATGCTTTTATGCAACTATTTATTGTATTTAAACATTTTTTTGAACAGTCATTAACCATTCTTACCATCTGTGTTTGTTTGCAGATGCTTGAAACAAGATACTATACATTGCAGACAACCACTTAATGAGAGAAAGCAAAGGTATGTTAAGAAAACATGCTCCTTTGTCTTTCGTATAAAATCATCTGTCATAAATATAGACCACCTTGTAGATCCTATGTGTTTTGCATGCTCTAATTTACATATACATTTTCTAAGCTGCTCTTTCAGTATTAGGCTACTGACAGTTATAGATTTTATACACTTTGCATATATCTAAAATAACCAAACATGTAATCATTTCTATAAAAATTATTCACATTGCCTCATCTACCCCGCACAATTTTTCAATTAAGAATTTGGACCGTGAAGGGAAAAATGAGGGTGGGCTAGCTATTGTACACTGCTCCTCCTATGCATGCTCCTTCTCTTAACTAGTGATTGATAATAGCATTGAATGTGTATCCATCGCCATTGTTTTATCGGACCTTTGCTCTCTCCAGGGCACTTGTCTATCATCCTCCTAATATGCCAGGGGATGCGCTTCATCTGCTTCTGGATACCCTTGCCCAACATTCCTCCCTTCACGCACATTTTGTAGTATTAGCAGGTCTCCATCTTCATGTTGATGATTCTCTAGCAAACACACAACAATTTGTGTCTTCTTTGGAAGGATTCGATTTGCATCAGTTAGTCAAGGAGCTCTCTCATTCTTCTGGCCATAGACTTGATCTTATTTTGCTTCCACTGATTTGATTAGAGTCAGACTGGCTCTTAAGCACTCTTGGTCTGACCAATTTGATCCCTTTTGATATTTTGTCCCCACATTACATCACAGCCAGGCCCAAGGATCTACCTTGAAAACTTCAAGACCGTGGACCAAGATAACTGAAGCATCCTTTGTGTAGCGCCTATATCAATAATGGAATCCAGGAATATGATGTTGACAATTTCAGCAACTGGCTGATCTCAGCATTAGACTCCATTGCCCCCATTAGAACGTGCTTTTCAAGTAGACTCTCTCCTTTCACACCTTGGTTCCCAGAGGCTCTTATAGTGCACAAATGTGGCTGCAATAGACTAGAACTGCGCAGGAGGAGAGCCTAGGATAATGAGGATGAAGTAATAATTTAGTATTGCTGAAATGCTAGCATTCCTCTTTTTGGAAAGGGCAGAATTTTTTTATTTCTACTTCCATTTCTGAAGCAGCTATTAAGCAATGTGGACCCTTTAAAACTGTAATAAAAACGTTTTCCCTGTGCCACAGAAATGGCTCTTACTCATACCATAGACCTTTGTCAAGATTTCTCAAACTTTTTCTATGAGAAAGTCAAAAACCTTTTTTAACCAATTTTCTGCTTTAACTTCTTCTGTCGTGACCTCTCAAGTCTCTACTTCTTTTGGCCCTTTGCTCATGAGGTTTGCTCCCATTTCCTTGGCTGATTCTGTGATGGAACTTGCAAGGTGCAAATCAGGGTTGCCATTAGACCCCTGCCTTTCTAATACCAGCGACTGAAGTAGTGATTCCTATTATAAACATGTTGATGAATAAATCAATGGAATTGTGTAATGTTTCACTTAGCTGGAAATATGCTCTGCTGTTCCCACTCCTTAAAAAGCCATCTGCAGATCCTAAGGTCCTGAGAATCTTTAGACACATTTCTCTTATCCCCACAGTAGCTACACATTTAGAGAAAAGGGTCAATAAACAATTGTCACATTTCCTGGAATCTAATTCTCTTCTGCAGGATTCTCAATCAGGTTTTCGCTCAGGCAATAGCACTGAGTCCACTCTGCTAGAGGTATTGTAATTTATCAAGGAAAAACTAGATCAGGGTTCACCTGTGCTGCTCATGCTGTTGGATTTGACCTCTGCATTTTACACAATTTCCCATGCCAAATTACTTGACAGAACTGAAAGAATTGGGGTCAGAGGCCAAGCTTTGAACTGGATGTAATCCTTTCTATCGGATTGCTCGCAAGAGGTTTTTCTTCCTCCTTTTATCTCCTCTTCCAAACCGCTAATATGTGGGGTCCCCCAGGGCTCACCGCTTAGCCAGACTTTTTTCAATATCTATCTGAAGCCTCTTGCCAAATTGGTGGAACCATGATGGGTATGGGTGGTCTCTAATGCTGACACCCAGCGTTCTTGCTTTCCAGGAACATTTGCCTTCATCTGTTAGTTCTTTTAAGCTGTGTCTGAAAGAGGTGGTAGCCTGGATGGAGAAAATGTATCAAACTCAACACAAATAAAACGGAGGCTCTTTTCTTTGGCGCTAAGCTTGTCCAAGATGCTAGTTTGTGGTGGTATCCTGAGGTAGGAGGTCCTCAGACATCTATTCATTGGCCAGAAACCTGGAAGTAAAATTTGATTTGCATCTTACTTTTGTACCCCAAGTCAGATCTTGCTCTGCTTCTTATTTTGCCATCCTGAAATCCCTTAGAAGAATGCTCTGCTTCATTCCGATGGACTCCCGAAAAGCGTTTGCCCACAGCTAAATTGTACTATGCTAACTGTCTATTTAGGCCTCCCTTCTACAACGGCTTCAATTCATCCAGAATTTAGCCACCCACCTAATTTTGAAAATTCCCTCCCATTTTTCCATTTCCTTTCATTTACGCAATATTCACTGGCTTCCTTTGATCAAGAGAATTCAATTGAAAGCTCTTACTTTAGAATTTAGAGCCTTCAATCACAAGGGTCCTCTATATTGGAGGTAGAGACTGAGACCTTATTTCCAGTCCAGACCCTTGAGATCCAACAGTTTGAAACTTTTCCATATTCCTTGTATCTGTAAAGCTAGATGAGGTGGTTGTTCCTTTATCTACATGGCTTTTAAATTGTGGAATGCTCTGCCACTGTCTCCGCTGCATCCCCTCGGAATCATCTTTTAGAAGCAAGCTAGCTGTGCGCTTTACAAATGTCCTGAATTAAATTCAATATGAACACCCATCTTGAGAAAGGAAAGATTTACCATTATGACAGCCTCAATGGTATATTCAATGAAGAACCACAGCAAAGTTATCAATATGCTTGAAACCAATGGGTGTTTAGTTACTGGAAAGCCCGTTGATCGTATATATTTTTTCATGTCATTGTTATTATGTACCATCTACATCACCAAATCTATTGTCGTAGCTACTGTGTTATAGGATGTCATTCATAATCGTTATATCTTTTCAAATGTTTAATTATTATATGTTCACCGACAAACGATCTTATCCCTTGGAGGGTCGCTATTCCATGGATGCATATTGTGCCTCCATGTGAGGAGCCCAAAACTTTATAATCTCTTTACCCACTCCATGCTTACACTTTCAAATATAGCCCATACTTTCAGTCTTCCCATAACACATACCAGAAATGCAACATTTGAGAGCTTAGGAAGGTAAAGAAGATGAATTTCATCAACTGCAGTTTTAAATTACCAAATTCCGTTTTCATACATGAATCTCAGATACTCATGTGTATGAACAGTTCATTTTCTAAAACTTTTCACCATTCAAATTAACAGATCAAGGGAAAAAGTAGATGAATAGACGGAAGAAGGTGAATGACGATGGATTGTATAGGAAACATAGCCTGGAATGCAAACTTCTAGTTGGTTTCTGCAGGTATTTAAAAGACGATCTCTGTCTTCAACTGCAAGCAAGAGGTAATACAAAAAGGCTTCTACTTCACGACTACTCTTACTACTAATATTCAGGATTTTCAATATAGTACAAGTTTTTAGTATCTATTTCAATTGCAGCTGGAAAATGTTGCAAGGTTCCTGTTCTTTTAAAATCCTGATGCACCAACGATAGATTTTATTAAGAACATCCAACGCACACAGGAGTTTTTCAATCTCCTTAAATCAACAGGGTTAGCACATCAGATCATAATCAACTATATTATAAATCTAAATCTTTGTCCATTATCAGATCATAATCAACTATATTATAAATCTAAAACGTTGTCCATTATCAAATCAGAGCTACAGATCGGAGAGAACAGGATAGTGACCTTTATGCATTGGCTCAAAATTTTCAATCCATGATTAAGGACATGCAGAAGAAAAATCAGCAAAGGCATTTCAAAAGAAGTGATTCACATAAAGTAACAGTTATGACTTGCATATTACAATATCCATCAAATATTAACACTAAGTTGAACATTAGACTAGTGCAGTTTTGGCTATTTTTAGAAATCTTGTAACTGCTTAATATAATGTAATGAGCGATCTTGGGGGGAGAGGATCCCAGCACCTGATTTTAGGCTGTGTTAATTCAGGTATTTTTCAGGAAAAGGTATACGAGTGGATAAACAGCAAGGTCGGGCTGCTAGGGTCCCCTTTAGTCCCTATCCAATCATGTTAAGGTAATTTATTCAACTTGGCAGCTTTGTCTTGCATATTGGTTCAGTAGCGAAGTACGGTATTGTATATAGGTACCATATTCGACTGAAAACCATTGACCACTTTGCATATTGCCTATTCTTGCTATTTGAATTTGCACACAAGCACTTTAATACCTATAGTAGTGTTTTTATGAGAACGATAAACGGCAGTGCTATAAAAAATTGTTGCGGCTAGGGTCCCCCATAGTGGTTGTTCCCTACCTCGTTTTTTTTTAAGTCAAACATTTTACTTAATTTTGCACTTTAATCTTGCACTTTGGCCTTTATTAAAGTACAGTCTGGTACTAGGGTACTATATTTGAATGTAAACCATGGTCTACTTAGTATAGTAAATCTGGCTCTCCTCAGGATGTTTTACCTGCCAAGACTTCCATGCTGCTTCACAAACAGCTGGCTCCATTGATCTGCCCTATCCTTAATTCCTCGTTGACCTCAGGCATACTACCTACCGAATGGAAAGTTGCCCAAATAATACCAACTCGGAAAAAACCCAACGCTTCTCAGGAAGATCTAATTACCGCCCTATCTCCTTGTTGCCTTATTTGGCCAAACTCCTGGAGAAACATGTGAACCATTACCTTTCTGATTTCATGGAATCAACTGGGGGTTTAGATTCCTCCCAGTCGGGTTTTCGCCCCAAATTTAGTACAGAGACAGCTTTAGTTGCAGTCACAGACAATCTCCGACATTTCCTAGATAAGGGACAAGCGGTACTGTTAGTGCTGCTAGATTTGTCAGCAGCGTTTGACATGATTTCCCATACTATTCTTTTATCCAGACTAAGAAATGTCGGTATTCAAAATCAAGCCTATCTGTGGCTGGCTAATTTCCTAAACAACCGCACCCAAACTGTCACCTTAGGTTCTTTCCAATCCTCTACATCAAAGCTGACTAAAGGTGTGCCCCAGGGATCTTGCCTGAGCCCCACGTTGTTTAACATTTATGTGGCCCCTTGGCAGATCTACTGAGGACCCTGGGCTTCATCCCTGTTTCCTATGCGGATGACACCCAGCTGTTAATGGCATTTGACAGAAATTCTGCTAACACCCAGTTGGCCTTCTGACAACTTTCTCCAGTTGAATGCCAGTAAAAACGGAAATCATGCTCTTTGGAGAGGCACCCTTATTTTGGTCCCCAGAATGGTGGCCTTCCAATTTGGGTCCCGCTCCTACTCCCAAGGCAGTGGTGAAAAATCTAGGCGTGCATTTAGATATGAAACTAATCGATGGAAACACAAGTTTCAACCACAGTGGGCACCTGCTTCTTTACTTTAAGTCTTTTGAGAAAGGCTTTTCCTTTTCTCCCTCCAATAGTCAGGAAAACTTTGCTACAGGCCCTTGTGGCAAGTCGTCTTGACTACTGTAATGCCCTCCTGATTGCAGCCTCTGAAGCATCACTCAATAGACTTCAGGTGGTTCAAAACACTGCTGCACGTCTGGTGTCCAATTCCCCAGCCAAAACCGCTTCCTTACCTCTACTTCAGGGACTCCATTGGTTTCCTGTTCGGAAACTGATCCGCTTTACAATCTGCTGTCTAGTACACAAGGCACTCCACGGCAAAGCTCCCAGTTATCTTAGTGATAGTCTCACGCGTCATCAGCCCTCCAGAACACTCCGGTCTGGATCAAAATCTCTTCTTGTTGTTCCCCGGATTAAGAAATCACGCACTGGGGGGGGATGGCATTTTACTACCTTGCCCCATCATATTGGAATCAACTTCCACTTCACCTTCGTGAATGCTCCAATTATCTCCAATTCCGACGACTTCTCAAAACCGCGCTTTTTCAATCTCCTTCAATGACTCTGTAATCCCCCTCACCTACCCTATGCTGATCTCTATGCACTACTATAGCGCGGAGATGCCCCTTCTGGGGTGATTTGGGCACTCTATAAGCCACATAAATAAATACTTTGTACAAGCTAGGCCAGCCCTATTATATCTCCAGATGTTAGCTTCCCCCATGGTCTGTTTTGGGGTTGCAAGTTTTCTAACGGGAGCCATTAGGTGCAGGAAAAATTTGGTCTTTTAAATTGTTATTATACCTTTTATATGTTTTTATCTAGAGGCCCACTAAAAAAAGAGGATTATTTTATCTGATTGAGTCCGCTTTATTGCACTTTGCACTTTATAGAAAGCTCGGTACTGTAAATTTAGCTGGTCTTGGTCCCCTGACTGACAATAGGAGTGTTACAAATGCGGAATATTTTATTTTGAGCTTGTTCCTTTTTGCACTTTGCACTTTATAAAATGTTCTTGTACTGTATGTATCCTAGGGCTAGATTTTCTGGTCATTTGCAGGAATAACACAAGAGTAGCCTATTTTGTACTTAATATTGTTTGTCTATTTTGCACTATGTATTTTATAAATTGTTATTGTCGTGTATGTATTTTAAGCCTTGGTTACCTGGCTGATATTTAAAAAAATAATTGAGTTTTTACAAATGTTTTAATGAAACGTATGGTTGCATGATATGTTTTCTTTTATGACATTAAGTTGTCGAATAAAGCATTCTTGACTGACTGACACAAATAAATAATTAGCATCCACTGCCCCTGCTTGAATAAGCACTTTTACACCTATAGTGGTGTTTTTAGGAGAAAGTTAATTGGCAGTACTATAAATTCGTTGTTGCTTGATCAAGTGATAGCGAGACTTTTTATTTTCTGTATTGGGCACTTATTATAATTGAAAGGGAGGGCTGAAGGAAAAGGTAAAGGCCCATAAACATGAGGTTTTATGGGTGAAGTAGCCCCCTGATGTTTTTATAGGTCTTTTTATCGTTCGGTATTGTATATTGTGTTATGTTTATAGTTTTAATTGACTAATAAACAATAATAATAATATCCATCAGATGATTGTTAGCAATAACATTTTCTTTAATTGCACAATTCCAAAATGGTGAACTAGCATGTTTTATGATAGTTTAATCTGCAAATTATCTGTCACTTAAGTCTTTCCTAATATTTCCTAGATACGAGGAACTTACAGCAGGAAAAAGAACCTGTGGACACTGCTTATTGATTTTGGAGAAAGCGAAGCAAGACTTCCTCAAAATAATAAAAAGGCTAGACAACAAGCAAGGCTTAGCAGTACAGGATATGCTGCTAGTATTGGAATATTTAGAGTCAGTATTGACCGTAAAGCATTATGAAAGAACTAGTGTTATTAAAAATTCAGGTACGCAAAACACAAAGACAATAGAAATCAAATAATGCATCAGATTCAGAGCCTAAATTTTATCTCTTACCCACTCCATGCTTTAACTTTCAAATATATCAAATACTTTCAGATTTCCTAGAACACATTAGAGACATGGAACATTTGAGAGAGTAGGAAGAAGGTAAAGAAGATGAATTGCATCAACTGTAATTTTGAATGACCAAATTCAGTTTACAGCACATGAATGTCAGATAGTCAAATGTGTATGAACAGTTTATTTTCTAAAACATTTCACCTTTCAAATTAACAGACCAAGGGAAAAAAGTAGATGAAGAATACACTGAAGGTGAATGACGACAAACTGTATAGGAAACAGTCCCTAGAATGCAAACTTTAGTTGGTTTCAACAAATATTTAAAAGACTATCACTGTCTTCAACTGCAAGTAAGAGGTAATGCAAAAAGGCTCTTACTTCACGACTACTCTTACAACTAATATTCTGGGTTTTAAGTATAGTGCATTATAAAGGTGTTAGTATCTATTTCAATTGAAGCTGGAAAATGTTTCAAGGTTACTGTTCTTCTACAATCCTGATGAACCAACGATGGAGGTTATTAAGGACATCCAACACAGTAGTTTTTCAATTTCCTTACATCAACAGGAATGGCACATCAGTCCATAATTAACTATATGAAAAATCTAAAAAGGTTGTCCATTCTCTAATCAGAGCTACAGATCTGAGAGAACAGGATAGTGACCTTTATGCATTGGCTCAAAATGTTGAATTCATGATGAAGGAAATCAGTAGTAGCGTTTTCAAAGAAGTGACTCAAAAAAGGTAACAGTTATTGTTAGCAATACCATTTTCTTTAATTGCATATTCACAATTATAAAATGGCGAATTTAATAATATCATTTGTGATAATATAATCTGCAATTTCTGTCACTTATGTCCTTCCTAATATTTTATAAGAATAAAGAAAAAAATTACCCCTGGACACGGCTTATTGATTTGGGAGAAAACAAACGGGAGACTTCCTCAAATCTATAGAAAAGCTATCCAACAAGCAGGGCTTAGCAGTGCAGGATATAATGCTTGCATTGTAACATTTATAATCATGATTCATCCTAAAGCATTTTGAATGACCTAGAGTTGTTAAAAATTCAGGTACGGAAACACAAAAATAGGAATTAAACAATGCATCAGTATCAAAGCCTTCCTCTTTCATCTTCATGACCATGTGCAATATTTAATGCTTCTCTTTATTAAAAGGATCACTTAAATAATTGAAAACAATATCTAATAATAATACATTATCCTGATATTGCAGGCTAAAGAATGGATTAAGCAATGACCATTGTGGTTGCTGCTGTGGAAGAGCACAAAACAGCAGCCAGGAAGAGGATGTAGCCTTACGGCTAGAGCGGTCGACCTCGAAGTTGGGGAACCAGGTTCGAGTCTCGGCAAAGACGCTCAACATCCTGTGATTCTGGGCAAATCACTTAATCTCCCCCTGCCTAACAAAAAAAAAAAAAAAAAAAAGAAATGAATGTGTCCTTTTGTAATGAAACTGGTGCTATGTAAAGCGCTGTGATTCCCGACGTCTCGGGTCTAGTTCGCGCTATATAAAACTAAATTTAAAAAAAAAAAAAAAAAAAAAAAGAAGATCGCACCCTTTTGCTTAAATCGCAAAAAAGAACAGGTATTGAATTAAGAACTGTTTTTGTCATAGGCATAAAAACAGAATATTTACACACCAGCCACTACAAAGTCAGATGCACTCTTCACATCCCTACACTTGCTTTAAATCTGCCTATGAGTTGCATTTCTTACGTGTATAAACTATTTTTTGCTCACCCTTTAAATGCTACAGAATGTGAACTCTTCAGTCACAGATGCATCCTCACGCCTTCTCTGTGAATTCCTATTAGTTTTTCCCTTTCCCTGCAGTCATGTGAGCAATATTTCCTGATGGTGAGGCTTGAGATATTAGTGAAAAAGACTGCATCAACAAATGATACATTTTTTGAATCAAAGGGTGATTCAATTTATAATCCTTCAAATGATCCCAAACTATTTCATGAAAGGTATTATTGCAGTTCTTGTTGTTCCCTTTTGCGTTCACATATTCCTTATGGCTGATGTGGGTCTACTAGTTTACAATGGATGAGGGTTATTTGACATCCAAAGAGATAGCTGCAGTGTTACTTCTGTTGACAATGGTATCAGCACATGATCCATATGATACCTTTAAAAAATACTTGAATATTCACAGTATGTCCATGTCAGGTCCCGAGTTACTAACACTAGAAAGGAATGGGCAATCAGTGTAATTTCCAATCAGGCATTACGCAAGGTTAGGAATGGTGTGGCAAGAGTGCAAAGCCCTCTTTGGTGGAAACCTAAGATGGCCGACAAAAGGACAAGATGGATGCAGAGTGAGCAGTCTAGTGTTTAAGAAGACATGAAGGGTGAAGTGGAATTTAGACAGTTGAGGCATTAGAATCCTCGCACTTCACCTGAGGATTTTGAAGGTTCAGGTTAGATTTTTGTTAGCTCCAGTGCGGCGCGTTTTAGTTAGTCAAGGTAGAACTCGACGTTTCCTGTTCGTCGCGTTTGTTTAGTATTGCGGCGCGTATTTAGAACCTGAGTGTGAAGAATCTTAGAAATTCGAATTCCGTTAGTCACAATTTGCTTCAGACTTATTCTTAGTCGTTATTGAGGAATTAGGTTATTCCTTCCAGAGCTCTTCTTGGAGTTATTTTGTTTGTTCTTGGAGTCCTGGTTACTTAACGACGAACCTGTGTTCCCGCTAGGCGCATGAGCAGCAAGGTTGATTTCCTGACAGGAATGACGGCAAACGCTATTAGTGCATAGTGTTCTGTGTCGATATTCTCTGAGCTTTGTTTTCGCGAGCGCTTATGTTCCGTTGATATTTCTGAGTACTTCCTTCAGCACATGGTGTTCGTGCAGTCTAGCCCTACTCAGAGTCTGAATTGAAGGCAAGGGTTATTGCGGGCATTACAGTTGTGGTATTTTGGATTATGAAGTTGGCAAAGTGTTGAGGGAAGTCAGCGATATCCTTTTCCCTCTTTCGGTACCAGTTATTTTAGGCGCTGATAGGGTAGGAACATATCTACAGTGTCATACTAATTGTAGGACTTCCTGAGGAGAAATATTGTTCCTGGGTGCTTGTGCATATAATTTAAAATATCAAATACCTCACACTTACCTCGCACTAGCGCTCCAGGATTCCCGTTGTGCTCCATCAGATTAATTCCTGCAGAAGAAAGAAGAAAGAACGTATTCCAGACATGCAGACAATCCTATCAGCATCTCTATTACATAGCAGAAGAGAGGCAATAGCTACTAAATACTAGGGTAAGAGAATTATCATAAGGCAAGCACAAACACTGTAAAGTATACATTTAATAGGAGTCTAAAAGTAATATTTCTTTGCAGCAGAATTACCCAGACGAGAAATATTCCTGGTGAGAAGAACCAGACGAAGGTAGCAGTCTCTTCTTTATCCCAAACCCCTTTCCCCCGCTGGTTTTCTTCAGCCAGGTTGTTATCCAGAATTTGGCTGGGAAAATAGCAGGGGAATTGGGACTTAGCATCTTTCTGCTCCTGCGCAACAAGACCAAGTGTAATGGTCGTTCTGACAGTCCAGCAGGATTCACATGTTAATAATTCTTACAGGTACAATATCCCTTCAGTCACGAGTCAGCAAGCTAGACAAGTTTATGAGACCGCACCCAAAAAAAGACTGCACAGACGCTAAAAAGAGCCTTGTTGTGGATTACATGCCACATTCGTTTCCCACTGCTGAAAAGCATTATTGTATACTCTATTATAAATTGGTGTCTGATTTTTTTCATGTTGTGTGACTTTCTTATTTGGATGTTTGGTGCTGTTAAATGCTTTACACTGCGTTCTTTTGTCAAGCCTTGCGGCCACAGCGACACAGGGTTGCACAAAGGTGATACAAATAAGCTTCACAAATGCATCACCAGTGCTGCATCGCAGATTTGGTGTGCATCACTAGTGATGCATGAAAAAGTAACTTTTATTAAAGGATTTAAAATTAAATGGAGATATACATTTTGTGTAGGATGTTAGGCTACTGTGGCATGCTTTTTTTCCCCATTTTCGGCCATTTTATGGCACTTTGAAGCGCTGGCGATCGATTGGGAAATTGATGATTTTTGTGATGAGGGATGACTCAAACGTGCCTTAAATGCATTTGGGGAGTATTCAGGACACTTCAATTGCACCAATATAGTTTTTAAATGATTTTGATTTATTAAAACTTTTGACCTCTGAAAGGGGGGCAAGCTGAACTCTTACACCGCTCAGAGTTCCATGACCTCGGACACAAAAGTGACCTTGTCCCCCTGAAATTTAAAAAGCTAATTTTCAACTTTATGTATTCAAACTATTTGCTATGTTTCATTCATAAAGTGCTTAGGATGTAATTAAGCTACTGTGAAACTCCATTTTTTTCATTTTAATCCATTTTTGAGTGTTTAACACTTTGATGCACCAATGATGTATTGGGACTTGGGCATTTTTTGCTTCAGAGAGACTTCAAAAATGTTAGAAATTCATTTGGGAGGTACACAGGTCACTGCTATTGTACTAGTGATGCATGAAAAAGCAACTCTTATTAAAAGATTTAAAAATAAACTGAGATATACATTTTGTTTAGGATGTTAGGCTACTGTGGCATGCTTTTTTTTTTTCATTTGAGCATTTTACGGCACTTTGAAGTGCTGGTGATGCATTGGGAAATTTATGATTTTTGTGATGAGGGACGATTCAAACGTGCCTGAAATGCATTTGGGAAGTATTCAGGACACTAATTGCACCTATGTAGTTTTTAAATGATTTTGATGCATTACATTTTTTGACCTCCGTAAGGGGGGCAAGCTGAACTTTTACAATGCTCAGAGTTCCATGACCTCGGACACAAAAGTGACCTTGTGCCCCTGAAATTGAAAATGAAACTTTTCAACTTTATTTGTGTAACTGTTCATTCTGTTTCATTCATTAAGTGTTTAGGATGTAATTAGGCCACTGTAAAAACTCCTTTTTTTCCATTTTAATCCATTTTTGAGTGGTTAACACTTTGATGCGCCAATGATGTTTTGGGACTTGGGCACTTTTTGCTTCAGGGACTCTTCAAAAGTGTTCAAAAGGCTACAATTGGGAGCCAGACCCTGCTGCTATATCTCCTGAGGTTAAATATGGGTTACTGATATCCACAGGGACCCACAAACTGTCATGAGGGTTGATACCAGAAATTAGTAAAAGCTGTCAAAAAATATGTTTAACAAGTTTTGCTAATTTTGCAAATAGCATTGCCCTGGATACCAGAGAACACGGCGCTGATGTGGGGACCTACACGTCCTTCTTACGTGCTCAAGATGAAGATCCACGGTTAAATGCGACGTGGACATCGGAACATAGATTTTAATTTTCCAGTGGGATGGAATTATCACCACTGATGAAGGAACATTTTGGATTCTTGTAAGCCTTGAGAAAGTCACGGGACAAAATTCCTTTGTGCGACGAAACACGTGTTGGCTGATGCAAGAACAGAGAATAAAGAAAAGAAACCAAGCTCGAAAATTTCTCTGTATCATTTATGCTTGACTAAAACAAATTGGATAACTGCATATTACTTAAAAGACGTGTGCTGAGGATTGTGTTTATGATACCAGAAATTAGTAAAAGCTGTCAAAAAATATGTTAACAAGTTTTGCTAATTTTGCAAATAGCATTGGCCTGGCTACCAGAGTCTTTGTGCGTACACAGGACCTAAATACACTTGTTAGAAAGCTTACATCTGATACTTTGAAGATGTTTATGTACCTTTTGGACTATATGAATATTTTTTTCAACTCCAGCCAAGGAGAAAAACCTGAAATCTTACCCGACTCAGAGCTCCATACCCTTGTGTAGAAGTGACTCTGTCCCTTGAACACCTAAAAATTTTACAAATATTACTAACAGGTGGCTGGATGCTAGAATTGGGTCCCAGACGCTGCTGCTATATCACCTGAGGTATAATATGGGTTCCTGATGTCCACATGGACCCACAAACTGTCATGAGAGTTAATAGTAAAAATTAGCAAAAGCTGTCAAAAAATGATAAAGTAAAGTTAAAAATACATGTCTAGCGTACACCCCACTTCTGTGTACCAATATCTAAATATACTTATTAGAAAGCTCATATCCGATACTTAAAAGGTGTTTATGTACCCCTGAATAATACGTTGTCCTGATGTCCACAGGACCACTCACTGCCATACAGTCAGACAATATTTTCTGAGATGAGGTAGCCCAAATGTGAGCAGAACTAGATAAAGATGTTAATTGGTCAAAACATGCCTAGCCTGCATGGGAAATCCCTTTAGGGTTATAAAGGAGCCCTCACCTACATTGCCATCATGGCATGCTTCATCACTGGACTCCTCTCCCAGAAATAGTCTCATGGGTGGGTTCAACCAGAGATAAGAGAATTGTGATCTAGCATTTTTACAAAAAATCCACATAAAAATACTTATACATCTGTTAATGCAGGCAGTATTTTTACATTAAGCGGTTTTTACATTGCTACACAGTCGGTTTTTGAAAACACTTAACATGTAGTGGGGTACGTAGGGGGTATGATTTGTCTTCCCTTGTTTTTTGTTTTGTGTATATCGGAGTTAAGAAACTCCTGGATACTGCTGGTTTACAAGCAGTAGGTTGGTGCATGTATCATGCTGTGTTAGGCAGAAGTATGTACTAATTGTGAAGTACACAAGATGCGGTTGATGTAAATGTAAACCTTCATGAGATGGCACCCACCTTATTGAGTATTAGAAAAGGGTCTTGTCTTCAATCAAACAGGCTGGCTTTCCGTTTCACTTCCGGGGTTGGGAACGACCTCTGGGAACGGAGAATCTTTTCCCCTTGTCTGGGGTAACCAATTAGCCGGGTTGCTGTCCGCTTCCATCCAGGGATCGGGGAGGGACTCCCCCTGACTTCCGGCTCCCTGTCCGGTACTTCACTGGGCACTCGAGTCTTCGGCTCCTGTGGAGTATCGGAGCGCGGACTACTGGCGTGGTGGTAAGTGGGGAGGCCTTCCGATCGGGGATGGCAATCGGTAACATCTTTCCCTCACTTCAACAAGCAGGTGAGCGGGATCTCTTTTAATTTTACAGTGGGTTAAACAGATGAGCATGGTGACTGATACGCAATGGCTCTTATGTCTGGTTTTTAAGTCCTTCGGGTTTAAAAAAAAAAAAAAAACTATTCTAAAAAAGAAGAAAAGACCAATGCAGAGTGCATACATTTATGAGTACATCGATTACCTCTATTCTCTAGAAGATATTAGAGGCAAGTTGAGATTTTTTGACAGCACTTGATTAGGAAAGTAAAATAGTATTCATGTCCATTCACAGGTATGCTCTTTTGTGCTGCACTGTATCCTACAGAGGAGGCCACTTTTTAGCCCCCCCGGGAGTTGCTGGTATGAGCCCACCTGGCAACAACCTGGTAATTATATCATTATGTGAAGACACAAGATTCGAGATGTCGCAATTTGAAAATTGTCAACATATGATAACTGTTTACAACCTTGTGTTTCTTTCTTCTTGTCTCTGGCACTATCATTCTTTCGTTTATCAACCACCACAGACCCAAAGCATCAGTGAGGCAGAGATGCATCCCCGTGCCCTGATGAAATTGCCAAGAAGTGTTTGGGCATTGAAACATGTTGGCCGGTCAAGCTAAATATGGTCTAAACATGCCATTTCTTTTGAGTGTGGACACTATTGAAATAAAGTATGTGTAGAATAGTTGTTCACAACTCACTTTTAATCAGGAGATTCGTTCATCTTTGCTCACACTACAGGGCTTAAGATACATGATAGATGACATCAATATCTACAAGTTATTTTTTTCACCACTTCACATGAGCCTACAGATTAGGTTACACGTTTTTCTTTTCTGTCAAGAAAGTTGCCAATGATGACAGAACGAGCAAACTGGTGAGTACCAACCAGTAGCTCCGTGGATGGCACTTTCTAACTTTTCTCAAATTTTTTCTTTGATGGGTGTGAGTGTAGTTGTGGATGGTTGATAATTTTTAAATGAGGAACACTTAGAGGTAGGCATGACTAGACAATTCAGCATAGCCATACCTAGGAGTACATAATACCCATTCTATAGAAGCTATTAAGATCATATTGTGTTCCGTATAAACAGGTTATTGTTGTATGATTTCTATGAGTAGAGGGCTACCTGGTTACATTCCCTCTTTTGCTCCTTATTTTTCTATGAAGCTCTTGATGTTGTCAGGGAAGAACAATTAAAATGATCTAGATTGTAACTAAAATGAATTGTTTTAATGGTGGTTACTTTGATAAGGTTAAAAACCCCTGCAATACATTAGATCTGAGCTTTCTAACCTTTTTGCTCATGTATCTAAGCAACATAAGTCTGCTCCTTCTCCGTTAAATAATTTCCTTGAAACTCCATAATCAAATAACAGCTCTTCTTCAACATTAATCTCTCTCAATGCAGTGAAAATGATTACATTTTGAATACTGCCAAATACAACTAGTGTTACCTGATTAGGCTTAATGCTGCGCTTTCCTTGAATTATTTATTAACCGTCCTATTGTTTTTATATTTGGGTGGAACACGCAGGGCTGTGCTTTTGCATCTACATACAATTTCTTACCTGTTCCTGAAAGAAGAATAAGTATCTCATCTCTTCTTCTTGTGACTCTTGCATCATTTGAATCCCAAATTCTACAGTTATTACCATTCAATGGTAGTCACAAATAATCTCTCCTTTCTTGAAGACTCGAGCAGTGATGGATTTCTTTCCCTTTATGGCATCACTTGTGACATGAATCCCACTCCAAGATTCATGCTCCACCAAAGATGCTATTGCTTGATCGCTTACGTCCCATTTTCTTGTTGCTGTAGGAATCCAGCCTTCAATATCTTGTACACCTGGAAGGTTCTTGCTCCAATCCATTTTCTTGTAGAAATGGTTGATTTGGTGTTCTGTCGGCATTCGTCTTGTAAAGTGTTCTGCAGATAAAAAGGCAGTACTTGTGTGTTATGTAACATTATATAATTCTACACCATTATAAGATTTCATTAAAAGTCAAAAACACTTTGTAAACTTTAAGATTTTCCAACTTACATTCAGACAAGCAATACATACCATGAATTTCTCAATGTGCAGTACTGTTTAAAAGCAGTTGATATACACTTAAAAAACTATGTAGGTTACATCTTGGTATCCCACATCAACATGTCTCCTTGTGGGTGTGAAAGGGCCTTTTGCATATAAGCCCACCACGTGTTTAGTGTCTGTGCAACCCCATGACACCATATGCCCAAGTTTTACAAAAGGATGGGGACAATGGGCTTTTGGAAAGGTCCAACGTACATGCCCTAGATAATCAATAAAGAAGAGTACGTGGTTCCTCGGTGAATACAGAGTATTTATTGCAGGTCGTGAAAGGAAGGGGATTCTTCCTTTCGGAACTAGTGCCCTCACACACCCAGCAAGCTAGGTGTCATGCTTCATCATCTGGGCCTGCTCCTCGTCGGGTCGGCGCTGCAATACCCGATGGGCACCCATAAAGGGGCTCTTTATCGGAGATCTTTTGTTCCTTGCCGGTGGGTGCCGTGGGTGTAAGGGCCCTTTTGATTGTGTGGATGTAGTAGTAAGTGAAGTGAGTTAAAACAAGTCAGGGTGCCTTATGGAACATATTTTATTCTTGGTAGGCCTCCTGCCTGATTAAAATAGAAAAAGGAAAGGCGTCTATCTGACTATGATGGGTCAAGATCAGGGCGCTCTATTCCTAGTGGGTCAACATGTTTCTCGCCATTGTTGTCTTAAGGATCAAAGGCGATTCTTCAGGACCGTAAAGTGAGTCTATCTACACCCAGTGGTGTGGTGAACTACCTACCACTCTTGGATAAGCGGGTTGTGCGCCCGTTGTTTCTATGGACGACCTGTACGGGAGAAAAAAAGGGTATATATACTCTCAAGGACACAGTTGACCACAAGTGCCATCGTGCTTCCAAACAGATACTCTGTATTAGGTCCATAACTGACAGTGGTGATCAATAATATCAATAGTGGTTCGTTATTCATATCACCCAAAAAGTGTGTTCCTCAACGAAGTCTTCTGGTAAAACATACAGATTGTTGAATAAAACCAATTACTTTAAAACATTAATACAATGGTGAAGAAATGGTAGTAAAACAATTGGGTGATCAGAGGCCTTTTTCATGCAACTCACCCAATCACTAATTGAATCGTGCCTCGGCGTATCATGAGTGCGCAGAGTGCCAAAGAATGACTTGGGTAACAGGATGGGAATGTTTATGAATAGAAAGAGAAACTTAGGGAGTATGATCATTTTCATTAAAGCAATACGGCCAATAAGGGACAAGGGGAGCCTAATCCACTTATCTATGGACTCTATTAATTTATGTATTGCCTGGCCATAGTTCTCCCGTATTACCACCTTAGGGTCAGTGTGGACCTGAATGCCCAGGTAATGTACGGGTTCCATGGTCCATTCAATGAGGTAATTAGTAATGGTAGGGGTGGTCGTGGGCGTCATCGGGAACATCATTGATTTATGCCAGTTAATGTGTTGTCAAAATCTCTTGACCTCCTGTAGCATTGGTTGCAGATTTGAATCTGGGTTGTGTGTGTATAGCAGAGAGTGTCATCCACGTATGCTGCAATAATCAGATTGTATTGTGGGAACTTGTGCCTCTGTGCATGAAATTCCTGCATGGCACACGCAAGGGGTTCTGCCGTCAGAGCATACAGTAGCAGGGACAGTGGGCAGCCCTGCCTAGTGCCTCTGGTAATTGCTATAGGTAGTGTGGACACCTCGTTAACTCTTACATGGGCCGTTGGTTTGTGTACAGGACTTCGACAAGCCTCAGCAACACCTTGCCCTCGCCCACCCCCACCCTCCTAAGGACGGCATACAAGAAACGCCATTCAACCAAATTGAATGCCTTTTCAATATCAATGAAAAGGGCTGCCGCTCTGACATTCGGATCGACGCGCTTAACAGTGTCAAAGAGGGTTCTCAGGTTGCAAGTGAGAGAGCGACCTGGAATGAAACAAATCTGTTCCTGACTCACCAATTTTGGGAGTAGGGGTGCCAAACTATTAGCCAGGATCTTGGCAAACAGTTTGGCATCTGTGTTGAGCAGTGACAGCGGTCTGTAGGATGAACATTGATCGGGGTGTATTCTTGTCTTCAGCAGTGTGATCAGAGTGGCTTTGCGCATCGAGGGTGGCATTATAATGTCTTGCGCCATTTCCTCAAAAAGGTTCAACAGGTGCGGTAACAGCAGGTCTTGAAATGTTTTATAGAAGACCACAGTCAGACCATCAGACAACGGCGCTTTGTTGTTGGGCATGTCTTTGAGTGCAGATAAAATTTCTGTTGGGCATAGGGGGGCCATCAGTCTCTCCCTATCGGTATTGTCCAGCCACTGCATTGCTATATATGCAAGGTATTTGTCATGTTTTGTCCGCAGTGGGGTCGCGTAAAGTGTACAGTTGGTTATAGTAGTTACGGATTGTTTCCGCTATCTTAGGTGTTCCCTCTACTAATTCATTGTGTATGTGCAGAATGTCATTATTACAACTAGTGGGTCGTGTCAAGGTAGCCAGTGTAGCACTTGGCCTATCTCCCTCTGCATGTAGCATATTTGCCTAGGTGCTTAATCTCGGTACTGGCGAGCTCATTAAATTCTGCTATATGTGCCCTGATTTGCAAAACGAGATTAGGGTTGCCACTGTCCTGAAATTGCCTCTCTAGGCTTTTCAACTCCTTTTCCAGTTGTGTACGAATCGACCTTAGGAACCCTGAGTGCTTGGACATTGTTATGCCATGGATGTATACCTTAAACGTCTCCCAAATAGTACTCATCTTGGGGACTCCCTGGGTTAGTGGCGAAGAACTCATCTATCGCCTTTTCTAGGTCGTCTCGGCAGACTGGATCCAATAGTGAGTATTGTGGGAAGCGCCAGGTGTTCTCTCTACGGGGCATGTTACTAATTGACAATTTTAGCAAGACGGGTGAGTGGTCGGAGTAGGTGCGTGGCATGTGTGAACAATCGCATACAAAGGGCAGCAGTGTCCGTGAAGCCAGCCAATAATCTATCCTGGTATGCGTATCATGTACAGAGGAATAATGAGTGTATCCCCCCTACCCAGGGGTGTTAGATGTCGCCAGGCATCTGTGAGTCCCTCGGCTTCTGCTATGTTTGCTATAGCTTTGGCCGTCCCAGATGGTCATCTTGGTAGACCTTGTGACCTTTCCAGGTCTGGATTCTGTATACAGTTGAAGTCACCGCCCCCACATCTGAGGTATATGAGAGTGTCTAGCAAGTTTACCATGTAATAAGTGATAGAATTGTGGGTCATCATGATTGGGCCCATATATTCCAACCAGTATCACAGTGAAACTATCTTTGTGGCACCTGGCTATAACATATCTACCGGCTGTGTCCGCCTCCACTTCCTGTATCTGCAAGCCTGAACTCCTGCGTACCTAGATCAACACACCCCTTGCGTGTGAAGTAAATACTGATGCCACACATGTGCCCTTTATTCGTTTCTGCATCATAGGCCGGCTTGGGGTCCAGGTGGGTCTCTTGTAGTATGGCCACTTCTACATGTTGTCTTTGCAGATAGGCCACAACTTTGCAAATCTTCCTATGATCATTAAGGCCCGCTCATTCCAAGATGCAAAGTTTAGCTGGGTATTAGTGCTCGTGATCTTATCTGCTGTCATAGACTGCTATTGTAGTGGAGTGAAATGTGGACATCATGCAACCAAGTATCCAGTTTGCACACCCATGCACTGTCGAACATGCACTGCTTGCTTGCCTTAAAACTAAATTACAACGCCACGTCACAAAACCTACCACATGGCAAAACTGGATCATTTTGTTACCCCCTCCCCAAATCCAAGCAGGCAAGAAAGAACCAAACAAAATAAAAAAAGAAGAGAAAAAAGGAGAACTACTTATGTTACCCCATGGTGTGGAATACACTTGGGGCGGTGGCTGCCCGCCTCCTGAACACACTTGACAACTTACTTCGCCTATGGTAAAGGATATGACATCCAGGCTGTTCAAACAGCAGCCCACAGGAAAGTGTGTGCAGAACTCATCTATGTTGATTTACCGGCAATGATTTGTGATTGTAATGGCTAACTTATCTGTTACTGGCATGGCCCCGGAGCTCCAGTCCACGGCAAGAGTCATGGGTCAGTCGGTGATAGGGCGCTACAACGCTGAATCCGGTGAGACCATTCCATGGCCCACCGCCACATACAACGCTTACAGTTTTTCAAAGTGATGTGGCTATTGCTCTTGGTCGCTGTGCGTGTTGTATCCCCTCTCGGCTGGCTCTTGGGAGAAGTTTATGTTCATAAGGTCTGTCAATTTAGCCCAACTGTGAGACCTGGCTTGCCTTTACCAAGTTTCTTGAGATCTTGCTGCAGCAGCTTGGGCTCATTGTATATCTTAATTTTGCCATTGTAAGACACTTTCAGTCTGGCAGGGTAGAGCATTGCAAAGTCTATCTTAAGCTCTCTTAGCTTACGCTTCATGTGCGCAAATTGTTTGCGTGCCTCTTGCACTTGTGGAGTGAAATTGGGAAAGAGCGCCATCTCCGACCCTTCGTATTTGAGCATACGCAACTCTCTGGCCTTACGCATCGCTGCATCTCTGTCTCTGAAGTTGAGCAGTCGTGCGGGCCCCGGGGGTGGTCTAGGGGCCAGAGAAAAAGTGGGGCCAGAGAAAAAGTGGGGCGCCCAAGTAGAGACACTAGCAGTTCAGTGAAAAGCTCCATATTCCCGGTCATTTTGGTCTCCGGGAAGGCCAAAATGCACACATTGTTGTGCCTAGAGCGCGCTTCTAAGTCCTCGGCCTTGTCTCGCAGCAATGTCAGCAGCCGCCCCAATTGCTTCTGTGTGGCCACAGTTTCAACCTGCTCGTCTTCAGTTTCAGACAATCTGCGCTCCACCATGTCAAGCCTCTTAGCATGCTTGTCGACGCGCTCAGACATGCGATCAATCCTATACGAAAGTGAGTCGAGCTTACCATCAATGGTAGTGAGGCTTTGCTGCATGGCCGAGAGAATATGGCGTATATCCTCCCCCTTTTCGGTGTCTGTAGCCCACTGTTCAGATTTCATGGGGTCAGAGTCCTCCTCTCTGGCCTTGGACAATTTACACTGCTCAAATTGCAGCTTAGGCTAGGACTTGTCAACCTTCCCCATTTTACTGTCGCCTACCGCGGCAGGGGGATTGTTGTGGCCCTTCTTAGTGCAGGTGTTGTGGATATTATTGGCTATTGCTACTGGTAACTGGGACAGTTTTTATGTGGCAGGCATGCATGTCTGGAGAGTTATTGCGGTCTGTGCAGCCGCAGACAAATCCGGGTGATGGGCGTCGTTAGATTCCCTCCGGGCCCCAGGATTCTAGTTTAAGGCCTCCAGGCGTGGTGCCCGCACCCCTGGCATCACACAATGAGCGTCAGGCTGCACCGATCACCGATGGGCGCCCTCAGTAAGCTGCCTGCTATGTCAGGTGGGGGTCATGTCACGCACCGTCGTCCGCCAAGCACAGCAGTACCTCAGGCTCCATGCAGGGTCCGCTGCAGCCTCTCCGCCCCTTGCAGACTATCCAGCCAGGTCACAGGAAAGCCAGCGGCTCTGCTGTCTCTGCACACCCAACACAGCGCCACTGCCCAGAAAACCAGGCCACAGTTCTTGTTGAGTCGCTGCTGTAGATCCGCGGCACAGCAATTATCTCACAACAGGGAGACGGGGCAGACGTGTAGCACTGTTCCCCTCAGCAGCATCTGGTAGCAGCCGCCACAAATGACCGCAGAGGAGCATTCAAATAGACAGGCAAGCGTGGGGACTGGTGGGCCAATAGCGCAATCACGGCGTCACTGCTGCACCGAACACTGCGCCGCCATGTTGCTAGGGCGCATTTCATTCATAGCGCAATTTTGATGCAGCGGGTGCCTCAAATCACTGCACAGGCATTTTTCTGGATAGCTTGCTATGAGCCACAACTTCACAACCAATTTCGGCACATTTATGTCCCAGGATGAAGGCGATGTCTGCAGGATATGGTAGGCAGCCATCGGAGCTCCCTCACGCTGCAGCCATCTTTGAGTCAGGCAGGCAGGCCACGCCCCAAAAACACTTACTTTGCACTTTTTCCTTTATCACCGTTTGTTGTAAGATTCTCCAACTGTGATAGCAGTATCGTGAATATTCCAACCAGCGCAACATGGATCTTCTTTTTTGGTGGTTCTCAGAGTCTCAGTTTGACAAACAGGCTACAGGTGTCAAACAGGAGGCTGCACAGACGAAACCAGCAACAGCAGAGGTAATTTGAGGTGTTGAGTTATAGGGGCACAGTCTGTTCTCACGAAGGCCCAGGGGCTTTGGGTGCAGGGGTGTCCTTTGACACCGGATTCTTCTCACCAGTCTCAGTCGGGGGGATCCTCTGGATTCAGTCTACAGGTGTTGTCGTGGGGTCCAGGAGGAATCAGCCAATGCTGGACTTGAGGTCATAATCGCTGGAGAACCTGTTCTGGATTGGTGGGTACCTGGACACAGGCCAGAGGCGTTGGGTGCAGAGTGGTCAAGGATCGGGGATCCGGAGGTCACCATAGTCCTTGGTGTTTGCTTTGCGGACAGAACCACTATCCTCCGGAGTTCTGGTCTTCTTCAGAGGTAGGCAGTCCTCCCAGGGTTTGTGGAGGTCACTGACTGCCGGACAGGTGTAATTTCTTTGCAGGATTGTCGAGGGCTGTAGACTGGCTGGTAGGGCTGGGGCCAAGTCAGTAGTCATCTTCAGTATACTTCTGCATGCGTCTTCTTTGTCCTTTTTCTTCTTTAGTCATCAGGAACTAGTGTCCAGGTGGGGGAGTCCACCTAAATACTACATTTAGGGGAGTAGAAGGTATGGTCAATGGGCACCTTACCCGGGGTGACAACACCCTCAATTATGACACCCTCCTGTGGGAGGGGGCATAGTCCCAGCCCTGATTAGAGAGGTCTCCCCATCTTCAAGATGGAAGGGACAGAAAGATGTGCTTTACCTCACCTCCCTCACCTTATGGGTGGAGTTGGTAGAGGTGGGAACACCTCCGATTCTTGTAGGTTTTCCTGCTGGTTTTCCAGCCCAATGTGGGGGTCTAAACCGGGGCTGCAATCTGCTGATAACAGCGGTCACTGGGGTTTGCATTACAAAGGCGACAGGCCTTTGAAGCTTTCATCTTGAGCACTATACCCATCTGGGGGAATGCTAGAAACTTAATTTAACTTTCAGAATGTAGAGGAGATCACTCCACCCGAGTGTGCTAATTGTCATGTCCATAGCATATAGAGAACTAGTTAGGAAAAAAATCTGGAAAATGTTTGCATCTTTTAACATTCTGACTGTGAAATTCTGATGTGTTAATTTACTTATTACACACCCTCACTTGTTTTTCTTTTTTTTAACTTTGTTTTAAAACTGCAAGGGATGTCTTTAGCACATCTCTGCTCTTGCAATGAAGGTGTGTGTCTTTCCTTCAGGCAGGTGTGAAATTTCTTCCATTTGCATAACCAGAGCTGGGAGCTGGTGGGAGGAGTTGACCCTAATGAGGTGTGACTTTGCTCCCAGATGCACAACCTGAGCTGGGAGCTGATAGGAGGAGCCAACACTAGGGAGGTGTAACCCTATTCTACGTTAGCCAATGCAATCCTTGCAGGCAATGTTCCAACCTTTTAATATCCGATTAAGTAGCAGGCCCTTTTTCTACTAAAATCCTGTACTTGAGCTTTGCTGAGCACAGGTAGATACAGGTAGTCAGGATTGTTTAGTGTTCCCACATGCCTTTCTTCCTTAAAACCTTTCGAATGGATTCCCCTCTGTGGTAATGTGCTGTCTTTACAATGTTTAATATTTTAATGCATTGAATTAGTGTTTTTGTAGCATATTACAAGGATACTGAAATACATTGTAAGACAAAATGTGTTATTCTCATTAAATGTCCTTTTTATTTTCTTTCCAGCAAAGCGAATCGCATTCCGTTGGTTTGCACAAAGTGCTTTAAAGATTGTGAGCAGTTGTCAGTTCCCTTGGCCCGAGTTTGCATGAAGAAAAGCACTCCTGAAGAGATTGCAGCAGTTGTAAAGGAGGCAAGAGAATCGATGATTGCTCATCTACTAAAGGAAGAATACACGCTTATGATAATCTCAAGCTCCTTTTCAAGGAAGAGACCAGAAATACCGTCATCAATATGCTGGAAACAAATGGGTGTTTTGTTGTTGGAAAGCCTGTTGATCAAGTTCTTATGTAAGTTAAATATTCTTTTTTGCTTTCATTATTATTTAGTTTGCCACCATTAGAATCACAAAATCCCTTTTCATATTTACTGCATTATATGAAGTCATACATAATTTGTAACCTTGAAACCTTTATAATTAATATATGTTCTCTATTTTACTAGCACATGACTTCACCTTTGCGAGGATCTTCCGTCCATCCGTGCATGTTACGCCGTCAGCTGAAGAAACCTGTATGTTATTAACTGTTGCAGCTGCTCACTTCATGCTTTATTGCTCAATTATATGCTTTACTTTTAGACTTCATAAAACACCGGATGAAGACAAGGAGGCTGAACATCTGAGAGAAGAGGAAGAAGCAACTGCGGAATTATATCAACCGTAAGTTCAAATGGCCAAAATCTATTTCCACCACATGCATCTCAAATAGTCATATTTATGAACAGTTTGTTTTATAAAACATTTCACTATTCAATCAAACACACCAAGTGAAACAAAATGTCTGACTACTATACGGAAGAAGGTGAAAGATGGGGGGGACTGTATAAGAAACCTTCCATAGACTGCAAACTGTTAGTTTATTAAGAAACTATTTAAAATACGATCTCTCAGTCTCCAACTGCAAGCAAGAGGTAATGCAAAACAGCTTTTACTGCTAGGACTACTCTTATTACTACTAAAACCCATTATATTCAGTAAAGTATATAATAACCGTTCTGTAATTATTTAATTATTTAATTAAAGCTGGAAAATGTAGCCAGATTCCTCTTCTTCTACAATCCTGACACCATCGATAAGTCTCATAAAGGACATCCCATGCACACAGGAGTTCTTCAACCTCCTGAAATCAACTGGGTTAGCACAGCAGACCATCATTAATTACATGAAGAATATCAAGCGCTTTGTTCACTATCACATTGTGGCTACAAATCTGAGAGAAGATGATAACGATCTCTAGACATCAGCTCAACATTTACAGTGTGTGATGAAGGATATGCAGAAAAAAATAAGTAGAGACATTTCAAAGGAAATCACTCACAGAAGCTAACAATTGATTCGTTGTGATGTATAATAGCCATTAGATGATTGTAAACAATATTTCTTCTCATTGCACGTTCCCAATTCAAAAATCACGAATGTATTATTAGGTTTCTTTACTATTGAATGGGCAAATCTTGTTAATTATTATGTCTTTCCTAATATTGCTTAGGTATAAGGAGTTTACAGCAGAAAAGAAGAACCCAGGGAACTGCCTACTGATTTTGGATAAGGCAAAAGAAGACTTCCTCATAGTGATTGAAAAGCTGAATGCCAATAAGAAATTCTCCTTCCAGGATACACTGGTGGTATTGTATTATTTAGAGGCACTATTGCTCTTAAATCATGTGCAGAGACCATATGTTGTGAAGATTTTTCAGGTATGTAAACAAAAAGACACTAATAGGAATCAAACAATGCATCAACATTGAATCCTTCATGCTCACTCTGCATAAACGATGTAGAATATTAAGGGCCTGATTAGGACATTGGTGGTCCTCCCGCAGGCCTCCATGGCAGCACCTCGCAGGAGGACTGCCAAAGTCTTACTCACACCACCCGCCGTATTACAGTTGTAATTCTTGCTTGGCAGGTGGTGCTCCAGCGGTGTTACGGCCGTGCCTGTCTAAAGTCACAAAAAGGTAAGCCTCAGACAGGCACCGCCGCAGCACGTTACTGCAAGGTGCGACATGCACAATGTGGTGCATACTGCACCTTGCAGGAACTGGCCTCCCAAGCCCTGAGCCACAAGGGGGCACTGTTAGGGCCTCGCTTTGTCCCCTCACTGCCAGCCTTTCCATCTCGGGCTCACCACCATGGTAAGGCTGGTGGTGAGGCAACCTGTAAAACGCTTGACGGTGCTGCAGTGGCACCACCAGCATATTGCTGCCTCTGACCACTGTGCCACCACTGCGGGATCACAGATCCCTGCCAGATGCAGTGGTCCAGTGGCGGTCTAAACTCTAAATTTGGTATACGGTAGGCAGAACGCCAGTCCAGTGTTTCGTGGACTGTCACCCCAGGTTCGGCCGTCCCATGGACTGCTGAACTTATAATCAGCCCCTTAATGTTTATCATAATTAAAATAAGTCAATTTAATAAATCTAAACCATGTCTAATTATTATACATACCTTACAATTTTTCAGGCTAACGAATGGAGTGAATGAAGACCATACCACGATGAGGAGGGAGCTTACTTTGTGACTGTTGCAGTGAAGGAGCACAAAACTGCAGTCCAGCAGATGTCATCCTTTTGTTTAAGTTATGAAGAAAAACAGGTATTCCTTTAAGACGCAATATTTTTTTTTTTGTGCAGCCACGAAAATGTTTTGAATATTTATTCACCCAGTACTACCAATTTAGATAATTCCATCGCATCCTAATGTTGTTTTAAAGTCTGCTTATTTGAGTAGCATTCCTCTTGTGTAAATACTACCGAATGTGATCACTGATGCATCTTCATGCCCGTCTGTGACCTCATTACCATTTTTCTTGCAGTGATTTGAATATTTTACAAAGATGAGGCTCATGATATAAACGAAAAAGAGGACAGCATCAACAATTGATACATTTTTTATATCGTCATAGGGGATCCAATATACAACCCATCAACCAATCTTAATCGATTTCATGAAAGGTATTTCTACAATGCTGGCTGTGCCTTTTTGAATTCCCAGATTACTATTGGTCAGTGGTGTACAAGTTTACAATGGATGGGGATTATTTGGCATCCAAAGAGATGGCTTTAGCATTGCTTATAACTAGCATTACTTTGTTAGGAATGGTCTAACTCATGACCCATATAATACCTTTATAAAATACATGACTATAGTATAACGAGCAGGTTTCAAATGTTAATAATTCTTACAGGTGCAATGTTCCTGCAGTAACAGGTCAGCAAGCTAGACGAGTATCGGAAACAGCAACTAAAAGAGACTGTATGGATGCCGAAAAGAGCCTTGTTGCTGATTACATTGCTCATTCAACTCACACTGCGGAAAAGCATTATCGCATGATAAGTAGAAAATAACAGTGCTGCATCAAAACTGCTAGATAAACTTGCACATGAAAACCCACGGTGAGGCAATAATCATTGTTTTTCATCTCTCTGATTTTAGAGACCAGTTACTATACCCATAATCGTTATGATTTTAATGCAACTAGGTATTGTGTTTAGACATTTATTTTGAACAATCATTAACCATTCTTACCATCTGTGTTTGTTTTCAGATGCTTGAACCAAGATACTATACATTGCAGACAATCACTTAATGAGAGACAGCAAAGCTATGCTAAGTAAAATGTGCTCCTTTGTCTTTCGTATACAATCATTTGTCATAAATTATGACCCCCTTGTAGATCTTATTTGTGTTGCATGCTGTAATATACATATACATTTTGTAAGCTACTGTTTCAGTATTAGGCTACTGACAATTATAGATTTTATGCACTTTGCTCATATCTAAAATAACCAAAACATGTAATGATCTCAATAAAATATTATTCACTTTGAATCACATAGCACTTTTTACTAATGCTATAATCTGTATTTTCTTTTGTGTGCTTAAAGGGCACAGCATAATGGGCCTTCTACAGCCAAAGTACCTGGCGAAAATATTCATAATGTATTCATACATTTTGAAAAAGAATTTCCTGTGACTCTGAAAGTTGATACCCCAACAGGTTATGTTTTTTCCAGTTCTTGTACTAAATTTGTATATTTCATGTATTATCATAATTTGTATATCTACTTTGAAAAATAACTTTCTTTGAATGATACTGTGTTGATCGATTTTCTTTGAACAATCACAAACTATAACCAGAGATAGTACCAAAAAGATAATCTTTATTTTAGTGTGAGCACTCCTCTGTACCAAAGTGAGAGTTGATGCTTGAAGCCACAGCTACCCAGGGTTGCGCAAAGGTGATACAAATGAGCCTGACTGGAATCAAAACTGTTTTTGAGAGAGTATTCCATGATACGGTCCCCAGCCATGTCATAAAATAAAACTAGTTCCTCACACTGGACAAAAATTTGTTCAGAGATTTGAGATTTATTATAGTTCAAAAACCCTCATCTGCCTTCTTTATAAGAAATAGGTCGCTGAGTAAACTTGTATTGGGACCTTCTGCATTGCCCCTTTGGATAGTTACTCCTGAACCTCTTGCAAGATTAATTTAAATTCTAGTACACTGACTATTATTGGATGAAGGGAAACAAACTAATGGAAGAGAATAACATTTTGTCTGATAATCCTGACTAGTCTGTAAAACCCACTGGTCTGCAGTGATTTTTCTCAATTTGTTCTTAGAAAGAGTGAGCTTCTTGCACCCATCACCAATGATACAAATGCATCACTAGCGATGCTTCACACTTGAACTGTCTCACTAGTGATGCATGAAAAAGTAACTTTAATAAAGGATGTAAAAATATTTGGAGATATACATTTTTGTTGACATACCTTTAGTTTACCCCGTTATTAATTCACTTTTGCAATCTTTTTTCCTCATTTTTACCATTTTTATATGTTTTATGACACTTCAAAGCACAGATGAACAGGGAATTTAATTATTTTTTTCCAACAGGAATACGCCAATCATGTTGAAATGGGGGAGTATTCTTCAGGACGCTACAATTGCACCCATAATGTATTTTAATGATTTGATCATTTAAAAAAACATTGACCTCCATAAGGGGAGCACGCTGAAATTTTACCCTCAGAGTTCCTTGGCATTGGACACAAAAGCCCACCTGAACTTGAAAATGAAGTGTCAACCTAGTTTGTAAAACTATTAGTTGCTTTTCATTGGTTCTGTATTTAGCATGGTAATAAGCCACTGTAACACCCTTTTTGTTTTCATGCTAGTCTATTTTTGAGCATTTCTTTAACACTTTGATGCATCGATAGTGCATTATAAACTTAGATGATGATTATTGGTTCAGGAATACTTAAGTGTTGAGAATTTACTTTGGATAAACTCAGCACACTGCAAATGTACCTACATAGTTTTTAAATGAATAAAAATTAATTCAATTTTTGACCTTCGTGGGGGGAGGTCAAGCTGAAATTGTACACGACTCAGAGTTCCATGACCTTGGGTAGAAGAAGTGACATTGTCCCTTTGAACCTGAACACCTCAAAATATTCCCATTACTAAAACAGGTGCCTGCATTAGCAAAGGCACTTCTTGGCATCTTTACCAGTGTTGGGTTTCTTAAACAGATGGTCTCTGATAGAGGGACTAATTTCATGTCTGCATGCCTTAAGGCTATGTGGGATAAATGTGGTGTGAGCTACTAGTTCACTACTCAGTATCACCCTTAGACAAATGGTTTATTTGAAAGGTTCAACAAAAGCAGAAGGAGATTGTATGTTCTGCTACATTGTCGAAAATTGTTACAGCAAACTCTCCATGCCACTGGAATCAAGCTATCCTGGCTGAAGAGGGGTGAAACCCCAAAACCGGTCCTAGGATGCTTGTTTCCAATCCAGGGAGGACCTGGCTTGGCAGTTCGGGCTGGACTGTTCCCATGAGGCACAGGGTCAAGACTGATTTGCATATGGCTGGGTTCAAACTGGAATGGCGAGCAAAAAAACGATGGATTTAGGCCCAGATCTCTGTACTGGGGTGAATGTATGACATTGTTCTGCATTCTGTCCATCAACTGTTTTTACATTGTCGAAAATTAGCAAAAGATGTCAATTTTTTTTTACATGGTTTCCTAAATTTGCAAATAGCTTAGACTGGATATTAGACTCACATTTTGAGTACACGGGACCTAAATACACTTGTTAGAAAGCTCATATCTGATGCTATGAAGGGGTTTAGGAACAATTTTGAATATATGAAATAGAGATAATTTGAAGTGTGTAATATTTGTGATATCAGTCTGCCATACTGTGGCAATCTTCATGTCTCTGGCTTATTGCTAAGTTGCTTGAATACATTTTTGAATTTATAGTTTGTTTTGCTTTTTAGCAGCGAGGACTCCAAAGTCATAATTCATGTACCGTAATAGAGACAAAATTCTAAATGCATATTATTGGCGAGATCGCATTGCCCGATTGCACCCATATCTATGCCTCTGGCGTATTTCGTGGACTTGATACAACTTTTAGCTTTTTTAATACACTATTGTTTTAAACTTTAAGGGGTATGTTTGCAGGTGGCTGTTGACCTGAGGTGGGTCTGCCTTTCTTTCAGCCAGGTGTAAACTGCCTGCCCTTTACAGGTCCTGAGCTGAAGCGTTGGGGAAAGGTGAGACTTAATTCTTGGGTAGAGTTCATGTTAGGGAGGGCTAACTCAACTGTGCATCAGTGAGAGCCAACTAATTCTTTCCAAGGTATGTTCCTCCAACTTAAACGGCTGTATGAATAGCAGGTTTATTTCCCAGTGAAATATAGTACTTGAACAGCTGATGAGCACAGACTTATTCAGGAGCTCATAACTGTTTAGTACTTCCCAGATTAATTTCTTCCTTCAAGCTTTAAAAATGCATTCACCTGTGAGATAAGACTACATATTGGTGCTGTCCTTGCAATTTTTTATACTTTAAAATATTAATATTGTCATGCTTTTAATTTGTGTTTCCTGTTTTGGTTATTTTTACATTACTAGCCAAGTAGTACATTTTACATTTGTAGCCATTCTCCCTACCTGTTGCATAAAGATTAGATTCTGATGAGGATTTAAGCCATGAAAGCTCACACTTTTCTCAGAAAGGTTAGCAAAGAATACTGTACAAATTGCTTTCATGAACCATAAAAGATTGAGATTTCATATATAGGGCAGAAGATGTTTGCTTTTAGCATTGCTATTCTGAACTAGTTTTAGTTTCTTCAATAATCAATGCCAATCTGGAAAGTACTCCTGGAATTTAGCATTCTTTTTCCCATTCCTGGCCTTTCCTCAAATGTATAGCCTCTAATAAGAGAGCGTACTGCATTGTTCAATTGTGGCTTTCATTTTGTGTCACACGTAATATATAGCATATAGCTGTATTCATCAGTTTTACCTGACCTATGTAGCTTTCAAAACTATGTGTTAATACTTTTGATTATTTTAGTCTACTTTTTTTTTCATAGTAATATAATGAATGACGTTCTGTTAAAATGTGTTACTCTAATTGTGTGGCTCTTATTTCCTTTCTGTCAAAGCAAATCAAATACCATCTGGTTTTGCAAAAAATGTTTTAAAAACTGTGGGCAGTTGGCAGTTCACTTGGCCAGGGTCTGCATGAAAGGAAGCACACCCAAAGGGATTGGTACAGTAGTGAAGGAAGCTAGAAAATCTATTCTTGGTTATGAATTAGATTACTGCTGCGTTTTAAAAATTGTATAAAAGTTTGATTTTGTGGGAGGGCTTACCTTTTGCACTTTAACAATTAATTTAACTTACCGTTCGAGTGCAGGGGACAAGCCGTTCCTGCTCTCACTTCCTGCTTTCTTGCGATTCCACCGGTAGGCACCATTTTTGGTTGGTGCATGCTCCAGTCTTTTTACAATCACATCCCAGCTTATAAAGTGGTCACTGGATGCATAGAGGACACATGCAGCTGGCACGCTGAAGGCAAGCCCTCCTGCGCCTGTACGGGTCCAGATCGAAGCCAGTGCCGACCATGCTACAGGTAAGCCGAGCCACATGGTCTCTAACACAACCATAATCTACTTCTGGATAATACCTGGGATTAGATCCTAAGCAACTTAAGACCAATTTCCCTTATCCCCACAGTAGCTAAACCTTTAGAGAAAAGGGTCAATAAACAGTTGTTGCATTTCCTGGAATCTGATTCTCTTCTGCAGGATTTTCAACCACGTTCTTGCTGGGGCTATAGCACTGAGTCCACTCTGCTAGAGGTATCAGAATTCATCAAGGAAAAACTAGATCAGGGTTCTCCTGTCCTGCTCATGCTGTTGGATTTGACCTCTGCCTTTTACACCATCTCCCATGCCAACTTACTTGACAGAACTGAGAAAATTGGGGTCAGAGGCCAAGCTTTGAACTGGTTGAAATCCTTTCTATCGGATCGCTCCCAAGAGGTTTTTCTTCCTCTTTTTACCTCTTCTTCTAAACCGCTGACATGCGGGGTCCCCCAGGGCTCACCGCTTAGCCAGACTTTTTCCAATATCTATCTGAAGCCTCTTGCCAAATTGGTGGAAACATGAGGGGTGCGGGTGGTCTCTAATGCTCATGACACCCAGCTCTTTCTTGCTTTCCAGGAACATATGCCTTCATCTGTTAGTTCTTTAAGCTGTATCTGAAAGAAGTGGTAGTCTGGATGGAGGAAATTTATCTGAAACTCAACTCCAATAAAACGGAGGCTCTTTTCTGTGGCACTAAGTTTGTGTCAGATGCTAGTTTGTGGTGGCATCCTGAGGTAGGAGATCGTCTGACACCTATTCGTTGGCCAGAAACCTGATAGTAAAATTTGATTTGCATCTTATTTTTGTACCCCCAAGTCAGATCTCACTCTGCTTCTTGTTTTGTCATCCTGAGATCCCTTAGAAGAATGTTCGGTTTCATTCCGATGGACTCCCGAAAAACGGTTGTCAACGCTTTGAACACAGCTAAATTGTACTATGCTAACCTTCTCTATTTGGGCCTTTCTTCTACATCATCTTCAATTCATCCAGAATTCAGCCGCCCTCCTCATTTTGAAAATTCTCCCCCATTTAAGAAATATTCACTGGCTTCCTTTGATCAAGAGAATTCAATTTATAGCTCTTACTTTAGTCTTCAGAGACTTCAAATCACATGGGCCCTCTATATCTGGGGAAGTGACTAAGGGGCCCATTACGATACCCGGCGTAAAAAAATCCGCCAGGCATGGAAGCAGCAAAAATCCGCCCGCACACACCGTCTGAACACCGACCACGCCATTACGATTACACAAACCGAAAACCGCCATCGGCGGAAAAATCACACAAAATACCGCCCGCCAACGTCCGAGTCGGAGTCAAACCGCCCGCCACGGACGGAAACACGCACGACAACACAAAACCGCCCGCCCTCACGGCCGACACACCGCACGTGAAATTACGATCGCACCGCCATGAGCGCGGGAAAACCACAAATATACCGCCCGCCAGCGCAAACAACGCCGATGAGAATCGGCACGGCAGAAGCCATGGCGCCCACGTACCTGCACAGAAACCATCCGCTCACAAAACCAATAGCACACAACATGGCCAACAAGTCCACACAGCAAGGCACGCACAAATACACAAGCACAGTACACATCCCGAAAACACCACCCCGGACAAACAAAAAATACAAAGGCCAGAACCCCAGACACAACACACCTGAAAACAACAGACCATGAGGACACACCCACATAGGTGAGTACAAAAGCAGCACTCCCACAGACCACAACCCCTTGCTACATTGCAAACCGGAGAGGAGAGGACACAGTGACACAGCAAGGACAGCAGCACACCACAGAAACGCACACATCACAACCACCACCACCACCAAACACCTGCACCACAAACCCCCTGCACATTACACAACACACACCGCACCAGCACCACAAACACCATGGCACCACAAAGAATGCCCAAGTACACGCCCATTGAGCGGACGGTCATGGTCGACGAGATCATCAAGGTGTACCCACAAATCTATGGGAACATGGTCCAGCACACACCACTAGCCACCAGAAACAGAATGTGGAACCGGATCGTAGACCAGGTCAATGCAGTCGGGACCCTGCCCAGGAACAGAGGAGAAATAAACAAACGTTGGAATGACGTAAAGAGCCTGGTCAAGAAGAAGGAGGGCAAAAACAGAGAGCTGGCTGCCGTCACTGGCGGAGGGAATCCCGCGCTCTTCAAGACCTTCAAAGCGTGGGAGGAGAAGGTGCGAGTCATAATACATACATCCGGAGATCCTCGCCGGATTAGCAGGGGGAGTGGAGGCTGGTAAGTACAAACTAATGTATACCAGCACACCGCTATGTACTCACATGCACTACCACCATGCCACAGCTCCCAGGGACAAACACCCCCATGTCCAGCACACAATACACAACACATCACACACACATGCAACAGACACCACCACACACAGCCCAAACCGAACAACTGTAACATACGTGGGGACATGTGTACACTCAGCCAGCCACGTAACCACCAACAGGTCCCCAAATATGCCAGAAGCGCCACAACGAGCACCCACCACACCCATGTGTCCGCCACAGCTGCACTAACCGACAAGTAACAGGTAAGTGGCAGGAACACAAAGTGCAGTGGGTGGGACGGTGGACAGCCCAAGTACAACACACACCAGGCCCCTAGTCCCACAGCACAGCAAGGAGGAGCATCCCCCACACCCCACAGCCACGTGTCAGCCACCGCAGTGCACAACGACAGCCGAAAGGCAGACATCACGGTCCACAGCAATCGGTGTCAGTGGGTGTCCAGCCAACCCACGACCCACAACACCCCCCCCACCCCCACAGACCTGCAACATGGAGCACCCCCCGCTTAGAGCCATGTGGCATCCAGTACAGTGCACGCACGAACAACCTGCAGGTGGGAAACTGGACAGGGCTGGATTACTGGAGGCATGAGGACCATAACACGACCAACGTAGCAGACGAACACGCAGCACCGCCCACCGTCACGAACAAGTGAACAATGTGCACACGGACATGAACAACAGACTCACACCCCACATGACCCATCACAGACATAGCAACACCCAAGGAGCCACGTCTGCATGCACAAGCCACACTGAATATAGTACCACACGGCAGCCACTGTGCAACTCATCACACACAACCGAAACACCATTGAAGTCCTGTCCATGTAGCCCCTACTGCCTGTCAACCACACACCCCACAACTACGCCTATGTAAGACAAACACTAGACGCAACAGAGCGGAACAACATAAATGCACACGAACACCACTGAACCCATCAAACACACAGACACACCATGCACATACAACATACCATCCATCCCATCCGTCAGCCCCAGTCTCATGAAAGGCATGTCATCCGCACAGCTGCCACACATACAGCAGTCACGCTAAGATACATGCCCATGACCAACCATGTGCCAGAAGTCAATGAAGCGCACGACACACTGTGAGCAACAACACACAACATGGGCCACCCCCCCCCGAGCACTGCAGTGATGCACATGGCACAGGGCAGCACGCACACCAAGGAGATGGGACAACTGCAATACGTTGGCTGGCACACAACCATCACTCACTCATAACGATGCGTCCAATGCCATGTCCAGTAATCACAACAGACAGCAAATATGCAGGCCATGTCAAGCATGCACACACCTCAAACCATGCACTGTCATGCTGCCACAACACGTCACGTTCGGCACCCATGGCTCACAGCATGTACCCCAAAAGCATATTCCCTCCCAAATGCGAATCTGGGGCATGGCCCCCATGTTGCCATATGCGTTCCTAAGCGTTCCATTTGAACCCCAAAAGCATATCCCCTCCCAAATGCGAATCTGGGGCATGGCCCCCATGTTGCCATATGCGTTCCATTTGAACCCCAAAAGCATATCCCCTCCCAAATGCGAATCTGGGGCATGGCCCCCATGTTGCCATATGCGTTCCTAAGCGTTCCATTTGAACCCCAAAAGCATATTCCCTCCCAAATGCGAATCTGGGGCATGGCCCCCATGTTGCCATATGCGTTCCTAAGCGTCCCATCTGAACACCAAAAGCAAAGTACAAACCAGACCCAGGATGGGCCAGGAGCCCGCATACACCAGAGTCACAATAAGTAGGGGCACAGCAACACACCCATCGGCATGGCCAATCCGTCCCATGCCACATGTGCACAGCACACAGTCCCATTGCCAAGCACACACAACTACAGATGCTACAGCCACACACACGCCTCCGGGAAACCCATGTACGAGATTGCACGAACTGTTAATGTCAGACGACAAATACATACTTCGCCAGGTGCAACACAATAACAAATCTCATTCTCTCCACAGGTGACGAACTGCTGGATGCTGGGGATGGAGCCAGCAGCCAGCACAGCCAGCCTACAAGCCCCCATCGAGGACACACGGATCTGGAGGATCTGTCCTCCTCTTCGGACACGGACCACCAAGCAGGCCCATCTGGTGTGGCAGGGCCCAGCCGCTCCCCAGGACCCCTCCTACCCACCAACCCATCATCCAGGGCTGCTGAACATTCCCAGCCCCCTGCTGCCACTGTCGTTGCGGCCACACCCACGGTCATTGTGGCCACTACCACTGCCGCAACCATCGCTGCACCGACCACCACCGCCACCACCACCACGTCTTCGCTGGCACCAGCCCCAGTGCAGGTGGTGGCCCGGCCGACTGGATCCACCCTGGGAGCCACAGCGAGGACCGTGGTGAGCAATGTGGCTAGTGGGCAGGCCGGTGGCAGCAGGACTGGTAGGAGGAGCAGGGTCAGGGAAACGCCAGCCTCCCCTGGGAGCCATGCCCTGCCTCAAATGGCCAGAGTCCTTGGGGCCTATGAAGAGGCCCAAGGACAATGGGTCCGGTCTGCTTCAGACACGCGTGAGGTGCTGGGGGTGCTGAGGTCCATGGACGCCCGTATGGGCCAACTCGTGGACCTCATGGGCCAGCTGGTGGTGGCGGTGAGGTCACAGCCAGGGACAGCAGCTCCCCTCCGCCACCACCTGCCGGGGCGCAGGGTGGAGCAGCAGTGTCCAGTTCCCCTGCGTCCACAGCCAGTGAGCACCCCTCAACCACCAGCATGTCGCAAGCAGGCACCCCCCTCGCAAACGTGGAAGGGGCCGTCCGAAGTGGAAACAGATCTCCCGGGAGGACTTCGCACGCTCCAAACGCAAGTGAGGCAGCCAGCCAGCCTTCCGCCAGCCTTCCTTGACCAGCCACTGCATTGACTTGGACTACGATCCCACTCCACACAGCCATCTGGATGGCATGTGTGTGTTGGACTATGGACATAGAACCAGTGGGTACACCCTGAGCATCACGCAGCCATGACCGACAGCTCATTGTCACTGCACGCACCACTTTTGTCATCACCTTACACACAATCACATGTCACAGTTTGTAATAAATGCACCTTTTACACTAACTGCTGTTTGTGCCCTGTGTTTTATTTGTACGGAATACAACGGCCACCTTGGGCGGAAAGGCACCTGATGCGTGGCATGGCAATTGAATCTGGAGGGCCTGTAGGGACCTAGGGGTGGGAGACAGAACAGGAGCACATTCAATGAGTGCGTCACACACCCATCACACAGTACATGTCAACAACTACAAGCAATGTACACACATCGCACAGAGCAATAGGGCACAATGCCACAGCCACCAACAGTGGCATACTACCCTGGCCATGGAGCGTTGACACACAGCACGCAGTGAACAAACGGCCACCCTGACACAGCACACACACACACCTGCACAGATACAGCCACATCAGCCGTCGTACATGGACACTCACCTTCAAGTGAAGTAGCGGGCGATGAGCTGCTGCCGCACATTACCAGCTTCCTCCTCTCCGCTGTCCTCCTCACTCGAGCTGTCCTGGTCTGCGGGCTGGGGCCCTGGTTGATCTCCGTCATCCACGATGAGGGGGATCTGCTTCCGAATGGCCAGATTGTGCAGCGTGCAGCACGCCACCACTATCCGGCACACCTTCTGTGGGGAGTACGCCAGCGCACCCCCGGTGCGGTCCAGGCACCTGAACCTGGACTTGAGGAGGCCAAAGGTACGCTCGACCACACGTCTGGTCTTCCCATGTGCCTCATTGTAGCGATCGTCTGCTGGGGTGCGAGGATTCCTCAATGGACTGAGCAGCCATGCCCCATTCGGGTACGCAGAGTCACCTGGGTGTGAGGGACACAGAGAACCGTTGCAATTCCAACTGGACAGGGGACAGCATCGCACAACCAGCACGCTACACCACTCCACATACTCACCGACAATACAGGCACGATCCTGTTGCATATTGGACATCAGTCGTGGCAAGATGCTGTTGCGCATTATGTGTGCGTCATGGGCCGAGCCTGGGAACTTTGCACACACGTGGGTGATCACCATGTCCGCAAGGCACACCACTTGCACATTCAGGGAGTGCGTGTGCTTCCTGTTGCGGTACAGGTGCTCAGTGGCCTGTGGTGGAACAAGGCCGACATGTGTGCAGTCAATGGCTCCAACGACGTGTGGGATTCTGCCAAGGGCATAGAATGCACCCTTCACTGCCGCCAATTCACGAGCCCTGGGGAAGCGGATGTACCTGTTTCGGTACAGCATCATGGCTGCCAGTACATCCCTCAGCACCTTGCTGAACATGGGCTGGGACATCCCTCCTCCAATGCCCACTGTGTGCTGGAATGACCCAGTGGCGAAGAAATGCATGGCGGCCATCACCTTAGCCGTGGGGGTGACAGCAGTCGGATACACCCTGCGGGGACGGAGATGGGGTTCTAACATGGCACACAGTCGATGCAGGGTTGGCCTGTCCAGCCGAAACTTCCTAATAACCTCTGTATCGTCCATGTCCGCCAGCAATTGGTATGGGCGGTCAATGTTCGGTCTCCGCCTAGGGACAATGGCAGAGGACACATGTCAAAGCAACACGACACATAGCAATTTCGCATACACATCACTGACATGACTGAGCAAGCACATGAGCCACAGCCCAGCTGTCAAGCTGGGACGGCACGGCCACAATACACTTACACAGGTCTCCCAACAATGGCAATGGCTAGTGATACAAACCACTGCCATGTGCATGCACATGGGGATCTAGGCCCCAATGACTTGCGGGGCGTGCTGATGGGGACTGACTGCATATCCGTCAAGCGGCAACGCCACGGCAACATGAATGTCTGCTGAGCATGGAACTGCTTCCGCGGCTGGATGAGTATGGCACACGACGACGACGATGTGGGCACAGGCTGAGCGGCCAAAACAAGTGGGACCTGTGGCACGAGGGGATATGAGACAGTAGTAGGTGTCAGCACTGCACCCTATGTCCAGCACTGTACGGATCACACCTCCCGAAACATTGACAGGTGTCCACATTGACAGCCCCATGCCAAGACGGCTGTGTGCTTGCAGTCACACGTCACAGGTGAGAGGTTACATTGCACGTGCCAGGTGGCAGACGTACATAGTGGGAGCTGGCATGTGTGTGCATGTGTCTCCTGTTCAGGATCCACCAGATGGGCGCTGACTCTGTACTGACCATTGGACACAGCATGTTCCGTGGAAGGCTTGTGTGTGTGGGATGGTGGCACTGGATGTGCCTCCGTTGGGTGGGGGGCCATGCACAGGGCGGGTACGTCGATGATTGCGCATTGTTGGTCACGGTGGGTGCACCAACTGAAGATGTGTTGCCCTGTGTTCAATTCCTATGTCCGCATGATGATGGACTGTAGATGTGGGCAGACTACACATTGGTCGATGTGCTGTCTATATGCATGTGCCTTCACACCAGGCACAGCTGCCCCTGCACATGTGACCCCTGCTGGACTCGCTGCTGGGTCTGTGGAGCTGATGCACCTTCTGCGCGTGGGGCGGACAGCTCTCCTCACTTCCCTCATTGCGCATGTCATGACTTTGCCGCAGGTGACATGGATCATGGAGGGCCCACATGTACGCGTGGGTAGGCTACACATGATTGTACACTGGTCGCCACCCCCAGTCAGTGTTTCGAATGGGAAGGTTGTCGTGCTGGTGGTATGTTCGATGTGGCGGATGGGCGGGCCTACATTCCTGACATGGGGGGGTAGTTGGATTGGCGACTAGTTGCAGTACACACGGGACACGTCTCTTCCTTTCCACATCTGGGTCATCCCTTGTACTTACTGACAGTGATACAGTCATCTTCGCCCCAGCCCTCATGTCCTCCCCTCGCTCCCCCAATATGCATGCTCACCTGCGAGGCTAGCGCCTGCACAGGCAGCCCCAAGCTCGCACCAGAGAGGGCAAGGAGTGTATGTGTGGGTCCAGTTGCACGAGTGGGCTGTCTCAGGGTATGATGTGTGGCGGGACGCCGTCCACCTGCGTGGTGCCCCAAATGGAGACCCGGCCTGCATGGACTATGCATCACAGTCTTCGCCTTCCGGATCCGCCACCTGCGACACCCAGTGGCTGTGGCTGCCCTTGCGGCCAGGCCGCGTCCGTCTGTGGCTGATGGCCCACACATTCACTCTTTGGCCTCTCTGGGGAGGGCTCGGGGGTGGTGGCGCACGCGCTTGCACTTAGTCGCAATGGCATGTGGCGTGGTTGGTATGATGGGCAATGGATGGGATGGTGCGAGCCACCTCCCGTGACGTCAGTGCTGCTCGTGCTGTGGTGCGTCCCCCTACACTTCCATTTGACTTGTGCCATGCTAGACGTTGAGGTTCTATTGCCTGTGTGATATGACCAGGAGGAGCGCGAGGAGACCTCTCACACACCATGCTCCACTGCCATCCCGTGCCCTGTATCGCCTGTGCGGATTGACTATGTTGGGGTTACACCTGGTCGACTGGGGCTGTGTGTGCCTTGTCAAGGGGCATGGCGGGCGCACAACAGGATCCAGCTTGTCCACAGAGGGTGGGCTGAGGTGCGCCTGGTACCGCTTTGTACGTGTGCCCGGCTGCTGTGCACACACGTGTTCACTCCCCCCCGACAGGTGTCCTCTCACAATGCCCAGGGAAGCGGTGGTGTACTGTTCATGACCCCTCCCAACACGGCGTGCTCCAACTTGGCATGTGCGCATCTACCCGTCGCACCCACCCACCTGAGCACTGCGTCCATACGACTTCACACGACACATGTGTGTCTTCCACAGTAGTGCTACTCATTTGCGTTGACATCCAATACCAGTGGACTACATGGTCATGTCACGACTGCCGTGTACTTCACATACTCTCATCCTCTCTCATTCGTACTTGTGAAATGAGTCAGCGGAGACAGTTTTGGTTTCAAACATTATATTGAGTCTTCTGTCCTCTGTGATGCAGTATAGTGGACACTACTGGCAGCGGAATACATGTTGAGGATATACTGAGCATGATTGCAAATGGGATAGGGTGTGGGGTTACATGTGATTGGCTGTTGCATGTGGGATGTGGGCTTCAGAGTGACATCTGCTTGGCCAAGGCTGTGCTAATGTACATTTACGTATAGCTGCGGAGCTGCGGACTTTGACACAGACGGTATACATGTAGCCTACCAGACCGCTTGGCATCATGGGCACAGTCCATCTCAGTTCCATGTGACAGGTTTGCTGCGGTTGTTCCTCATGCACGCGTGCATGTGAGATGACATCAGGGCATGTGCTTGCGTGCATGCAGCGGCGTGCCACTTGTTGTTGCACTGTGGTGGTTACTGGACATGTCACAGTCACTGGGGTCGTGTTGTTGTTGTATGCACTTGTCGTCCATGCAAAGGTCCTGGTATGGGATTCCCGGGGCGGGGGTGGGAGGGTGCAGCACCCACAGACTCCAGGCGACCTATTCATGTCCACTGAGCGGTGTGTGTGTCCATGGGCGCTGGATCCATGTCGTGTCCTGGTTGTTCGTGCAGTTCCGTCCATGTGGGTGCGATACACAGAGCCCATGCCACTGCCTCCCACGATGCATGCGGTGTTCCTGGATGTGATGGGGAACAGTGTGCATGTCCCGGTCATATCCGATGTCATGGCGATGTCGTTGATGGTGTGGTTACAGTTGCCGGTCGTTTGGTATGGCTGTTGTGGTGGTGACTGGCCAGTCTGTGCGGAAGCTAAGCATGGGTGCGGGGTTGGACATCATAGGTCACTCGGGGAACCTGCGTTGTGGTCCGACGAATTTACAGGTTGTCAGGTATGCGATGCCGTCCAGCAGGGCTTCCATGTCATTGGTGGTGTACATGTTTGCCAGCCAATGTAGCGGATGGTGGCTGTCAAGGTGTTGTTCGTAAGTTGTCCCTTGGAGGACCATGATGGGGCATGCTGGGTGACATTCGATGTAGCTGTTCTCGATGATCCGTCGTGTGGAGGCACAGTGGTCCCATTTCAGTGCGGGTGCGATGTTGGCCACATACGCCATGCCCCCATAGGCAGAGCAGGCCCTGTCGTGTGCGTCCAGAGGGAGGAGTAGTGGTAGCAGGTCCGCCTTCAGACATGCCGGGTTGGAGAGGCATATCTCGACGGGATGCTGGTAGGGACACCTCCGACAGTAGAAGACGGGCATGACGCAGCTGAACAATGTGATGCGGTAAGTCAGTCGGTAACTTACGTTCAGCAGGGACAGGAGATCGCATCCCAATGTATGAAACAGTGTTGGTTTTGTACAGCTTGAGCTGTTCGGCGTAGTTGGGTAGGTGTGTTGCGGTTGCCATTTCGCAGCGGTGCGTTGAGGTGGCGTGCTCCGGCTGTGTGTGCAGTCTGCAATGTGCACGCTCCGAGGTTGCTGTGAGCTCTGTGTAGTCGTAGGGAGACAGGACTTGTGTTCTGTTGGCTTGTTTGGAGGACACGGGCCCTCTTCCCACATGCTTCTCAGACAGTTCAAGGTCAGTGATGTGTGACTCCTTCCAATTAACTTGCATGTGGCCGACATGGGGGAGTGTTTTCTTCTTTCTTCCCCGTCCGTTGTGTGCTTCTGTGATATGCGCTATCTGCCCTGTGGTCGGTCTCCTCGGCATGCCTGTGTTGGTCTATTCTTGGACAATGGCTGTATTCACCGGCTTCTGTCGTAGGGCTGTGGTTTCGGAGTTGGAATGGAAGGTCATTCAGTGCTGTCTGCTCTCCCTTGTGTGGGCAGCAGGCTGCCTTTCCGCTCTGTGTTGGGCCTTGTGTGTGAATGTTATTCTTGGGCCACCTGTTGTCGGTCCCCGGGCTCTTTGGTGTTCCGTTTTATATGTCTTGTTCATATGTGCAGGGTGGTATGGGTGTTTCAGTGTGGTACTGGCGTTCCTCTTCCCGAAGGGGCCCTGCTTCTCCTAGTTGGTGTTGCCGCCGCTGTGTGCTACGCCATGTTTGTTACACTGGGGTGTGTCCTGCTGTTGCGTGTCTTCACTGACATGTGTGCGTCGGTTGTGTGGCGTTGGGTGTTGTCCGTGAATTGGGCGTTGGGGACATGTCTGTGGCAGGCCTGTCACGTGTCATGTGCGTTCGGGGTGGGGCTGATGTGTGTGCTGCTTGGTTGTGTCCCTGTGTCTGTGTGCGACGCATGCATGGCGCTGCGGTTGGCCTCTGCGTTGTGCGCATGTGTGGCGGCGTCATCGCCGCTTTGGGGCCGTGACGGGGTCGTTGGTTCCTAGTCCCAGGTGGTGTGTACACATGTGTTCCGCGATGTTACGATTTGGCCTGTGTGTCATATGTGGATGCAATGGTGGATGTGTAGTGTACACGCGCTGGTGGGGGTTGTCCGCTTTTTCCGCCCTTGCACTGTGTGCGCTGTTTGCGTGCACTTGTGTGTGTGTGCCTACCTGCGTCTCCGCGGTACGTTGCGTCCTTGGTGGTGCATCAGCAGAAGCATGGGGAGGGCCTGCAGTGCTGGATTCATGCTCGGGGAGCCGCTTCTTCGTTGTCCGTGCTCGGCGTCCGTGTTACCGCTTCGGTTTGTCGTACGGTATCTCTTGGCCGTGGGAGCCGTTTGTTTGCGGCATCGTAATTTATGCGCCGGGCGGGACGTGTTTCGTCGGACGGTGTGTGTCAGTTGTGCTGCGCCGCTACGTGTACGGGCGCACTTTGATGGCGGACGGTGTTGCTGGCTTGCCGGCGGTGTTTGGCCTACTTTTCGCATCGTAATTGTGCGGGCGTGTGGACTGCTGCGTGCCGGCGGTAACTGGTGGTTTTTGCATCCGCCAGCACGGCGGTTGTGCTTCCGCCCGCCATCGTAATGGGCCCCTTAATTATAACAAATTGAATATTATTTTTTATTTATTAGTATTTATTTAATTTTGATTTTATAGTGTTTATTGTGGGAATTAATGTATTATTAATTAATTAATAATTGGCTGTTAATTTTTATTGATTAATTAATTGGTAAATATGTTAATTGTGTCATTGTTTTAGGAGCGGGTTGTGGGTGTATAGGGGAATAGGGTGGGAAGTAATTTAATTTTAATTAATTTTTTTATTTTTTATTAAATGATATTTATTTATTTAATATTTTATGTTGTTAATTGTGGGAATTAATTTATTATTAATTATTTATTAATTGGTTGTTAATTTATTATTAATTAATTGGTAATTATGTTAATTGTGTTCTTTTTTTAGGAGCGGGTTGTGGGTTGATAGGGGAGTGGGTGGGAAGTAATTTAATTTTAATACATTTATTAATATTTTTAATATAATATTTATTTTATTTTATTTTATAGTGTTGTGTGAATTAATTTATTAATAATGCTTTATATTTTGCTTGTTAATTGTTATTAATTAATTGTTTATTAATTATGTTAATTGTGTCAAGTTTTAAGAAATTGGTGGTGGCATTTATAGGGGAATATGGTGGGAGGTAAATTTATAATTAATTAACTATTTGTTAATTAATGCTAATTAATTAATTACAATTTAAATATGGCAATTGTGTAATATTTTGATGTGTGAGTTGTGGGGTTTATAGTGGTAACTGGTGGGAAGTACATTTTTTTACATTAATTAATGATTTGTTGTTAATTGATATTAATTTATTAATGTAAAATTAGTTATGGAAATTGTGTACATATTTTTAGGTGTGTGTTTTGGTTTTTATTGGGGTAGAGGGTGAAAAGTAATTTAGTTTAAATTAATTAATCATTACTTGATCATTAATATTAATTTATTAATTGATAAATATTTTTGGTAATTGTTTATTTTTTTTTGTTTGGGGATTTAGGTTCTATAGCTGTAACGTTTGGTTAGTACATTAATTTTTAGCTTTTTAAATGTGTTTTTAATTATTAATAATTGTTTAATTGATAATTAATTGTGTTAAATATGGAGGTACACTTTTTTTTAAATTTAGATGTGTGTTGTAAATTGTGTGGTGTTATAGGGTAGAAAATAAATATTACATTTATGTAATAAATATTTTTTTAATTAAAATTAATGTCTATTACAAAATATTTATTTATGTGTTCATTTTTTGTTAAATTAAAAAATAATCTTTTTATGTAAATTTTAGATTTTTTTACATTATATGTTTCTATGTTTTGTAATTTTTTTATTATATTTTGTATTGTAGTTGATATTATGTTTGTTTTTAAATTTGAATTTTCTTTAGTGGGAATAGTAATTTTTACCCCTCTGCTATCCAACACTTTCCCTACTGCTGCATTCGCAGGAGTGGGAATAGTAATTTATACCCCTACACTATCCAACACTTTCCCTACTGTTGCACTCACTGGAGTGGGAATAGTAATTTTTACCCCTCCACTATCCAACAGTTTCCCTACTGTTGCACTCGTTGGAGTGGGAATAGTAATTTTTATCCCTCCGCTATCCAACACTTTCCCTACTGTTACACTCATTGGAGTGGGAATAGTAAATTATTCCCCTCCACTATCCAACACTTTCCCTACTGTTGCACTCATTGGAGTGGGAATAGTAAATTATTCCTCTCTGCTGTCCAACACTTTCCCTACTGTTGCACTTGCTGGAGTGGGAATTGTAATTTTTTCCCCTACACTTTCCCTACTGTTGCACTCAATGTAGTGTAAAATGTAGGTTTAAAAATATTAAATATTTTAATATTTTAATTTATAATGTAATTTTTTTAAAATAATTTTTATGTTACAGGTGTATGTATATATATATATTTATTTATAATTTTTAATATATTTATAACATTTTATAATTAATTAAAATTACTATTTATTAATTATTTTTAAGTAAATATATATATTACATTGTATATATGTATGTTTAATTTATTTTTAAATTACATTTATTACTTATAATTGTTAAAAATTACAAATAAATCTAAACATTTTTTAAGTTAAATGTATTATTTAATTTATTTTACATTATTTTTTATAGATATAAAAAAAACGATATTTTGTACTTCGATATTTTTAACAACGATATTTTTTTTCGATATTTTTGTACTTACCATTATGAAGATAGGAGGTCGATATTTTTGACAACGATATTTATATCCCGATATTTTTGTATCTCGATATGCTTGTACTCGATATTCTGTCAGTGATCCATTGGAGATAGGACGGAAGTTGTTGAGATCACTTCTATCTGCATTCGTTTTTTTTAGAAAGGGTGTAACCTGAGCTGCTTTTAGGCATTTGGGGATCGTGCCTTGTGACAATGAAGCGTTGACAATCTTTGTCCACAGGGGGATGAAGACATCCTTAATTTCTTTGAATACCTTCGGTGGCAGCGGATCGCTGAAGTGATTAGAAGGGTTGATACTACAAAGGGTTTTGTAGATGTCTCTTTCGCTGAGGGGAGTAAAAGTACCCCATGAGGCATTGTTCTTGGTGCTAAGATTAAGTGGTTCGAGCCTCTCAGAGTGAGCCAGAGGAGACGCAATCTCGTAGGCTGACAGAAGAGCCTTCTTAGATTCAAGGTCAGTACTGATGAGATTTGTTTTCTCCTTAAAGAAAGCAGCCAGTTTGTCGCATGAAGGCGAGGCGTCTCCTGGGACAGGGTGGTTGGGTGCTTTCACCGATTGTTGTTCAACAATTTCAAAAAGTTTCTTGGGGCGATTTGAGGCTTGGTTAAGAGGGTCATTACGATGGCGGGCGGAAAAAAATCCAACCGCCATGGTAGCGGAAAATTACCGTCCGCAGGTACCCCGGAAACACCGCCGACCCTATTAGGATCAACCGCCAAAATATTCCAACTGCGGCGGTAGGAGGCATCGAAAAACCGCCCGTAGACGGCGGAGATGGGGAAAATCCAACCGCGACGGTCGGTTTCACAGCGTAAACACACAAAACCGCCGCCAGGCACGCGGAGTGACTGCCAATGATATTATGATATCCCCGATGTCACAGCGGTACGTTCCACTGTATCTGACCGCCGCGGTCGCTAACAGTAATGAATTTGAGATACGGCGGAAGGCCTGCAGCATAGCCATCGCTGCGGATGCTCCGTCAACAAAACGGCGGCCAAGGAAAGAAACACACAATAAGGCCACCAAATGCACACAGGCAACTAGCCCTGCCCCCAAAATAACCTGAAACATCCCAATGACACACCCCCATGGCAAATTCAAACATACAAATCACAGGACAACCCACACAGCACACCTGACAGCATTACACCATCTTGACACACCCACATAGCTGAGCATAAAACCAGCCCCTTCCCTGACCACAATCCTTTACAAAACGACTCAATAGAAGGAAACAACACCAGAGCACTAAGGAGAGCCAAACCTGCACACATCACACATCACACCACCACCACAACACACACACACACCACCTACACCACCCACACCACCCTCACAACTGCACCCCAAAACATCAGCACAGCACACACCATGGCACCACAGAAAATGCCAAAATTCACAGACACTGAGTTGACAGTAATGGTAGATGAGCTAATTAGAGTAGAACTACAACTCTTTGGTAGCATGGTCCAACAGACGCCATTAGCCACAAGAACAAACATGTGGGTAAGGTTAGTGTACAAGGTCAATGCAGTAGGGAACGTGCCCCGCAACAAGCAGGAAATCCAGAGGCGGCGGCATGACCTGAAGAGTGTTGTCAAGAAGAAGAGGGCCAAGAACCGTGAGCTGGCTGAGGCGACTGGTGGAGGCCCTCCCATTCCACCAAAACCATTCTCTGCGTGGGAGGAGAAGGTGCTTGCCATACTGCATCCAGAGAGTCTTGAAGGAATAGCCGGGGAGTGGAGGCTGGTAAGTACCAACTAATGTATACCATGAAACTGCCATGTACTGTCTTGCATAACTACAAAGCTACATCTCTGAGGCACAAGTACATTCATCTGCACCCCAATACCAAACACAGGTCTCACTGATTTAACATTCACCCCATCTGAATCATCACAAAGGTACACAACATAAACTGTGTTGTATGTGTCCAGGCAAGCAGCACTACAACTCCCACCAGCCACCCCTGTCCTACCTCTCAGAAGGAGGAGCACTCCCCCCACCCAGAAGCATGTCTCAGCCATTGTGTGCTTCACCCTCACCTAACAGGTAGGTAGCCATCTTTCCAGGGAGGTGTGTTTGGAATAGGGAGGCCTGCACTACAACTCCCACCAGGCCCCCTTGTCCCACAGCTGAGCAGGATGGACTACTCCCCCACCCAGAACCATGTGGCAGCCATTGTGTGCTTCACCCTCACCTAACAGGTAGGTAGCCATCTTTCCAGGGAAGTGTGTTTGGAATAGAGAGGCCTGCACTACAACTCCCACCAGGCCCCCTTGTCCCACAGCTGAGCAGGATGGACTACTCCCCCCACCCAGAACCATGTGTCAGCCATTGTGTGCTTCACCCTCACCTAACAGGTGGGTAGCCATCTTTGCAGGGAGGTGTGTTTGGAATAGGGAGGCCTGCACTACAACTCCCACCAGGCCCCCTTGTCCCACAGCTGAGCAGGATGGACTACTCCCCCACCCAGAACCATGTGGCAGCCATTGTGTGCTTCACCCTCGCCTAACAGGTAGGTAGCCATATTTCCAGGGAGGTGTGTTTGGAATAGGGAGGCCTGCACTACAACTCCCACCAGGCCCCCTTGTCCCACAGCTGAGCAGGATGGACTACTCCCCCCACCCAGAACCATGTGGCAGCCATTGTGTGCTTCACCCTCGCCTAACAGGTAGGTAGCCATATTTCCAGGGAGGTGTGTTTGGAATAGGGAGGCCTGCACTACAACTCCCAGCAGGCACACCCTGCCCCATCCCTCAGCAGGATGGAGCACTCCCTCCCACCCAGAAGCATGTGGTAGACATTGTATCACTACAAACAAACTGACAGGTAGGTATCCATCTTCCCAGGGAGGGCTGTTTGGGGGTGGGAGGCCTGCACCACAACTCCCACCAGCCACCCCTGTCCCACCTCTCAGAAGGAGGAGCACTGCCCCCCACCCAGAAGCATGTCTCAGCCATTGCTTGCTTCACCCTCACCTAACAGGTAGGTAGCCATCTTTCCAGGGAGGTGTGTTTGGAATAGGGAGGCCTGCACTACAACTCCCACCAGGCACACCCTGCCCCATCCCTCAGCAGGATGGAGCACTCCCTCCCACCCAGAAGCATGTGGTGGACATTGTATCACTATAAACAAACTGACAGGTAGGTATCCATCTTCCCAGGGAGGGCTGTTTGGAGGTGGGAGGCCTGCACCACAACTCCCACCAGCCACCCCTGTCCCACCTCTCAGAAGGAGGAGCACTGCCCCCCACCCAGAAGCATGTCTCAGCCATTGTGTGCTTCACCCTCACCTAACAATTAGGTAGCCATCTTTCCAGGGAGGTGTGTTTGGAATAGGGAGGCCTGCACTACAACTCCCACCAGGCACACCCGGCCCCATCCCTCAGCAGGATGGAGCACTCCCTCCTACCCAGAAGCATGTGGTAGACATTGTATCACTACAAACAAACTGACAGGTAGGTAGCCATCTTTCCAGGGAGGTGTGTTTGGAATAGGGAGGCCTGCACTACAACTCCCACCAGGCACACCCGGCCCCATCCCTCAGCAGGATGGAGCACTCCCTCCTACCCAGAAGCATGTGGTAGACATTGTATCACTACAAACAAACTGACAGGTAGGTATCCATCTTCCCAGAGAGGGCTGTTTGTGGGGTGGAGGCCTGCACTACAACTCCCACCAGCCACCCTTGTCACACCTCTCAGAAGGAGGAGCACTCCCCCACCCAGAAGCATGTGTCAGAAAGTCCACCTAAAAATGACAACTGGACAGGTAAGCAGACAGTGAATGCACCCCACCATTCCTCAACAAAAGCATTGAGCTATATGACAACACAAGGCCTCACATCACAACAAAATACACCCCAATAAAATAGCAATTGATAGTATGCAGACAGCTAAGCGTATGTAACTGTGACAGAAACAGAACTGTGACTCAACTAAACCCATGTGTAAGCAAATCAGGGACCATATATGCACTGCACCGAATGCTATCTGTAAATTCCATGGGTGCTGAGCATGACGGACCATAGTAACAATAAACAGGCATGGTCTGTTGAACAATGAAATCCAAGCACAGAACATTACAAAGGTATGCATGAGATAACAATGGTACAATGGCTAGTACATGTGCATATGTAACATCTGCCAGGAAGAGTAAACAGCAAAGATGCATCACATCAAGTTGTATAGCAGCCAGTTGCCAGATGACAACCTTTCAGTTTAATACTAAGAGCTTCACGTGGGGCATGGTATCCAATGTCTTGTCACACCATGGAAAAAGATGTATATACCTCCACATCATGTCATGACGCACATCACTGTGCAGACATACAATTTATGAAATACGTAACTGTGTGTTGCATAACATGTAAATAAGAGACATCAAACACAGCAAGCCTGATGGGTGTAAGTCAATGACTATGTACCCTCTGTTCCACAGGTGACCAACAACTGACTGCAGAGGACGACAACCTCAACCTGCAGAGCCAGTCTCCTCCCCCGGAACATGGACACTCTGATGCGGAGTCCCTGGATTCTTTGGATGAGGAGCTCCAAGCCGGCCCATCTGGTGTGCCAGGGCGCAACCGGTCACATGACCCCACTGCCCCCCCCACCCTCAGCAACAACATCAACGCTGACCCCTGCTGGAACGACCTGTGCCGCCACCACCACCACCACTACCACTGCTGCCTGCAACACTCGCCCTGCCCCACAGGATGCCCAGCCCACACCAACAACTGCGGAGGGCAGGGAGAGTAGGCGTGTGCCTAGAGTGGTGAGGCAACAGGTCAGTGATAGCAGGGCAGGTGGGAGGACAAGTGGGACTCCAACACCACAGGACACTGTGACCGAAGCCCTGGCTAACATCACCAGAGTTGTTGGTGCCTATGAACACACACACAGGCACAAATGGGCCAGGCCCACGAAGATGCCCTGGAGCTCCAATGTCTGCTGAGGTCCATGGACAACCGTATGGGACAAATCGTGGACCTCATGGGCCAGTTAGTGGTGGTACAGAGGGACAGGCCAGTGCCACATACCACACCTCCACCTCCCCCCATTGCCACGTAGGATAACAGTTCATCATCCACCCCTGCGGGCACGGAGAGGGGTGACTCCTCAGACCCCACTGGCACAGCAGACGATGCCCCCCCTGCCAAAAGAAGAAGGGGCCGTCCAAAGAAAAACTTGGGACTCACCCGTGGCAAAGCACCTGCCAAACGCCAGTCAAAGAGCCAGCCATGATGGCAACACTCTTCACCCTGCCATTGACTTTGTACACTGTCCTTACCCACACTGCCATGGTAATGGCATCCGTCTGTTGGACTGTGTCACCACATCAATGTGGTGCCTACTCGATTGTCTCATCTACCATCACTGCCAACTCATTGATTCACCATTCACACTTATGTAAATATCCACTTCCCTCTCACATATACCCATTGAAAATAAACAACAATAACGCACCAATGTAGTTGTGTCTGCTCCATGTTTATCACAGTATGTGCAATGTTTACCATGGTTACAATGTCACAGGAGCATGGATTCTCTGTAGGCAAGGAGAGGCAGAAGGGACCTAGCAAAACACAACAGAACAAAAGTCACTAGTCAGGTGGTGGCATCACAGCCATCACACAACACATGTCATCAACGTACTCCAATATGCACACATTACAATGTGCAACAGTACCAACATAGACATCCTGTAGCTGTGCAATTACCCTGCAGCCAGCACTGAGTCAACAACAGGATGCAGTCATAAAGATCACATAGACCTTTACGCAAACAACTACATCAACAGACAATGGACCAGTTGTACATTGTCACTCACCTTCAAGTGAAGCAGCGGTTGATGAGCTGCTGACGCTGGTCGACACCTTCCTCCTCTCCACTATCCTCATCACTAGACATTTGTGGGATCGCAGGTGGGGGCCTCGGCTGGTCATCATCGTCCAGGATCAGGGGGATTTGTTTCCGTAAGGCCAGGTTGTGCAGCATGCAGCATGCTACCACTATCTGACACACCTTTTTGGGTGAGTACATCAGTGCCCCTCCGGTTCTGTCCAGGCAGCGAAATCTCGATTTTAGGAGACCAAGGTTCGCTCCACCACCCGACGTGTTCTCCCATGGGCATTGTTGTAGCGGACTTCAGACGGTGTCCTAGGATTGCGTAGTGGGCTCAGCAACCAAGGTCTGTTGGGATATGCAGAGTCACCTAGGTGTGAAAAACACATACAGATTAAGTGATACAACTGTGGCAGAGGACAGCATGGCACACACGTCACACAACTTGACTCTGCCCACTCATCCACAATCCATGCCCACTCCGGAAGTAGATTGGCCATCAGCTGGGGCACAATGCTGTTGCACATGATGTAGGAATCATGTGCAGAGCCGGGAAACTTGGCACAGACATGCGATATGATCATATCGGCCTGGCACACCACCTGCACATTGATGGAATGTGAATGTTTATGATTCCTATATATGTGTTTCCGTGCCTGTGGTGGAACCAGGCCAACATGTGTGCAGTCAATAGCACCTACAACATTAGGGATGTAACCAAGGGCATAAAAATCTGCCTTCACAGCCGCCAAAGCCGCCCTCCTTGGAAAACGTATGTATCGGTCTTTGTATTGCATCATGGCCGACAGGAAATCACGTAGCACCATGCTGAAGGTGGGCTGAGACATCCCCCTTGCAATGCCCACTGTCTCCTGGAATGACCGACTAGCCAGGAAATGCAGTGCCGCCATCACCTTCGATTCAGTTGTTAATGCAGTTGGGTATGTCCTGCCAGCCCGCAGGTGTGGCTTCAACATGGCACACAGGTCTTGGATGTTTGTGCGGTCCAGGCGGAATCTGCGTATTACGTCATCATCCTCAATGTTAGCCAGCAGGGTGAATGGACGATACACATTAGGTCTAAGCCTGGGCGTAGTTCGCGAAGTAGCGCTACGCGAAGCTACGCAAAGTGCAGTTCGCACTACGCGAGCTACGCGTAGCACTACGCGAACTGCGTAGTGCACTGTTCGCAATGATTGCACAGTGCCGGATGCTTGTCCGCACTGTGCAATCATTGAAAACGGCATCTTGCACAGTGCAAGCTGTCTTTTACTGCCGCTCGAGTAGATTTTTACTCGAGCGGCAGCTTCTCAATGCGGACTGGTAGTTTCTCATCGCGGCGGTCGCGAGCATACGCGACCACTCGCAATGAGAAACCTGACCTCCCGCGTTGAGAATCTCGCCAGGAGGTTTATTTTCCACGCTCGCGATCGGCAACTTGATGTTGCTGATCGCGAACAAGAAAAGTCTCGCCGGGATGTCATTTTGCTTGCTCGCGGTCGCCAACTTGACGTTGAGGACCGCGAGCAAGCAAAAAATGACCGCTACGCTACGCTACGCGTGTTTGCACTGTGCTACGTGCAATTCGCGTTGTGCGAAGTAGCGCAAACTTCGCAAACTACGCGAGCGTAGCGTAGTGCTTTGCCCAGGGTTAATTAGGTCGCCTCCTAGGTGAGATGAAAGGGGACACGTCATTGCAACAGAACATGAGATGTGCACAAATCCGTAGCTTTTGATTGACACAGCGCAAACATTGACTGGCATCACAATGCAGCATACAGTGCAAGTCAAATGTTGTGACACCTTGAGAAAACATTGTTGTACACTTGTTCAGTATTCGCACAGTGAGAACAACCAACATGGAAACTGTCTCTGTGAATGCTAATAGTCACATTTCAAACTCTTGTTTAAACAGCCCTGACAGTATATGATACAGGACATGTGTAAAACAGAAACACCGCTGGCTTCCAAGTGGCTGCTGTACCTGCCACACATTCTTGTGAAATCATGACAGGGGACACATTAACAACACAATTTGTCTAGTTCTGAAGGACTCATTGTGGAATTTGAGCCACTTCAAATCCACACAAGTTTAGAGACATTCACATACATATTCACAAGCCTGTGCTAATATCCACTGTCATCAGTAGACATGCCATACATGCTGGTAATCACAATTCCAAGTCAGTCAATGACTAATAATGAAAAGCATTTGCAGATTCTGTGTCGCCGTGGATCAAGACACAATGACACCACTGCACAATATCATCAAGCAGACAGATTGTCAATGTGGCACACAAAAAGTGGATAAGGTACGTGATCCAAAAGGACTGTAGACAAACGTTAATCTGCACTTAAGTTGCACTATGACATGCAGTATGAAGGTAGCACTGCCCAAACACACAACTGACGTACAACAGATGCCATGGAGCTAATCATCCAGCTGCTTGGAGACAAACAGTTCCACAAAAACAACCTACAACACCACCATGGCAAACCCACACCAGTATACCTACAAGTTAGCGCATGAATATACTGAGTACATAACAAAAACACAACAGCCTCATACACATAACACCAGCGGATGTCATTGCACAACACAGGTACTAAAGGACAAACATCAAAAGCATCCTGAGCCACATTCCCCACAGGCTGTCAGGACCAACACAGCGGACTATCAACATCCCCCACAGACAAAGATGCTGGCTGTGCATCACTTGTTGGCCTCTGGTACCTTCAAAACAACAAAAGTTAGAGTTGGATGAGTGTTACAGCCAGCCCTATCAAGGTATATCTCACCTGTATCGGATGCCATCATTAGCTTGATTCAACAGCACCTTCAGTTCACCCACACTGCGCAGGAACAGCTTGTGCCCCAGAAAGGCTACTACGCCATAGCAGGCTTATCCACTCGTGTTGGTTGAAAATCACTGCACACATGTCATACTTGTGCACCCTGCCAACACTGCACACAATTACTGCAAATGAAAGCACATGCATTACATCAATGTGCAGCCAATTGTGGCACACCGTCTACTGTTCACAGATGCCATATCAATGTTCCCAGTCAGTGAGCACCATCACCACTTTTGGCTACAGTCCATCATCCAAGGCAACAATCTTTATATGAACAAGGTCAATGCACCTGTCCTTGGTGAGTACCAACGTAACACACCACACACATCAAATCCACTATCAACATACTCACAACTGTGGAAATATACATGTAACAAAATCACATATGACAGGCCGAACAACATGAGCACATACCAGACACAATGACACAAGTAATGGTGATAACATTTGGCAGATATGGAGACAAAACATACCCAAAGGCATAGATACAAGTGACAAATAATAAGGATGTACAGAATGCCAAGTGTGCCGGTGATGTAATTAACATCCTTGAGTATGTAGAGCACACACATGTCCATGTGGACATATACTGTTGGATTTGCTACTGTGAACAATAACATTACATGAAGGCTGTAATAGGTGTTACCAAACACATATGTGGTGAGTAATGAAAATAATGCTGAAATGTTTGTAAAATCATGTAATGTATTGTGACATATTGTGTGAGATATGAATATGTGTGTAAATATTGGGATCAGATATGAAATTGGGGGTAAGTTTTTGGTGTCTGACATGAAATTGGGGCTAAAATGTGGTGACATATATGAAATTGGGGATACATTTGGGGGTCAGATATGAAATTGGGGCTAAAATGTGGTGACATATATGAAATTGGGGATACATTTTGGGGTCAGATATGAAATTGGGGCTAAAATGTGGTGACATATATGAAATTGGGGATACATTTTGGGGTCAGATATGAAATTGGGGCTAAATTTTGGTGACAAATATGAAATTGGGGTTAAATTTTGTTGACAGATATGAAAATGTGTGTAAATGTGGGCTCAGATATGAAATTGTGTAGAAGTAGTGTGCCCCATTAGTTCTTTCAGTGTGGCATTTGGTGTTAGATATGAAGTTAAGGCTGTCATTACTAACTATAGCCCATTTAAATTACATCCAGTGCCATGATATTTTGTAAGTGACCACTGTGCGAAGTACAGATATGACCCATAACATTGACACAGCACGATGTGTCCATTGGTGCCTTAAACGTGCTCAAACAACACTATCATGCACATAGTCAACAATGTCATGCTGGTACTCCACAGGGTATATTTTGACGCTACGTTATTGTTCCGACTTAAGAGACGACCAGATCCGCTATGTCTCCGACACTGTAACCAAATTGGCACCTTCATACACATATTATGGGAATGTCCACGCATACAACACTATTGGGACAGGGTGACACGCCAACTGTCTAGGGCATGTAGCAAACCCCTGAGTCCCTCTCCCAAACTCTGTCTCCTTAACATATGGGAAGCTACCGACCTTTCCCAGATGGATCAGGCGTGGGCGGCAATGGGATGGCTGCTTGCAAAGGGTAACATAGCGCAGAAGTGGGGTCAGGACGCCAGCCCGAGGGTAACGGACTGGGCAAAGGACATGGACGGGGCAATGATAGCGGAGAAAACTGTTTTTAAGGGAAGGGGCTGCCCCAAGAAATGGGACCATAAATGGGGAAAGTGGAACAAATACCGCGGGGACATCTGCATCTCCCCGGCGGTGGAGATGCGGCGGGAGAGACAAGACCTAATGACCCGCAATGTGGTAGATGATGGGCCCCCTCCATTGGTGGTATAGGTGTAGACCGGGGCTTGACCCCAATGAGCATTTCACTAGGTTGAGTGGGACCCTTAGCCGGTTGAGGATGTTGGGTTCCCTTGGGGGCCCCCCGGAGGTGGGATACGGGTATAGAGTCGGGCACACTGTGTATGCTCTCTCGATGCCGGAGTTGGGTTTTCTGCAATGGCCAAGTCATTATGTCTGTACTGTAAATGAACCAATGCACTTTTCTTTTTATAATAAAAACAGTTTAATAAAAAAAAAACAATGTCATGCTGCACCCTCGCCGTAGCGAGCACCTGGCACCAGCGGTGTGTCACCGCCAATGGCCCAAGACACACTCACCGTAGTGATAGGCATATACACATGATCAAATGGCGGTTGGCATGTCCCGCCACACAAATCACGGTCACTATTAGCAATGTATGCCACCCATATCGCGGAAACTATCGCCTGGCACCAGCGGTGTGTCACTGCCTTGGCCCAAGACACCATAGCGGGATTGATAGGCATTTACACATGGCTAATGGCGGTTGGCATGCTCCAACACCCAGATCCCGGTCACTCATAGCAATGCATGTGCCCGGAATCGCGGTAGCTACCGCCTAGCACCAGCGGTGTGTCACCGCCATGGCCCAAGACACCATAGCGGGATTGATAGGCATATACACATGGCTAATGGCGGTTGGCATGCTCCAACACCCAGATCCCGGTCACTCATAGCAATGCATGTGCCCGGAATCGTGGTAGCTACCGCCTGGCACCAGCGGTGTCACCGCCATGGCCCATGCATTGACAGCCAATGGGAAGCGCAATCGCAGTAGCCTGATGCAAGTTTGAAAATCGCTGAAGGCGTGCTCCACCACCGCGGGGCCGGTCATTGGATGCACTTGAAAGATGCACCACCGCGGTACCGCACGCCTGTCCCCTGCGGTATGTCACCGCCATGGCCCATGCCCTTCCAGCCAATGGGAAGCACAATCGCAGTAGCCTGATGCAAGTTTGAAAATTGCGGTAGGCGTGCTCCGCCACCGCGGGGACGGTCATTGGATGCACTTGAAAGATGCAGCACTGCCGTGCCCAGTGACTAACAGGTGCCTGCTAAGAGTACACGTAAGAAGAGCTCCAAGGCAAGTTCACCCACATCATCAACTCCCATCCAGAGCCCTGTGAAGCAGGGAAAGGAGGCCACTGTAGGGGGGTCACCTGGTAAACAGGTGATGCAGGGGCAGAGGCAATCCGGGGCCAAGCATCCCGCAGAATCCAGCACGTCCCCAGCATCTGCACATGATCCTGCTTTTGTGATGAGTGTGCCTGTTGTATACACCCCACTTGGCATTAATCCCAGGACAGGGAAGCCATATCAAATCCCCAAGAAGCAGAAGGGCACCCCTCCAGATTCTCCCACACACACTGGGTCTCATGCAAGCATGAGTCCACCTTCACGTGCCACCACCCCACCTGGTCCTAGCAGCCCTCAGGCTTCCCAAACCACTGATGGCTCTACCACACCTGGACCTAGCAGCCCTCAGGCTTCCCAGACCACTGATGGCTCTACCCCCTGCGGTGTGTCACCGCCATGGACCATGCCCTTCCAGCCAATGGGAAGCGCAATCGCGGTAGTCTGATGCAAGTTTGAAATTCGCGGTAGGCGTGCTTCGCCACCGCGAAGGCGGTCATTGGATGTATTTAAATGAGGCAGACCTGGAACACCAATTGCAGCAGCTTAGAACCACAGAAACGAGCCCTGGGGGCTATATATGTGTGTGAGAGAGCCACACATTTCCACAGCTCACTGAGCCTGCTGCCTGAGACCCCTCACCTGCTGCTGCCACCAGGGACTGCTGCCTGAGGCCCCTCACCTGCTGCTGCCTCCAGGGACTGCTGCCTGAGAGCCCTCACCTGCTGCTGCCTCCAGGGACTGCTGCCTGAGACCCCTCACCACCAACTGCCGCTGCTGCTGTCTCCTGCCCACAGTGATGGCGAGTACTGAGAAGATCCGTGCCACTCCCTTCACCACCGAGGAGCTGGAGGTCCTGGTGGACGAGGTGCTCACCCAGTATCCAAGGCTATATGGTGCGCCAAATGTCGTGGTAAGTATCTCAGAGTGTGAGTGAGAGTGCAGGGGGGCACACATGAAGTTGATCTGCTGCAGTATGTGCGTGAGAGTGTGGGGTTGGGTCATGCACTGCCTAGCATGCTGTTTCCAGGGGAAGGTATGTTTAGCCTATTCAACACGTTTCCCTGCCTGCACATCCAGATGTGAGGGAAATGTAATGTCTTGTCAGACATACAGTGAGGCTGCAACTATTCAATTTAGGAGTCAGGACAGTGATTGCCAGTCTGAATGTCTGTGTGTGTCCCTGATGTCCTTCACAGGCCCATCTGTGGCCTTAGCTAGGGTTGTTGTCCAGAGGGTAGTGAGGAAATTGTTTCTGACTCAATATGTGCCTCATCTCTAGTTCTGCACTATGCTCAGGACCTCAATCCCCCAGGGTGACACTCTTGTTGGTCATTCACCTATGACACTGTACATTTCAACATTATTGTGCCCAGACCCTTCCATCACCACCAGCATGTGCACATACTCACATGTGTTGGCACTGTTTGTGTTTCCGAATAGTCCCTCCATTTAAAATATCAGATGCCCTACGTTGGACCTCTGTGTGACCCCAACTGGCCTGCACATTCACCACCCAATCTGACAGTGACACAACACTGAATGCACAGAGTGTCAAATCTGTGCTTTTCCTCTTGACTCTCCATCAATGAGCCATTACAGACATGTAGATTGCACACGACAGGCCTTGTGATGAGGGTTTGCGTTTGTGAGGTCATGTCCCTCAATGTGACCTCCATGACACAGTGTGGCAGTTTAAGGGGAAGTGCTTTGAGGGCTGCGCAGTGTTGGGCACAGTGAGTATTCACAGTAACATATGTAGTAATGTCCTGCATGTCTTGGTATTCCCAAACATTTGCAGTAGATGTGGTCAGCATACACATTTTGCTCTCTGCTGGCATCCTGCATGGCTATGAGATGGGCATGTACTGTGTCCACACTCATACCTGCATGCATTAATGTGTGTTTCCCACATGATGATTTTTGAATGTCGCAGATTTATTGTCTCTGCTAAAGTTATGGCTGAAGTTGGGATGAGTCAGTGTCATGCTCCTGCCCTGGGAAATGGTGGTAGGTTACACTGATTATTGCACCCTCTTGTCTCCCATGTCTGCAGTTCAAAGTCAACCAGCGCAAGGCTGTGTGGAGGGCCATTGCATGCAAGGTGCGTGCTCTGGGTGTCTCCAACAGATGGCGCTCCCACTGTCACAAGAGGTGGAATGACATCTGCCGGCTGAGCAGGAACGTGGCCGAGATGACACTGGGGCTGATCCCTCGGGCCGGCAGGTTGGCACGGCGCAGCATGACACCACTAATGGCACGCATTTTAGCTGTGACGCAGCCTGAACTGGATGCTCATCTGAAGGGGCATCAGCAGCAAGCTGGTGGTGAGTATTCTGTGAGTGTGACTTTGGGTGTTGTTTGGCTGCATGTGCTCCAAGCCTGGGCCAGTGCAGGGCTGTGATGTTGCTAGTGTGATGCAATGGCGTGTAAGTGGCCACGGTGTTGGGTGCAGTTGTCATGCATTCCCCCTACATGTACCTTCCCATGTCATTGGTGTAATGGCCCTTGACTTCACATTTGTAGTTGTGGCCTTCTGGTATCATCTTCATTGGGGTAGTCACGGACATCCCATGTCAGGGTCCGGCAGAGTGCATAATCTGAGTGTGCCATCATCAATGTGTGCATTGCCTGACGTCAGATTTGTGCTGACTACACATCTAACACCAATGTGCAACTGTAGTTGTGCCCCAAGATACGACATGGTGGATGGCATGTGCTCATGGCCATTGTGGGCGTATATGTTGGAGTCTGTCTCTGTGTTGGACACTTCTGCTGGCTCAAGATGTGACAGTGGCAACATGTTGTGAGTAGAATCTTTTACCCCCTCAGGGCCCTAGGTGTGCACAAAGGGATATGTGTGTCTGGTTAGACGGAGCCACCAACAGGCTAATTGGCTGTGTGTTCATCACATGGGTGAATTATGCCAAGTTTGCATTATGCCACGGTAATTTCGATGTTTGGATTGAGGTTGCACAATGTTACTGCCCATGGTGTTGTCCAACATGGATGATTGTTCATCATTAGTGATGCTTTCCTTGCAGATATTTGTAATCTTGATGCCAATGTACTGATCCTACCTCTCTCTCTCTCTCATGCAGCATCTCACATGGGCACGGAAGGACAGGGGACGGACACCAGTGGTGAGGCATCAAGCACAACTGCTGCACACCAGCATAGTGACACGGATGTCACCCGCACATCAGAAGGGGACCGTAGTCTTCTAGAGGACTCACAGCCAGAGACGCAGACCTCTACGTCATCTAACGACGGCGGTGACGCATCTATGTTTTCGGCCACAGGAAACGGGGACTCTGCCTCCTCGTCCACCACACAGCATTCAGTGCCCACCCTCCCTGCTACTCCCACTGTTGCTGCCCGTGTTCGCACCACAAAAAAGGGAAGAGTGTCCTTCATCCCAGGCACCGCTGCCCCTGTCCCCACTGCTGCCATCAGTGCTGAGTCTGTGGACCTTTTGCGCCAGCTGTGTGTGGGTCAGACAGCTCTCCTCAATGCCTTCCTGGACCATGACAAAAAATTGGCACAGGTGGTGGCTTACATGGAGGGCGTTCATTCCGACGTGGGTGGGCTACACCGGACTGTACAATCTCTGTCCTCTGCAGTGACAGCAGCCATGCAACTTGCCCAATCCCATAGTCCTGCTCCAGTCCCTAGGCCCACCACCCTGCCAGTGGCCACATCTGATGATAGTGACCACACACCCCAGACATCAAGGGAAAGATACAGCACACGCAGCACATGGCAGCAGCAGCCCAAGCAGTCCAGGGCGCAGACACCATCCCCACAGAAAGGTAAACCCACACCACAGCGCAGAGGCAAAAGCCCTTCAGGCCACACCCAGGGCAAGAATGGCAAGAAGCAGGCCTCAGGCTCACGTGCCTCAGAGGCATCCCCAGCCAAGGACCACCTGTCCCAAAAGTGTCTCGCATAGACAAGCACACAGTTTCCGTGCCCAGTGACTAACAGGTGCCTGCTAAGAGTACACGTAAGAAGAGCTCCAAGGCAAGTTCACCCACATCATCAACTCCCATCCAGAGCCCTGTGAAGCAGGGAAAGGAGGCCACTGTAGGGGGGTCACCTGGTAAACAGGTGATGCAGGGGCAGAGGCAATCCGGGGCCAAGCATCCCGCAGAATCCAGCACGTCCCCAGCATCTGCACATGATCCTGCTTTTGTGATGAGTGTGCCTGTTGTATACACCCCACTTGGCATTAATCCCAGGACAGGGAAGCCATATCAAATCCCCAAGAAGCAGAAGGGCACCCCTCCAGATTCTCCCACACACACTGGGTCTCATGCAAGCATGAGTCCACCTCCACGTGCCACCACCCCACCTGGTCCTAGCAGCCCTCAGGCTTCCCAAACCACGGATGGCTCTACCACACCTGGACCTAGCAGCCCTCAGGCTTCCCAGACCACTGATGGCTCTACCCCAGCTGGGCCTCTCTCTCCCCGAGCCAGTACCCCAACTGGCCCCGACAGACAGCCACCTCCCAGTCATACTGCCAGCCAAGTCTGAGTGTTAGTCCCCTCACACACATGTCTCTCCCACAGTGGTGCCATGGACTGCCCATTTTTGACAACCTGAGTGTGTTGCTGACCATGGCAGGGTACAGTACCACCCATTCCCAGTGCTGGATATCATGTACTCACTCTGCACTTTTTACTGGCCCTTGGCCTTGTTGTTGACTGTTGTTCTAGACTTGCCTGTGCAGCTTCTCATGTACCTCACCTGCACTGTGTCCTGGCCACTGGCCTTGTTGTTGACTGATGTTCTAGACTTGCCTGTGCAGCTTCTCATGTACCTCACCTGCACTGTGTCCTGGTCACTGGCCTTGCTGTTCACTGCTGTTTGCCCCTTGCCTGTGCAGGATCTCATGTACCTCATCTGCACTTTGGACTGGTCACTGGCCTTGCTGTTCACTGCTGTTTGCCCCTTGCCTGTGCAGGTTCTCATGTACCTCATCTGCACTTTGGACTGGTCACTGGCCTTGCTGTTCACTGCTGTTTTCCCCTTGCCTGTGCAGGATCTCATGTACCTCATCTGCAATTTGGACTGGTCACTGGCCTTGCTGTTCACTCCTGTTTGCCCCTTGCCTGTGCAGGATCTCATGTACCTCATCTGCACTTTGGACTGGTCACTGGCCTTGCTGTTCACTGCTGTTTGCCCCTTGCCTGTGCAGGATCTCATGTACCTCATGTGCACTTTGGACTGGCCACTGGCCTTGCTCTTGTCTAAATTTTGCTGCATAACTGTGTAAAATGTAAATAAAAGAAAATTACTCCTGTTGTCTGCCTTGTCAGTGTCCTTGCTAAATAAAGGGTTACTGTGTGGGTATGGTTTACTGTGACACATGCTCTATATGCCACTTCAACATTGCCAATGTCTTGTTTCCTCTGATCATGTTGTTTCAACTTTGGTGTCCCAGACTTGTGCATCTGTGTGTGTTGACTTAGATGTAGGTGTGTTTGCTGTGGACTGTTTAACTTCCTGGGTGTGTTGTTGTCTGTGTGATGTTTAGATTGATGTTGTGTGTGTTCATGGTGTGTCACTCATCTCTGTTTGTAACTGGTATGTCTGTTGTGCACACACTGCTTGGTGTGCATGCAGTGCTGTGAGTGTATGTTGCCTTGTCCTTGCCTGGTGTGCACCCCCTGATGTTTAGCTGTTGTAGCATATTGATATCTTTGCATGTGCATGTGTTGTGTCTGATGTGGCTGTGTGCAGTGTTTGTGTTGTGTTGTCTCATGCAGTTGACAGATGCTCTTTGTGTGGTGTTCTATTTGCCTGTCAGTGTGTGTGTTTTGTTGTTGTGTTTTATTCAGATGTGTGTTGCCATTGTGGTGTGCCTTACTTGTGTGTCTGTCACATGAACTGAGGTTTAGGTGCATCCTTGGTGTTTTCTCCTCTCATATTTGATGTGTCTCTTGTCATTCTTGTGCATGTGCAGGCATGTGGTACACTATGACACCATTTTGAGTTGATGGGTGGTGTGGTATGTCTGTCTGTGTGTCATTGTACGCCCATTTCTCCCTGGTTGTCTCCATTATTGTTTTGTGTGGATGCACTTCTTATATGTGTTGTGGTATGTTGTCTGTGCATTTTTCCTGACTAATGAGGTTGTGTACTCCTGTTGTGTCTGTGCTCCCATTGAATTTCCACTGTTTAACTGCACAGGTCTTGTCTGTTATTGTAGTAGTTCTGTGTGTGTGTTTTGATTGTGTTCTGTGTTTGACTGTTGTTTTTGTGCGTACAGTGGTTCTGCCATTCCTGTGTGTGTGTGATGTTTGTGGATACCCCCCAGGGGGTGTGTTTGCTAGTGTATTGACTGGACATTATTGGCAAGCTTCTGTGTGTTTGTCACTGGTGTTGTGTGATGGGTGTGGGGGTTGTGTGAAGGTTCATACTTGTGTTTGACAGTCATGGAGTGTTGCAATGGGCCCTGTGTGTTGTGCTGCTGACATACTCCTGTGATGTATTTGGATACAGATGTGTGGCTGATCAGTGTTAGACTTCATACCCTTCCTTTCATCCCTGTGCCTATACATGGGTTGCCTTGCTGTCTCTCTGAGTTGTTGCAGTGAGGTGACTGTGGTTTGACTTCACTCACTGTGACTGCCATGTGTGATTTGTTGGGCTGGGGTTGTTGTTATATGTTCCTTCCCTTGCATGTGATGTACACATGCTTGGTGTTCAGCTCCTTGCCATTCCATTTGTGTGCACCTCACTTTAGGTTTCCTATTTGTTGTCCTCCATTGCTGCTGGCATGTGGTCTGTGTTTGTTGCTGTGTGTCAGTGTGGGGTATGTCTGTGTGACTTGGCAGGTTGTGTGTCCATTAGAATGTTTGTTCATTATCTGTGTGTGTTTATTTTGTGCTTGGACTCAGTTTACTTGCCATGAGTGTGGTGTTGTTGTGGTGTGTGGGTTCCCCTGGCCCTGTGCTTCTACGCTGTGTGTTACTCTGCAGCCACACCTGATGAGGCTGTCTCCCTAGTTGTTTGTTGTGTGGTGCAGTGTGTGTGTTCACCTTGCTGGTTATTGGGCATGTGGGAGCACAGGAGGACATGGCATGTCCCTTCATGTTGTGGGTGGGCCTAGTGTGTGGAGTGTGGAGGTGTTGCCCTGTGTACTTTGTGCACTGCCCATGCCTTGCGCTGGCCCTGCCTACTACATTGTCGCGCATTTTTACGCAGATTCACCCCGCGGTCACGTGAACATGAACATTATTCAGGTGACCTGGATGAGGAGGAGTGAACTAGTGGCAGGTAGGACATGTGTGGCTACACCTGTGGTTGTGTTCCTGTCCCCACCAGGGTGTCTGGTGGGGACAGGGACTCCATCAGCCATGGAGTTGTGGGTTGTGTTTGTGTGCAGAGATTGTGTGATCGCGTACCTGCGGCGGCGTCCGCCATGGTCCATGGCTTGCTGGAGGTGTATCATGTACAGCGCCGGGAAGACGTGTAGTGCCGGGTCCATGGCGGTCGGCTCCGGTATTCACTTTTGCGCTCCGCTGTGGTGCTTCCGCCTGCTCACATTGGCCGGTTTCTCCGCTACAGTGTGCCTGGCTGTTTGGCGCATCCCAATTTGTACGGCGGGAGGGACGTCATTCCGCACGGCGGTGGCTCTCGATTGGTTAGCTCCGCCACGGTGGCGGGTGCGTTTTGATGGCGGTTCACGTCGCACCGCGGCGGTCAGAAAATGGGCTGTGTTTGACCATTGTAATATGGCAGGCGTGTGCACCGCTGCTCGCGGGCGGGAAACAGCGTTTTCTCCCACCGCCAGCATCGCGGAGGTGCATCCGCCAGTCATCGTAATGGGCCCCTAAGTTTGGATCTGAAGTAAACAGCCTTAGCACTCTTGATTTTTTTATTATAGGAACTCATTACCAATCTAATGACTTTTAAATGATCTGAGGAGGGTTTGGATCTCCAGGATCGTTCAGCTGCCCTTAAGTTGCGGCGGTCCGAGTTTAGATTGTTGTTGAACCAAGGTTTGTATATTTTGGAAGAGGTATTTTTTTGTTGTAGTGGAGCTATGGAATCCATGATATTAGAGATAGTAGAGTTATAGAAGTCAGTGAGTTCAAGAACATCTGTTTATGGTTTTTTTTTGACATTTTTTCTTTTTATTGTCAAAAAAAGTACACCAAAACGCTCTTTATAACAACATAGCTAACCCTGGGTGTGAACTCCGCTCACAGAGTTTGCGGAGTTTTCCGCACTCCGCGTTACGCGGAGATGGTGGAGTTCCCAAAAACTCTGCTTTGCGTTGCTGAGCAGAGTTTTTTTCCTCGCTCGCATTCGTCAACGTCATGTTGGCGAGCGCGAGCAAGGAAAATCCACCTCCCGGCGAGATTTTTCCTCATTCGCAATCGTCAACATCAAATTGGCGAGCGCGAGCGTGGAAAATCAACCTCCCGCCGAGATTTCTCAACGCGGGGTGTCAGATTTCTCATTGCGAGCGGTCGCGTATGCTCATGATCGCTCGCTTTGAGAAACTGTCCATTCGCGTTGAGAAAGCTGCAGCTCAAGTAAAAATCTACTCGAGCGGCAGAAAGGGTAGCAGTGCCCGCTTGCGCTGTGCATGGTGCCGTTGGCGATGATTGCACAGTGTGGACAACCATCCAGCACCGTAAATCACTGCGAACTGCATTTTTCTATCGCACTCCGCCACTTGCGGAGCTCCACGTAGCACGGCAGAGTTTTTTTTCCACTTCGTGGAGATCCGCGTAGCGGAACTCTGCGAACTCCGCCCAGGGTTAAACATAGCATGGCAGGAGGCAGTAAAAGGAGCAATAATACATACATGCATTCCACTCCTTCCAGGTGATAACCTAAACAATTTTAAACTTTTTTAAACTAAATGACCTCGCTACTAAAGGGCCCTGCTCTAATAAGTAGTCCCAGCTGGTCTAATACTCTTAGGGGCTGATTACGATGGTGGGCGGATCGCCCGCCATCGTAACCTGATTTACCCCCGCCATATTATAATGGCGGGGGTATCGCGCAGGACGCAAAGTGCGTCCGCCGCTTTTCCGCCGGTCGGCAATCATTCCGATTGCCGGCCGTGCGGGGCTGGGAGTATAATATGGTGGCGGTGCCTAGCAGGCACCGCCATCCATACTCATGATGCATGGTTTTAAAGGCCTTTCCATGGCAGCGATGCCGCCATGGAAAGGCTGGCAGGGATGTGCTTTGGGTGGGTTGGGGGTAGGGGTTTGGGGGGTGCACTTGGGAGGTACCCATAGTACCCCCCTCCATTTCCATGCACAAGGTAGCAGGCACCGCGCGGTGTCTGCCACGTTGTGCATGGAAATGCACAACATGGCAATTTGGCATTGCGGCGGGTGCTGCTGTAAGCAGCACCCGCCGCAATGTCAAATATGCGGAATTAGCGGTGCAGGACCGCCGCACGTCTGGCGGCCGGTCCCAACACCGTGAGGATGGCGGGCGGACTCAGGTCCACCCGCCATCCTAATAGGCCCCTAAGTGTCTTCTAAACAGCCCCATACTGAGTCAAATTTTTGCAGAGATCGAATTCCCCTTGCTCTAGCCATGGCCTTCTCCATTTCACAAGTTTCTCAGTTTCTCTCACAATTGCCCACCATTCAGCAGCTGAGGGAGGTGTAGGTGAAATCCAAGCCCTGGCAATAGCAAGTCGGGCTGCCACCAACATTATTGAAATAATAAATGTATGACCCTGACTATCTTCTTTGTAGCCCAACATAATTTTATCTGCCAAAAAAGTGTAATCATCCCTTAATCTAAGCTTCATGGAATATGTTATCTACTGCCAAAATGCTTCAAAATCAGGACAAGTAACAAACATATGCACGATGTTGGCTGCGTGCACACTGCATTTGGGGCATTTACAGTGTTCCCCTCTTTGTCCCCCACCTTGCCCTTCCCCCCTTTGAGCCCATCTAGCGATCCTCTCCGGGGTATAATAAAGTGCGCAGATCATGCGAAACTGCTGCAATCTTAGACTAACCGAGTGTATCGATCGCTCTATAGCACCAAATGCTGTCTTGATTGCTTCAGAGGTGACATTTATCCCCAGAGTCTCACTCCATCTTACTGCTAATTTTTCACAGCTGTTTACTCTGAACTGCAGTGGCGGCTCGCCGAGGGAGTGCTGCGGGGCGGTGAGGCGGGGCGGGGGAGGGGCAGGGTGGAGGGTAGTAAACTCCAGCATACGGCGTAACGGAGTTAAGTAAATAAATAAAACAATTTCCATTCGTTACGCCGTATGCCGGAGTTTACTACCCTTCACCCTGGCCCTCCCCCGCCCCGCTGCCTCGCAGCACTCCCTCGGCAAGCCGCCACTGCTGAACGGCACAAGCATTGGTACATCATACTAATTGCTGACCTCCGGTTCTGCCCATGCAGGCACTCCCATACCACAGAGCTCGATACAGTTAGTGATACATGGTGTCTCATAAAATAATCCCTAAGCTGGAGGTATTTAAAGAACATCTGATGAGGGATAGCAAATGTAAGTTGCAGATTTTCGAATGATCGAAAGCCGTTATGATCATATAACTGGCCCAGATGGTCAACACCATACCTTGCCCACCGCCTGCTATCAGAGTCCTGAAATACCTCTGGCAACATTGGATTACCCCATAAGGGGAGATTATCATGGAGAAGAGAGATAGAGCACCTAGCCACAATTCCATGCCATATGTGTACGCAATCCCTGATGGCCTTAAAGCGAACGCATTTAAAATAGTTGGGGTCATTGATTCTATATAAAAACATTCGACTATCAGGTCCAAGGATCAGCCAGTGCCAAAAATCTTGTTTGTCTGGACTCAGAAGGCTACGGAGGCGCCCCACAAACGCTGTCCAGTAGTACATTTTAAAATCCGGGAGTTCCAGTCCCCCCTGATTGTACGACAGTTTCATTAGCCCTATTGCCCGTCGTGATTTTTTGTATCCCCAAATAAAGCTACTCAAAACACCATCTAATTTATTAAAGAAGGAGTTGGGAATAGGAAATGGAATTGACCGGAATAGATACAAAAGTTTTGGTAGCACTTTCATTTTTATAATGTTGCACCTCCCCAGAATACTAATTGGAAGCTTATGCCAACTTTTCAATTGCTAAGTTATGACTGCCAACAGAGGATCGTAATTTAGTGCCGGTATACATTCAATCTTTGGAGAGATGCGTACCCCTAAATAGGTAGCAGTCATGCAAACACCTGAGATAGGTCGTTCAGGCTGAAAGTTAAGAAGCACTTGCGTCTTATTGACATTCAGCCTGTACCCAGAGAGAAGACCACATTTATTTGCTTCCATTTCAATAACTTCTATTGCAGATGCTGGATCAGAGGTGAAGACGGCTATGCCATCAGCATAGGCGGTGACTTTCAACTGGCGCCGCCCTATAGTCAAAGGGAGTATCTGTGCGTTATCCTGCAATGCCTTAATGAATGGCTCGATGTATAACGCAAAGAGGAGAGGAGAGAGAGGGAGCCTTGTCTGGTACCACACCGGATTGGAAACGGATCCGTTTGCAAACTAGCATAATACAAATTAGCCTGCGGTCTGCTATACAGAGCTTGTATCCATTTACAGTATCTTCCTCTTAATCCAAATGATGTAAGTGTTGCCCATAAATAATCCCAAGCCACCCGGTCGAAAGCCTTTTCGGCGTCTAACAAAACCATACCCAGACTCAGCGCTGACTTCCCAGCAACATTAAAGGCCCCCACCGCAGTGTTGACGTGAGCGGTGGTATCTCTGCCCTGTATAAAACCATGTTGCTGGCCCGAAACTAAGCCTGGCATCATGGGAGCCAACCAGGTGGCCAGGATTTTAGCGAATATCTTGGCATCCGTGTTTATTAGAGATATCGGCCGATAAGAGCTACACTCCTCAGGTGACTTGTCCTTCTTCAAGAAAAGACTATGGGGCTGATTACGATGGCGGACGGACTGGAGTCCATCCGCCATCGTGGTGGAGACCGGGACCGTCCGCAATACATGCGGCGGTCCCACACACCAAATCAGGATGCGACCACCACCATGGCGGTCGCATCTTGCATTTTAACATTGCGGCCGATGCTGCTAACAGCAGCACCCGCCGCGAAGTCAAAATGGCATGTTGCGCATTTCACTGCACTATGTGGCAGGCACCACACAGTGCCTGCCACTTGGTGCAGTGAAATGTTGGGGGGTACCATGGGTACCCCCCAGTGCACCCACACCTCCCCCCAACACAAGGGGGGCCCGCAACAGGCCGCCAAAACCAATCTCCACCAGCCTTTCAATGGCGGTTTATCCGCCATGGAAAGGCTGGCTGGAGACAGCATCGTGATCTGGCGGACGGTGCCTGCTAGGCACCGCCGCCATTTCATTGCTGCAGACCACTCCGCCAGGCAATCACAATGATTGACTGTGGCGGTTCCGTGGTGGACGGTGTTTGCATCCGCCACGGTCGCAGTCTGGATCTCACCGCCATCGTAATCTGTTGGTGGGAAAATTGCGGTCGGATGTGGGAAGGAGCGCCACCGCCGGGCTGGCGGTGACGGTCCTTCCGCAATTGTAATCGGCCCCTATGTTAGTAATATTCAATGTCTCAGGAGCCAAGCCTCTTAATCCTATAAGTCGAAAAACCTCGCCCAGTAAAGGAACCAACAAACTCTTACAGGCCTTATAAAACTCAGCTGGAATTGAGTCTTCCCAGGCCGCTTTCCCCCATGGTAACCCAAGTATTGCTTCACCAATTTCTTCATACGTAATTTCTTGTTCCAACAAGGCCGAGTCCCCCCCGTCAAAAACGGCAGATTACTCCCCTTTAAGTATGTCTGAATGCCTGTCTCGTCCAACACCACCTTTTGTGAGTAAAGTTTCTGATAGAAGATAGACAATTGCTCGGTTATAGCTTGTGGGTGCTTATGTAGTATGCAGTTCTCCCCTTTGATGGCCTTCATCAGCGTCTTAGCTCGATTGTCTGCCAGCTGATGAGAGAGCACCTTCCCAACTCGATCCCCATACTCGTATTGTAACGTCCTGTGCTTGTTGTAACTCACAGCAACTTTCTCCCTGAGAAACTTGCTTATAGCCAGCCGCTCAACTATTAGGGAAGCGTACAATAGATCCTGATCTAGGGCACCTCGGCGAATTGCATCTGCATGGCGAAGTTCACTGGCTGGTAATTTTTGAAGAGCCACTTTACCCGCAGTCTCTCGCTCCCTATTTTGCTGCCAAATGTACTTCTGGGTGACCCGCCTAGTATATGCCTTCATCCCATCCCACACTATACAAGGAGAAGCTGACCCCATGTTATCCTCTAGGAAATCTGCTAATTTTTTATGAATAAAAGCTAAATAGTCAGCATCGGTGAGTGAGTAACGCTGGAATGAAAAAGGCCGAAGTGTTTTAAGCCCTGCCTTGGCCTGAAAAGATAATAGTATGGGATTATGATCAGATGTGATCCTGGGGCATACTTCCATATTGGCAGTTGACAGTGTATTATCAGAGACCCAAGCCATGTCTATCCTAGAATAGTGTCGATGTGGAGCAGAATAGTAAGTATAACCCAGGGCAGCTGGATAAAGTGAGCGCCAAACATCCTTTGAAGAGTGCAGCCGCCCTAGTTGAAGAATTGAAGCTCACACCTTCACCATTCTAGAAGTGGCCGCCCGGTTTGTGGAATCAATAGCATATTTCACTACGCAGTTGAAATCACCCATAATTAGTCGCTCCCCTTTCCAATCTAGTAGCTCCAAACTAATGAAGTCAAAGACGGCAGGGTTGTCGACATTGGGGCCATATGTTGCGCAGAACACATACTTCGTACCCTTAATTTCAAGTTGCGCCAATGCCCACCTCCCTCTTTGGTCGGCCAAGGTCTTGAGGACTCTATGATCCAGTGCCTTGCTCTCCAGTATATCAGTACCCCTTATAGACGCGTTCTGAGATGTGCAAGTAATTATTTGGTACCCAAGGTGCTTAAACAGGCCTCTATCTTTATACGCTAAATGTGTCTTTGTGAGGAGGTCAATATGGGGTCTATACGCTTTCAGTTCCTCCCGAACTAATTGACGCTTAGCTCCACTTTGTAGGCCTGATACATTCCAGAACAAACACCAAATCAGTGCCATAAAACTTCACGAACTGCGCCGCAACCATGTATTTTAAGTGTGGAACCATTATCTATCCCCAAGTCATCTTGATGTACCCTTATCCTGCTCCATGCCACCCCCCTGCTCCAATTATGTGTGCCCTTTTTGACTTTTTTATCAACAGCCCCCCCTTACCCCCTCCCATCCCCCCAGTATCGTGAAGAAGGAATCGTCCTCCTTATAGGCTGCCGTTTGAGTTGTCAGCTATCAACCCGTAGCATATCGGGAGCAGCCCTCCGTCCACCCATCACCCACCACCAAAACACCCTGTGGAGAAGAAAGGTAGAGCCATCCCAAAATCAAGATAAAAGTAAGAAAAGAGAGAAAGCGAACAGCAATATGTCAATTGGCTACATCACAGAGCTAAAGCTAAGCACTTATTGTCCTTAGGCTTTTAGGTCTTATTAGGAGCCCTCTCTGACTGCCATTGGCTTAAAGCTTGCTTAGCCTCCTGGTCTGTGAGGAAGAACTGCGAGTGTCCATCTTTTATGACCTTCAACCGGTCCGGCTCTTGCAAGAACACCTGGGGGCCTTCCGCCTTTATTGGATCAATAAGTTGTCTCATCTTCCAGCGTCTGTCCATGGTGGCTCTGCATAGATCTGATCTGACAAGGATAGGGAGGGAGTCGACCACTACTGGGGTACTGGGCCTAGCTTTAATAGATATCGCCTGCCTTAATAAAAAGTTGCCAAAAAAGATCAGGAAAGGTCTGGGATAGCGAGAGTTCAGTTTATGAAGGTTTATAGGCAGTCTATGTGCTCGCTGAATTTGACAATCCCAGTCCCAATCCAACAGTTCAGGGAAGGCCCTTTGAAATAGCTGAACCACATAGGCACGCGGGTCAGAGCCCTCCTTGCCTTCAGGGACCTCGAACAGTCTTAGATTGTTACGACGTTGCCGGTTCTCCAGATCCTCTATTTTAGCTTGCATGGCTAGTATTTGGTCGTCATGAGATTGTACAGTTCTAGTGGTTGCAGTGATAGTCTCTTCTGTCTCCATGACCCGTGTTTGCAACTCTGCAATGTCTCTCGTTAATACCCCCACCATGCTGGTCACCTCGTTTAAGGACTGTTGGATACTGAGGTTGTTTGCCCTCGCCTGCGCATAGTGATCTTGTGCCTCCAGCCTTTGCTCCTGCAATGCCTGTAGGATCAGAGAGAGTGATGGCTCTTTCGTGCCTGGGGGACCCCTCGGCAGTTGTTTCCCAGATGTATCCTCCCCTTCTTTGACAAAGTCAGGGTTTTATAGAAACTCAAGTGATTCGGGGGTTTGCGCTTGGTGGACAGGCAGAACCAATGCATCTGGCCGAGGGCCGGTGAATAGGCCGAGTGAGTCCCTTCCAGAGCAGGCTGGGCCCTTAGGATCCGGCCCCGATCTTGTGCCTGAGCTTGATAACTGGGAAATCAGAGATTTCACTTCCCCCTTCGATTGAACCCATTTACGAAGGGGGCTACTATCTGGAGTAACCTTTGTATGAGTGCTAGAGCTAATATACCGATTACTTCTGTACAAATCTGTACATTTCTTGCCCAATCTGCTTGGCTTATGTTTCTCTTTCTTACTTCCAGGGGATGGGCTTGACCCCAGTCACATGTCCGCTTTTTGTTTGACAGTGCCCGAAGAGGGTGGACTCCCAGATCTTGCCTCTGTGGCTGATCTTAAGCAGTTGATGGCCTCCTGTTCCTTGCATGCTATAGACATCACGTGACCACCTGCATTAGCCTTAGGTGATTTCTGAGCTATTATTTGAGCTGGAGAATAAGGGTTATTTCCAGGTGAGGTCGAAACCCCATTACCTTCATCCCGAACAATATTGGCCATAGGCACTGCCTCTCTCAAACCTCCAGACTCCATGGTGGGTCTGTCTACCCTAGCAGACCCTAATTCAGGTGCCAATTCCTCGGTTAAGTCCCTCGCCGCAGCCTGTGATTTGCTACAGTTGCGGCTTGCCTTATCCACAACATTGTTACTTTCCTCTTCAAGCGTGTCAATTGGAGACATTGTATCTCCAGTTTGAACAACCTTCCATGTGTGGCCATTGCCCCCTGCTCATTCGACAGCCTCCGTGAGGCTATATCCGCATGGAGACCCCTCTTGACTCACCACCGCACCTGAGCTGGCTGCCGGTATTGCACTCATTATTGTATCAATGACTATCGCCCCCTACGTCTGCTCGGTAACATCGCTAGACGAAAACAGCTCTGCCACCTTTCCCAATTGTAATAGCCGCATCACTGGCTTAACGACCCGCGACGAGCCTCCTCTTGCTGCAGTGCTCCTCAGTGCTCCTGTTGCTGGATCCTCTACTCCCGCGGACAGCCCAGTTCCTCCTGAATTAGACAAGGCTTTGGCTGCGCGGCCCGCTTTTGCTGAAGTTTTCAATGGGGCCATCTCCTTGTCAGGAAAAAACACAGAGGCTACTGCCAGACCCGTCCAGTGGATCCTAGAGAGGCGGGGACCAGCAAGCCAGCAGGCTAATCGAGATGAAAGCCAGAGCCGCCAAACATCCTTCGTTACCGAGCCGAACATTTGCTCATGTAGCCATTAGTAAGCCAGTGGTAAGTTCGTCTAAATTAATTTCCTTTTTTTGCTGCTGTACTCGCTCTCTTCCCTCTCCCGCTTCCCGCTTCCATCACATTCTCATTCCGGCGGCCTGTAGAGAATGGGAGCTGCTCCCGGTGCCTGTGGGTCGTGGCTGCTTCAGTACGCCATCTTCCTTCCCCCAGAACATCTGTCATGTCAATTTGTGAAGACAAGGTGAATTTACAGTGGGTTGTTAGATCTTCCGTGTTGATATTCCTGAGGTCCCTTTTCCATTGCTTAATTTTCTTCGGTTGATCCCTCCTCAGTGTCACATCCCTGTTAATAAGTTAAATCACGGAGGAAGATTTGTGACACTGAGGAGTCATCAATGCATGAGATGGTTTCCATTATTTGTTCAATGAAGGAGAGATTGTCTCCCGGGGGGTGGTAGAATGTATGAAGTTTGCAAACCGGTAGGTGATTACTTGAAATGTTGAGGCATAGGTATTCACTGGAGGGTGGTGTGGTAGTCTCTGTGTGGGAATCCGAGAGTGTGTTCCGGTGTATACAAGCTAGTCCACCGCCCTGCTTCTTAGATCTGTCAAGACGGATTATATCATGACTCGGAGGAACTAGGATGTCTTGGATAGGGGTGGAAGAGGGATTTAGCCAGGTTTCCATGAGGATGATAATATCTAGATCATTGTTTTGGATGAGGTCAAAGATATCGGAGGCATGTTTACTGGCTGATCTGCAGTTGAGTAGTACATATTTCAGCCGTAAAGGCGTGTGTGAGGTAAGAGTCTGCATGATGTTCACTCGCTTCAGGTTGTCACTATTTACAACTCTGAGGTTGTAAAAAACCTGTGCGGGTTGGCATGAATGGCTTGAATTTGATCCAGAGGAGTCTTGACATAAGGTATAATATGAACCCTACTGCCAGCAGACACCTGTCCCGTTTGTGTACAGTTATATTTCCACATCTCATCTGAAATTACCTGACCCAATTCCTCCTCCTAGTCCTTTCTAGTTTTCAGAACCAGCGTCTCAGTCTCCTCTTGGGTATTGCAATACAGTCTCCTAATCAGGTGCATTGTAGATTTGGTGTCAATGAAGTTATCCAGTGTGTCAAATATGGGGGGGATTCATTGGAGAACCCTGGGAACTTAATTCTACAGCAAATTTTGAGACAGTGATATGTAAAGACCGCCAAGGGAGTTCCAGGCTGTCCTGAGGATGTCCGCTAATGCCAGAAAGGTGCCTTGTCGATACAGGTCACCCCAATATCACAGTTCCCTCTCCTGTAATTGGGATTGCATTAATCTCTCATGTATGACCAGTAATAGCGGCTGATGTACAAGTGGCAGGCGGGGGGCCATAGAGCACTTGCACCCAACTTTTTCTTCAAAAATGTCTCATACACTAATGGTGCACTCCACTGTGCTGAATTGCCACAATGAGTGGAGCTCCAATTAATGACTGCGGTGGAACAGGCAGCATGGAGTGCAAAGTGGGCCTGGGAGCATATATAGTAGAGTTCAAAGTCGGGTGCCTCAAATCCCCGTTTGTGAAATGGTAATGTGAGGGTTTCTCATTTTATTGGCGGGTATTTTCCAGCCCATGCTAACAGAATGATTTGGGCCTTGAGTTCAGAGAAAAATGCCGTTGTTAGCGGAATTGATATATGGAAAAAAAGATATAGTCGTTTCGGTAGCACCACCATCTTCATTAGCCCTATACAACCTGCCATTCTCCATATAGTCTAGCCTGGGCATATCTGACCTACATTTGCATTCATGGAATACAGTAATCTTGGTTCTAATTTGCACTAAAGTGTCCCCTCCCTCCCCTTCCACCAATCCATTTCCAAAGTCCTTAATTCACTCTCTTGTTGAGTTAAGTCGCTACACAGAGAGTGGAGGACTCCAGTATGCTGTGATATACAATTGCCCGGGAAGGTAATTTTACAGCCTTTCCATATTGTGTAAAACGGGTCCCCTGTCCTTTCATTTTTTTCAAAGAATTTCTCCGTGCAGCTCATCTGCGAAAACCAGGCCAAAATTGTCCCATGGAGATTTAAGCTGCAAAGCTCCAAGAAGGTGCACACGATATGCCCAGTGCCAAGGGTCCATGTGGCCAGCTCCCCAATCACCAACCAGTAATCTCGCCGTGACCATCTCCCATGTTCCCCCGAGTCAAAGCTACCCTCCCTGGCCTCAGGATGTTTGGTTCTCCAGATATCAACCAGATGGTGCTCCCTTAATATGGCGTTCAAATGTGCAGAGGCTAGACTACGGTAGCTGGGGGGATATGTGATCTATCAGCTAGACAGCAGTAGCTGGGGTGATATATGATCTGTCTGCTCTTTCTTGCAGCACACAATTAAAGTCTCTACCCCAGAGTAACACATGCAGGTTCAAGGCCAGGATTGGCCCCTACATTATATTAAAAAATTCAGGTTCATCTGCAATCAGGCCATAGCAATCCAAAAATGTTACCTTTGAATTGCCCAGTTTGCCCAATGTGATAGCATATCGCCCTTGGTCATCTGTGCAAGAGCCCACCTCGCAGTACAGGATTCCATGCTTTATTAACATGGCTACCCCTCTAGCATATGTGGAATATGAGGCAAAAAGCTGGTAGGATTCCTTTTTCACAGCAAATCCACTTGTTGCCCTGGGTGACACATACATTTCCTGCAGGAACACCATATGTACCTAATGGTGGTCTAAGGCTGAAAGTACCTGTCTCATTTTGTGAGGGTTATTCAGCCCTTGCACATTCCAAGTCAGGCACCTCAATGGGTCAGGTAGTCCCATACCTCGTCTGTCTGGTAACTGAGTGTTTAAATGTGACTGGTATGCATGCCTGTGTACTTTCTCAGGCCGCACATCTACCACTTCGTAGGTCCCACTGACATCCCATTGCTGCATACATTCCCTCTGTCAAAGAACCCAACCCCATAAGTTTCTCCACCTCTTCCCACTTCGTTAGCCCAATACCACCAGGTCATCGCTCCCAGCCTGAGTAAATCAAAAATGAAATCCAATTGAGCAACAAGCTTTCAATATAATACCAATTATGTGAAACATTTATAGGGGTTAACCCTTTGGGTAGCACAGGAGCCAAAAAGTAGCCCTCAACTAGTGTTGAGGGCACTGGGGGAATCTATTGCATCTCCATTAGGCGCCAGCAGCCCAGTATTTAGTAAGTTGGGGGTGACAGCCAAAAATCTCAAGGATCAGAAACTGTCTGTTTCTCAGGGCATCATCCCAGTCGCGATCCAGCCAGACCTCCACCATCTCCACGCGCAGTCTCATAAACGATAAGCCAGTAGGCCTCCCTCCATTAGTCATTGATACTGGGGGAATCATTGCCACATCAGGTGCACAGATCCCCTAAGCAGCCAGCTCTGTCCCAGGATCTTGATGTCACCATTCTTGGATCAGTCCAGATTAGCCTGCTGGGAGGCAGACCTCAAGTTATACAAGCAAAGGAGTCGGTCAGCAAGTGAGTGTGTACAGAAACTCAGAGATCTGCTACAGTGTTCAAAATATGTTTGCTTTCCCCTGATGGGGGATCCGCAGCCTCATTGCATACAGCATGGCATATTGTATGTTTGCCTGTTGAAGCTTTTGTTTCATAGCAGTGAATTTTCATCTCGCCTCCTGTACAGCAATTGTGAAGTCAAGGAAAAGGGGTCTTGCATTCCCTTCAAACACCAATGTGCGTTTACCCGCCTTAAGATCATGGACCGGGTCCTGGGTGTGGGTTCCATCTATGCCCTTGTTGGGACCAAGGCAGCTTTCCTTCTCTGCCTCAACTGTGTACTCACGGAAATGGGTTCCACACCCTAAGGTCCTAAGGGTGGACTGAAATGTTGCCCTGGACCCAGTCCTGGACCACATGGGCCCCTTTGACAGGGTGGCAAATCTGGATAGGGCCTCAAACCGCGACCTTTGGGATGACCATGGTCTGCTGGACTTTTGTCGCCTCCTTCATCCAGCCAACAAGTTCTACACCCACCTGTTGCCGGTACATGGCACCCAGTCCAGGAGGGACTATTTCTTGCTCTCGTACCCCCTCCTACCATGGTGGTCGATTCCCATATTTTGGAGGTCTTGCTCTCGGACCACCTCTAACTTGTCTCTTGCTTGACCTAGGCTTTGTACAACCAAGCCGGAAAACTTGGAGATTTAACACTTCCTTCTATCGGATGCCTGAGCGGAAGCGGCCTCTACCATTTCATCTCACAACGCATCTTGATGACAATGAAGGCTCAGTGGCATCCACACGGATGCTCTGGGCGGCAACAAAGGCTACCATCAATGGACAGCTCATACAGGATGAGGCCCTTCATTACAAGAGCAAGGCGGAGCAACAGGCCTCCTTGGAGGTGTTTATCTGCAGCCTGACTTGGCTTTACATGGTCCGTCCCACGGATCACATTTGCAGGAGGCTGGAAAAGGCTTGCTAAAACCTCAATGGCCTCTTTACAACCCAGGCAGAACATGCCCTCCACAAGCTCTGATACCGCCATTATGAACAGGGTGAAAAGGCTGGCTGGTTGCTTGTGGCTCAGCTCCACCAGTGAGAGGTGGCCTCTCCGGTCTCAACTGTCAGGGGCCCTACAGGTCACCTCCTCACACACTCCCAAGGTATTCCGGATGCCTTCGCGGATTACTATAGCCACCTCTATATGTCGAAGATGGTGACTGACACACCGTGGGTCCACTGATTCCTGTACGTGGTCACTCTCCCCCGGCTGAATGAGGATGGCAGGGCCTCACTCTCAGGCCCCGTCACCAAGGACGAGATCGTGGAGGTAATTTGCGCTGCTCCTTATATTAATGCCCCGGGGAAGGATGGCTTCCCCACAGAGTTTTATAAATGGTCATCTGGTGACGTGGCGGAGTCCCTTGCAGCAGCATATGTTGAGGCGGGGTAGCTGAGCAACCTAGATCCAATTTCCAACAAGGCCCTCATCATCATGCTTCCCAAGCCAAACAAAAACTCCCTTTCTTGTGACAGCTATCAGCCCACCTTGCTCCTGAATGGGGACATTTAGATCTTAGCGAGTGTCCTGGCCTCCTGGTTCAAGAATGTCATACCCACTCTGGTCCACCCCACCCAGGCAGGCTTTGTCCCAGGCTGATCCTCCCACAACCACCTGCGGACCCTGGCTCATGTCCTCTGGCTGGCGAAAGACCTACCGGGGGGAGGCACTGACCCGCTCCCTAGACGCCAAGAAGGCGTTCTACCGCATAGAGTGGGGATATCTCTTTGCGGTTCTGCACCAGTTGCACGTAGGAGATGATTTTATTTCTAAGGTCCAGCTGTTGTATAGCAACCCCCCCCAGTGCAGGTGAATTGTGGGAGTTTTCTCTCTACCCTTTTCAGATTAAGCGCAGGAGCCATCAGGACTGCCCTCTCTCGCTGCTCCTTTTCCCCGTCGCTCCGGAGCCCTTGGCCGCGGCTGTGCTTCAATCAGCAGAGATAGTAGGTATTCTGACTCCGAGTGGCCCCTCCTCCGTTCTCCTTTACGCAGACGATATTTTGATCCGGCTCACAGGTCTCGCCCAATCTCTTCCTGCCCTTTTCGCTCTTCTGGATGATTTCACACAGATAGTGGCTAAGGTTAGCTGGGGGAAGAGTGAGGCTCTCCCCCTATCATCCTCTACGACAGCAGCTTCGGTTAGGGCTACCAATTCTGCTGGGCACTGACCTGCCTTAAGTACCTGGGGATATTCATGAACAAGGGGGTTGGAACGCATGACGTCGGATAATCTTGAGTCCCTGATGAAGAGGATGATGGCGGACATTGAGAAGCGGCTGCACCTCAATTTTTCCCTCTGGGGGCACATCCAGGCAGTCAAGATGGTCACTCTCCCTAGGTTTACATATGTGCTGGGTATGTTGCCCTTCCAGTTACCAGTCTCCCTCCTTTGCTCTGTGGATTGCCTCATCAAGGGTTTCATGTGGGGCACTGTGTGACCGCCGCTGGCCCTCTCAAAATTGATTGCTCATAGAAAGTATGGTGGGCTGGGTCTCCCCTCGGTGGAACATTATGCTATGGTGCTTCATCTGGCACAGCTAGGCTATAAGGAGCAGGGTGTGGTGGACCCCCCCTTGTGGGTTCTGATACAACGAAGTCTCTCGGCAAGCCCAACCAACTTTTCCCAGCTTTATGTCCCTGCCTGGGAAAACACCTCGGGAACCCACCTACCCCTACAGACCACGCACAAAACCTCTGCATCATCCTCGACTCCTCCCTCTCCATGAACCGCCAGATCAACGCCGTCGCTTCCACTAGCTTCAACTGCCTGCGCATCCTCCGCAAGACCTTCAAATGGATCCCCTCCGACTGCAGAAGGACCGTCACCCACGCGCTCATAACCAGCAGACTGGACTACGGCAACGCCCTATACGCCGGAATCAACAGGACTCTCCTACACAGGCTCCAGACCATCCAGAACGCCGCAGCCAGACTCGTCCTCGGGACACCGCATCACGAACACATGACCCAACACCTACGAGACCTCCACTGGCTCCCCGTCGAGAAGAGGGTCACCGTCAAACTCCTCACCCACGCCTACAAATCCCGCAACAACATTGGACCCAAATACCTCAACGAGAGAGTATCCTTCCACGTACCAAGAGGAACCTCCGTTACGCCAACCTCGCCCTGGCAGAGGTCCCCCGCATCTGCAGGAACAGAACAGGCGGGAGAGCCTTCTCCTACATCGCGGCCAAGACCTGGAACTAGCTCCCGGTGAACATCAGGCGCTCCCCGACCCTGCACACGTTCAGGAAGGACCTCAAGATGTGGCTCTTCGACTGATCCAGAGCTGCCCCCCCTCCCCCCATGCGCCTTGAGACCCTCACGGGTGAGTAGCGCGCTTATAAACCCCCTGATTGATTGATATGTGTATGGCGCCCACAAGGCATGCATCATTAACCCCATGATCTGGGCAATAGCCGTAATGCGGAGGCGGGCACATGCCTCTTATTGGTTGACCATTGTCTACATGCCGAGGCCCCCCTACGGCGGAACGCCGGTATATATATCAGGAGCTCTCTGTCCAACTGGCCTAAATGGCAATGGGTGGGTATAGAAACATTTTTCCAACTGATCGTTGACGGTTCCCTTACAACCTTTGCAGCTCTGCAGGAGGAGTTCCACCTACTCACGCGCCAGTACTGGCAATATTTACAGCTACGCCCCTTGCCTCTGGAGCTGCCTGGGGGCGCCACCGTGGGCTTGGGGTCCTCCCCCATTGTTGCCTATATCCGGGTGTGGGGCGGCTACCACAGTGTGATCTCAGGTCTCTACAATCTGATGGTTCATCACAAGTATTCCCTGTCCCAATCAAGCCGGCTAAGGGCGTCATGCCAGGCACTCCTCCAGGTGGAGTACGACAAGGAGAACTGGGCTGAGATCCTGGAGGGTCTCAATGGTGGTGCACGATTGGTACTGGACGCCCTCGAAGCTGGAACACACTGGCCTTCTCCACCACTCACGCTACTGGCACTGTGCCCTCCCCAGCTGCGACTTTCCACATGTTCTGTTCAATTGACCTAGCCTCCAGTGGTTCTGGGCAGAGGTCCAGGTCATGGTCTCCTCCCCACTTTCCCCCCACTGCATGATCTTGCCGCTGTACCCCAGCTGTCTCGGCATGAGTGCCGGTTTCTGGTCACAGCCTTAACATTAGTAAAGGTGAGTATCCTCCGGCACTGGCACTACCTGCATGTATCTACGCTTGCGGAATGGCTGATCGAAATGTTTAAAGTGGCATCCTATAAGCGACTCATTTATTCACTGGACGATAAACTGGACATCTAACTACAGGTGTGGACCCCGTTCTTTGACGATGTGTCATAATGGGGCGGGGGAAGGTCACCTGAGAGGACCTGATGCCTGGGCAAGGTGTGCGTAGTAGGCACTGTTGTCATAGTCATTCCCGCTGTCGCCGGTTCCGCTGTCATCGTTGTGTGGAGGAGTGCAGGGGGTTCTTGGTCCTCTCTGTACACCCCACCTCCCCTCCCTCCCTCTCCTCTTTCCTTATCCGCTCCAGCTACCCTGGCCACTCCCTCCTCTTTGTGGTTCCCTTTTCTGTTGGCTTCCTGTATTAGGAGGGCTGGAATCTGTGGTGGTGTGGGTTCTCATTGTGGGTTCTACTATTGTGGTCACCTTCCCAGCCTATGATACTGAATTGTGTTGCTCGGATGAGCATCTGTTCTGTATTGTTAATGTTGAAAATCTAAAATAAAGACTGCACAAATAAATAAATAAAAGTGAGCTTGCAAGCTCCGGTTAACAGAGTTGTTTAGTCAAAAGAGTTGTTCCATGCCGGGAGTGACGAGTATGTCAAGTCCTTTTTTTTTAGCTAGCCGCCTGCCGAGAGATTATTACTTTGCCAAGTTTCCCAGTTCCATGCCTGATTTGCTGCTCCAGACTAGGGGCAGATTTACAAGCCCCTTGCGCCACTTTTGCGTCACTTTTAACATGGGAAAAGTGACGCAAAAGTGGCGCAAGGGGCTTGTAAATCTGCCCCTACGTTTCTTCTTTGAATTCTGGGTCTTGACTATTCCATTATTAAAAAAGACTACAAGCCCCAGGATTCAAAGGAGAAAATCTAGACTGGAACAGCACACCACGCTTTCACGTGGGAAGCTTAGCAGCTATGTAGACATACCTAAGATTAGAAAAATAAAAATAAGATATCAGAGTTCTCAAATCTAGGATTTGTACTCTTTTTTTTATCCCATTATAAAATTAGCGCTACATATCCTAAAATGCAAGAATAAACTAGGCTTGAGAGCTACTTGTGCAGGAACAGGAGAAACTTGAGCTCTTTGAAGTCTAAGAATGCACCTTACTTTTGGCTTGACTGTGAGAATTTACTAATTCTCTCACACTAGACACAGGGAAATTTATCAGATATGCACAAGGCAGCACAGTAGGCATAACTTTTAAGAATAGCACATAAGTTGTTGTATATTAGGTGTGACAGGTCCTCACACCCAATTATGTTATGCAAGGCTCTCTTTGAGAAGTGTTAATGTGAATAACCGCATTGTGATATAGTTATTCACTAGTATGACATAGCAACAGTCAGAAACAATAGTTGGTTCCCACTGCTGTTTTGTTACCATGGGTAGTTCTCGCTTCACCTCTGTTCTTGTCTCTTCTTGGGTCTCCTCTTACCTGAGGGAGGCAGGAGACCAGTCGCGGCTCCTGGTGGGAGTGCTGCGGGCGGTGGGGCGGGGCGGGGAAGAGGGCAGGGTGGGAGGTAGTAAACTCCGGCGTACGGCCGAGACGGAGGGTAAGTACATAAATAAATAAATAAAACAAATTACATTGCGCGCGCATCGCCATTTGGCGTTGCAGCGCGCGCAATGTGATAGTTTTACTGTTGTTTATGTCACTACCTCCGGTCAGACACATCTTACCCCCACCCTGCCTCCCACCGCCCGCCAGCCTCCCACCAGGAGCCGCGACTTCAGGAGACCACGGGTGGCCCTGCCTGTGGCAGCTACCACACTCCCCTATCAGTGCTGGGCTCTGTAGACCACCGCACAGAGCGAAACACATGCTCTATGCTGCACTGACCGGTGACTCTCACAAGGCCTCTGTCAGTGCAGCATCAGCTCTCTCCTTATGCTCATCTTTGGGAACGCACAAAGGGTGGTGCGGGTTGATGGCAGGAGGCCAGTTTTTTTATGTACTTGGATGGGGTAGCAGAAGGATTTGAACAAAGGGTGGTGTGGGTGGGTGTCAGGTGACCAGAGCCCGTATTGTACAGAGGGCACACTGCCAGTTTGTGCCATGGCGCCCCTTTAAAAAGGTGCACCTTGCGCACACTAGGAGAGTGCACCCTATTATCATGAGTATGCTGCCCCCAGGGCAATACAATCTTGCGACTGCCCTGCAGGCAGCACATTCAGTGAGAGACGGAGCAGCTGCTTACAAGCCAAGCAGCCCCCTGCGCCTTAAAGAGTGGTCAGCGTGACTGAAATGGCCTGCAGGGGGCTGTCTGGGGGTCCAAAGGACCCCCTATGCCCTTCCAGTGGGCTGCTCTCACGGGGCGCACTGACAGTACACCACCTCTTTGTGGTGCACTGATAGTGCGCCTCCTAAGGGCCTGTTTGCCTCTGCGCCCACGCCCGTAATAGGATGTGGGAACAGAAGCAAATTGATTCCTTCATTTGTATGGAGCCATGTCCCCATGTAATTAAGGGAACACCCTCTCAAGGCAGCGCTGGTACTACATGTGCGCCAGCACTATCAGTATTACAGAGGGCCCTGCACAAGCATCTGCTACCCCTTCTGTAATACCATAGTGCCCTGGGGGTGAACGGAGCGGGTGCACACCCTCGGTGGGCCCTTGTGCAGCCCCAGATTGTTTCTAGTTTGGCAGGGGAAAGCTGCCCGTCCATTGCGCATGGGTAAAAATGTGAATAACAGCTGTTTTTCACCTCAAGATTCAGAGGGAAATCATAAATAACTTGAGCTTGCTGTCCTGGTCTATTTGATATCAGTCCTAGGTTAAAAAATGTTCCTGTTATTTACTTTTACCCATCTATAGTTCTATATGTTCTTAGCATTCTAGTACTTCTAATTCTGTTTTTTCCCATTTTAAATTCGGGACTACCCGTACCAGAATGCACTATAAAAAACTGGACTGGCTAATGTAGACACATCTACCAGGAGACAGTCTGAGCTCTCTGAATAACAGCAGCCAATCAGGGAATTACAAACACAATGAAATGGTTTGATTGCTTTGTTCAGTCTAGTTGTAACATTTCAAACAGCCACGACCAGAGCCAGTGACTGGTCCGACCTCCAGTGATGTCACAAAGGCAGGAGAGCAGTGACCTGGTTCCTAGCAGAAGCATCACAGAGCTAGCGGTGTGCCCCGCCCAGCGCACCTGTGAGACACGACTGTATTGGGCCCAGCTGGGTCTGCACAAGGTTCATAAAGGGCCTGGTTTAAAGGCGCTCTGGTCTTTATCGGCTCTGACAGATAGCAGGTAGTGTGGTTTCATTGAGGAACTGCGTGACTGGATTTCCTGGTAACTGAAGGTGCTTTGGTCATGACTTCAGACTCTGGGAAAAAGAAACCGAAGGCTCAAGGAGACAAGAAAGGGATTAAGAGAAAGGGGAAGAGGCGGGAGACCTACTCTGTGTACATTTACAAAGTGTTAAAGCAGGTGCGTGGGGTTTTCGCTGGTGAATGGACAGTTCAGAAGAGGGATTCATATCTTTTTCTTTGGGGAGAAGGGGGATGATGATGTAGCCTAAGCAGGTTGGGATAGTGATCGTGTTTGTGCTCTGGAATGAAGCGCATATGTTGTCGCATTCTTTGATTTAACTGTGGCACTGAATGTAGGTGCCTAATTATGTTGGTGGTTCCGGTGTGGGAGGACTAGTGTGTGGCTATGATGGGGCTCTCAAATGTCTTAGGTCCATGTGTGAGTAGCTCCTTCAGTGAAGTTTTTTGTTGCATTCTGGGAGTTGTAGTCATGCTTTTTATAATGGTAAACAAATATAAATCCCGCAAAAAAACTGTACTTGATGGGCTGTTAAGACCTGTTCTTGGAACACTTCTGAGCTATTGTCATGATGCAGTTAAGTGTTTGGGTTCATTGGGTGTCAGTGTCACCGTTGGGATCAGGAGGGCCGTTACATTCGGCCATGTTGGGGGTCTAAGTGGGTGAGGGCTTACACTGCAAGTATTTCTGGGAGCCGGCAGGGAGAATGTTTTCCCTTCGTGGGGTCATGGTTGGGCTTGGCTCTGTTGCATGATCTTCAACCCCCTCATTAACACATTCTCCCTCTGAGCCACCCAATAAGGTTAGTTTGAGGAAGGCGGGAGTGGGCCCGGTCAGAGCAATAATTTTGAGTGAGTGTAGTCAGTCTGGTCTGAATGGTGCTTCTAAAGCATCCTGGGTTCAATGTTTTATGGGAGGGGTGGCGAGAAGGCACTAGTAGTAAATCTTGATTAGTGGGTCGTGGTTTGGGTTCTGCGTGCCTGGCTCTTTGGGGTGAAAAGGTTATGTAGTTGGGCAGGTTTTTAGCGATGGTTCCTGCGTCAGCCGGTTGTTTCTTGGCAGAGTCCCTGGCGGGTATGGGTCCAACCCATTGGTGATCCAGGGCCTCCAGTACTGTCGGCTCCAACTCTTAACCCTAGGGCTGCAGCTTGGGCAAGCGGTCGGATCTTACTCCATGAAGTGGTAGTAATGACTGGCAGCAGCTACAGTAAAGTGGGCAACTAAATCAAACCTCGTCAGAGCAAGTAATTATGAAAAACCCATGCACCGGTGTGTGCTGAGAACGTAGAGCAGTTAAACCACTCGTCCTTGGAAGCCAAGCTACAGCCTGGTCGATGAGATTGCCCTCGAGTATTCCAAGCGCTGTTATCCTTGCTTTTCTCCCAGTTTCCTCTACAGTCTAGAGGTCAGGCTACATGGCAGTGCAGCAGAGTGCCAAAAATACGCAGTAACCCACCGCTCGGGAGTGATGGAAATCCCTAACGACGTGGGTGTCTTGGATTGTGAATCACTGAGCAAGCAGAGGCTGGAGTGTGGCCAACTGGAGCTCCTAAGCGTTCACTGGCCATGGGGATCACCCCACACGGAGCTTGGGGTTAGGAGTGACTCAAAACTGACTGTCAATGTTCTGGATACCACGTGGTCCCTGGAAATGGACTGACTGGCACTTTCGGGTTAGAACTTAAGTGTCCTGAATTTGAGGGGTGCGCGCTAAATGGTTTAGCCATCATTTTTCAAGCCATCAATGAATTAAGGGTCCTCCGTTGTACTGATTCTGTACCTATGGGGCTTAGGGGTACAGGGTTATGGTCGGATTGGAACCATAAGCTGAAACCACAGTATGGCAAACTGGAAGCAGTCCAGGGTCTCCAGCCTCCACCTTTGGAACACAAGTAAGTTTTTCTTGGACTCGAAGAAGGGTATATAGGCTACCATAAATAGGTGGGTTCCAACTCCCAGATATGGCATAGCTCCTCCTACCATCTGCTGCAGAGATTCTGAAGTCTAACTCGCATCTGTAGAGCTATAGTTTTTTGTTAGAACTCTGTGCTCTGTCAGAAAATTAGTCTAAATCGGATCCCTTTCATAACTCATATTGACAGCCTGAATAGGGAGCAACCTATGCGACTTAGTTATGGCTTTCTACAGTAGAGGAAGTCGGAGCAACAAATGGTAGAGCATATGAGCTGTTGTCAGATCAGGCTCCAGAAGTGACATTCAGCTGCTGCTCCTTAAATATTGTTAGGCTATCCCAGAAACTAAAAAGCTGTCTTTGAACTGCCCCAAATCAAGCCATGAGGCTAAATGTAAATGCACCTAGAAAAGTCGAGTGAAATTTGTGTGGGGTGCCTTGGATATAAGCCCCAGGGTCTAATTCAGACCGTAAACCAATCTTACACGATGTACAGTGTAATCATGCAGAGGCAGGCAGTCTCCATGCATCACACATACAAGGACCACATACACCCTGGGTGAACTGAAGGACCCCAGTTGAGGTCTTAAATGGGTTTTCCGTGGAAGGTGGAACCGGGTGCGCTGACACCTTCCAGGGGTACAAGCTGAAGGAAACGCTGTGCTCCTGCTTGAACAATCGGCTGAGTGCCAGCCTTCCCCTGTGTTCCTGAGGAGGCGAACTTTCTACAATAGGATGCCTGACACCTTGGGTGACTTTCAATCCAGCTGCGACCTGTTCTCTACCGGGGAGCGACCACAAATGTGTGGAAACCTGCAGTGAGCTTGAGATGAGTCCACTGGGTGGAAAATGCGGGTTCACTCAGAAAAAGTAATGCAGAGGTGGCATGGTACGGTTGAATGCACCGCTTGAAGACGTTGTCCCTGTGATTGGTCAGGCCTTGTGGGGGTGGGGGGTGGGGGGCGGAGGGGATTCGGATGTGGGGTAATGGCAGGTCCATCCACCTAGTTGGGATTAGTGTGGTTGTGGGAGAGTTACCCTGTGTGAGATTGACCGCTTTGTCTTAGATGGCCGTTCTTTATATCGTCTATTTTTCCAAAACCAGTTTTACCTCCTTCCTCCAAACACGCACGTCATCCTTACTATGCTGTAGCTTAATTTAGCCCTGCAATAAGATCATGACTTCAGGTTCAATGTGAATGTCTTGCCTGTGCCTTCAGGCTAGTTCATGAGTACTGTACACTCTTCCACAGGTTCACCCAGACACTGGAATCTCCTCCAAGGCAATGAGCATCATGAACTCCTTTGTGAATGATGTCTTCGAGCGCATCGCGGCGGAGGCAGCACGACTCACCCAGTACAACAAGCGCTCCACCATCACCAGTCGAGAGGTGCAGACTGCTGTGCGCCTGCTGCTGCCGGGGGAGCTGGCCAAGCATGCGGTCTCGGAGGGCACCAAGGCGGTCACCAAGTACACCAGCAGCAAATGAGGATGTCTAGGAAGAGCCAAATACTGCTTCTGGGATCAACAGTAATTGTATATAGAGATGACTTTAAAGCAATAAAGTTTTCAAAACTGCTAACTGTCTCAGGCTCTGTCCGAAAACTGAATGTTAACATTGGGGTTTTGCCACTGGGGAATCCACTGCACAGATGTTTCTTGCTCACCCATCCTTAAGAGGGGATTGCATTGTGGTGTTTGTTCTTCCCTGTTTTTTCCCGTTCATTCCCAAATGATTAATTTACAAGTGGGGAGGGTTTGAGTGTTCCATGGGGCGAAGGCAAGAGAATTTAAATTGATCGTTCAGATGCATTTTATTTTAAAAAACCAGAATGTTTTGATAAGAAATGCCAGTCCTAGTATACAATTATGTGGTACTTAACACAAAAATTAGTATTGTTGGTAACGTGAATAGGATGGTGTGAGCAGCGATGGAAGATACTGCAAACATTGCAAGGCGTTCCATGACTTAACATTCTTAAAGTATGTACTTTTATATAAGGACATGGTACTCGTGCTGAAGGGCTGGGTAATGTGGTAGAGGATTAATCAATCTTTACATGTGGGTGTTTTTTTATTTTTAATAAATCCAAAAAGTGGGAGATGGGGCGAAGTCAGTGTGGAGTGAGTTCCAGTGATTAAGTCCACTCAAGTTACGACTGATCTTTGAGGTCGCGTCAGGAGGCTTGGTGGGGATAGGCCGTTTGGTTTTATGAGAAGACTTCAAAGAAGGAAGCATCTGACGAGGATTTCAGCCAGGTAGTTGGAAATGGTGTGGCGCGAACTTTACATCCTTGAGTATTCTATTTACGGCTCTGTTCTTGGTAGATGGCTATCCAGGCTGGTCGGGCTTGCACCAGTTAATTTCTAGCATTAACTGGTAAATTAAATGCAGTGGAGACCAAATACTGTTGCAGTAACCAATCCAACTTGTTGAGGACTGGTGCGGACATCAATAGTTTGGCAGCTGTGAAGGGACTGTTTTGGCTGGATTTTGCAGATGTCATTAGTTTCCTAGCAGGTAGTAGCTGCCGTTATGAAGGACTCTGGAGTACAGTAGTTCGGAAACGTAAATCCAGATTTCTAGCCAATGATGCCTGGAGTGTTGGAGGGGACACATTTAAAAGCATATGTAAGCTGTAGGTGGCGTTTTAGAAATGTAAAGAATACATTCCAACACAGTTGAGCATCCGAGCAGAGGGCCACCCAGTGCTGGATGACACGGAGGCAGACGGGCTCCATCTTCAAGGTCTAAATTGAAAGTGATGATTTAATTATCCTGACTGTTAAGATAATGTGATAAACCCAAGGAGGAAAGGATGGTTACAAGATATGGGAATCAGAATGTGGTGTATTAATCGATTGAAATTAATGAAGTTGTTGGAGAAAGCATGGAGTAACTTAAGACAAAGTTCATTCAGAAAAATGTAGGATAACCAGCCGAGTGCTGTCGGTGATGCAAAGTAAATAGGTCATACATCAGGGTGGAGTGATCAACGGTTTCTAACATGACTGGGCGATCTAGAGGTAGGTGTGGCAAAGATGGTTCTAGTGGGAGATGTAATGAAATTAGCAACATGAGTGGGGTTGCGTCAGTGGAATGAAAACCAGGGTGTCCAATAACTGTACATACTTGGGAGATGTTTCCAACTGGATGATAGTTGGATGAGGGTCTGAGTCAGCAGTGGGACGCATTTTTAAATTTATTTATATATATATATATATATATATATATATATATTTTTTTTTTTACCCCAGTTGAATCAAAGTGGAGGCACCCAACACCATGCTAGATTGTTAGGATTTCCACATGATGAATCTAAAACTGCTTTGCTTGTTATCCTGAAATCTGCCCTCCTGGACACATGTTGAATGAGACTGGCTTGAATCACAGAGGGCAGTGACCAGGGCTAAGTTTGAGACGTTACGCAAAATGCAACAGTAGCTGAACGCAGAGGATTTGAGGTTCTGGAGTGAAGGGGTCAGATGGCCCATAAGTGGTATCAGCTAATTTTAGTATGGGGCTAAACATGACTGTGTAGCGTAGATAGTTTATAGTGGCATTAGCTGGGGTTACCAGAGGGCTAATAATCCTCCTAACTGCAACTTTAGAGGATCAGTATGAGGTAGTGTGAAATGGGTAAAGGAGACTGAGGAATGGGGGAGCTGAGGAAAGAGTTAAAGGTACTGATGCGTTATGTAAAAAGCGAGTATGGAGGGGAAACTGTCATGCCTGGGAGTGGAATGCGAGATGGCTGCTCTGGCTTTATTGGCTGGACTTGTGTGTGGCCTCCAGTGGTGACTCGACGTACTAATATCTGATGGTGAGGGAGCTGCAGACGAACCTGAGGTAGTGATCTCTTGGTAAAATAAACTGAAAACACTTGCTTAATCTGGACGAGGTATTTGGAAATGCAACTTTGACCTTATGGCACACCTGTCTTGGATGAAGGGTTGTGTGACCACGTGGGAGGTGATACGTCTGGAAAGAGGGGTTGTTGCAGTAATCTTGTGTCCACAGCCATCTTGAACGAATGGTGGGGGGCCATCCAATACTGGAGTGATGCTGGCCTAACCAGGTTCGGTGGAAGATTACTCGCCTGAGCCTTTGTACGCTGAAATTGGATCTTGCTGGGAAGAGTCCCTCCAGGAAGTGGGGGAGACCCATGGGCTTAAAACTGAGTCCTGTCACTGCATGACAGCAGAGCAATTGATTATTTTGTTTAATTATGGGGACACTCTTAAAGAGGGAAGCAGTACTCTTACCAACTGAGGTAAAGGCGCTGCTTTGAATGAGATTGGAGAGGGGATGGGTGGGTGGAGGGAATTTGCTCAAGGACCAAGATGGTGGGTGCTCATGGCTAGTGGCAATGGAATCCAGAATGATAGGAGCACCAAGGCGACTATGAGCGGCAAAGGGTGGTATGCAGCAAATGGGAGTGAAAAAGGAAGGGTTGGATCAACAGTTACACAAAATGTCTTCAAAGATGAGGTGACCAGTGCTATGGTTGTAATACATAATGGAAGTGATGGAGAATTATCACTGAGCAGCTAGCATTCAGGGTTTTCCCATCATTCTGAAGACCTCCGTTATGGAAGCAGTGCGTTCTTTTTCAATGACTTTCAGCTTCCATGAAAAGGCTGAAGACTCCTAACTGGTTTCCTGTCAGCAGTGTTCTGACCAGGAGGTTAAACTGTGCACTGCACCACTGAAGATTTCCAGTACCCATAGCATATTGCAATGTGTATAAAGGAGGGGCTTTTTACATTTTAAATCTGCTGTATGAGTTTTGCTCCCCATCCCTGCGTCATCCCTTCTTGATGCCCCTTTCTTTTCATATACTCATATTCGCTAAAACATTGCATTCCTTCTGTTGGTTAGGACTTTCAGGACTTGCTAAACTAAGTAGTTAAAATGTTTATTCTGTTGTATTAGCTGCGGCTGACTGGCTTGAGCTCGATTGTTAAGTACTTGTGCTAAATAGGCTATTTGAAAAACTTCTATCCATCTGGTGGTAATGTGTGTGCCGTTAATAAGATTTAATCATAAAAAGAACTATAGCTGTTCTTGTACAGGGCCCATAGAAGGTCATGGAGTATGAGCAAGTTACTGGGTGGAATACTTGACTTAATCTTATCTGCTCAGTTATTTGCCCATTCCAGGCTGTACTTTTTAGGTCTTGACTACAATCTATTATTAAAATAAGTTGCCTTCTTATGATGGCTTCCCTTCCTCCTAGTCTTTGACCCACCCCTATAGTATAGATAGATAAAATAGTTTTAGACCTTGGTCTTTTAAAAATTACTCCCCCTAAAACGGTTATAAAATTTCCAAGCATAAATAGAAGGTAAAAACAAGCCTAATTTAAAATTTGTGTGGTTACAACCATTAAAAATTTGCCTGCAGTGCATGTTGCACCTAAAAATTGCATATCCATGGAGTCTTGTAGCTTTTCTGCATGTGCCTTAATCCCATATTTCATAAAAACGGGGTTTTGGTAGATTATGCCATAGGACCATAAAATGTAAATCATACGATATGAAGGGGCGAGCAACGCACCCTAAGGATGCAGCAACAAATTCCATCTTTATTTAAAAACTGGTATTCTCCCAAGAATAGAGTGGGTTCAGCCCTATATGCAATTTCAATAGCACAATAGTGGATTGGGTAAATTCTGTCAAGCCTTGCCCAGTTCTTGTTATTCGACCCCCTGCCGCCCCCAACACACACGCCTTCATACATTGTACCTTATGCCAACGGATTGGTCGATGTACTAATCAAATGGTAATCGAAAATCCACAAAGCAGCAATAACATTTCCCTTAGTTTCAATTCCTTTCTGGGCCATGGCACGGATGCTTAAACAGTGATCTATCGTGCAGTAGCCTTCTTGAAAACCTCCCTGATGAATTGGGATGTGATTATTCACATCCATCCAATATTTCATAGGAACAATAATCTAGCATAGATTTTCATTCCCAAATTAATCAATCAGTAATTACATTTTTTGGGGGGTCAGACCGGTTATCTTCCTTCAGTATGGGCTTAATGATTGCCCCTTTCTAGATATCCGGGAAGTGTCCTATTTTTGTGAACTTTTTAAAGGCAACCACGAATAATTTTGTCCACCAGTCTTGATTTTCATTATTAGTGCAGGCAAATCATGAAGGCCTTCAGCACATGTTAAACTGAACGTTGAAATTAATTTTTTCAATGAGCTTGCAGACGGGTATCCTAGAATGTTGTCTTCAACTATGAACAAGTCTTTTCTGCTGCCCCCGGGGTGCCCTTACAGAGGCCACTTGGAAATGTAACTCTGCATTCTTCTGGGATGCTACATGATGGAGCACTCCGATCCGCTCTTCTACCTTTATGGACTAATCTCCAGAACCCACACACGTCCTTTGATGTAGGCACACTATTTCCTCCCAGTTAGACCTGAAATAAGATGCATTATTCCTTTTCATCCAGGCAGTATACTCTGCCTTTATTGCGTGGTAGGATTTAAGCATCCTTACATTCCCGTTTGTCTTCTCAATTTTCTCCCCTTTCTTTTAAGCTAAGGCAGGGACTCTTAAACCACACAGCTTTCTTCCTAGGACATCAATGCACTACCTTCATTTTAGCAGGACTCTTTGAGCTTGATTTTAAGACCGTTAACTACCCTCATAAGTAGCTCTGTGTACTTATATGGGATTTCATCATTATCAATAACCGAAGACTCTAGATTAATTTCTGTCTGAGTCAATAGTGCAAGGTTCTGCTTATCAATCCTAATTGTCCATCTCTTCTGCTAGTCGAGAAGCAGTGTAACTTGTCTTTGCTTTCAGAATGTTACATTTAAACCTACACTTAGAGGCCAATGGTCACTGGCAAAGATCTTTTCAACCTGGGAACTGTGGATAAGATTGTAATACAATGGCATTTTGTTGGCCTAGGAAAAATGTATAGGAGGCTGGGGTAACGACCATTCAGACAGATTAAACTATCTCCAATCAGGCATTTTTGCATTTGATATGAAACATCAGATGTTAGACGTTTAGGGAAGAGTACCTGCTCTCTCCCTCGTTGCTGCTGCGATTTACCCCGTGGCCCCACCCCCTCCAGTATCATTTTCCCACCTCCCAGTTTTCCAGCCCCCGCAGCACTGCTTAATGGCAGCCGTGCCACTGGCGCGCCTAAGGTGCACCAACGGCAAGCCTGTCCGTGCCCAGCACCAGGGACCCTGCCTCTCGGACCCCCCACCGCTACGACGCAAGGATCCTCCTCGCCCTCAACCTGGGACAACACTCCACCTGCCACCTAGCTTTACTGAAGAAGACCCTCTGGCCTTTTGCCTGCCAGAACTGCAACAGCTTCTTCAGCCACGCCATCAAGACAGCCCCCCTTGCCACCCAGCTGACACAGTGCACCGGTCCACCTCAACTGCAGCATCCTCAACGTGCGATCCCTCCACAAATACGTCATGGAAATCTGAGACCTCCTTGATGCCTCCACTCCCGACCTCTCCTTCACGGAAACCTGGACCAACACTGCTCCGGACATCTCCATCCCCAATGGCTACAAGATCACCCACAAGATCTGCCCCAACCACCCGGGTGGAGGCATCACCATAGTCCACAAAAGCACACTCCGACTAACCACGCACTCTAACGACCCCATGACAAACATGGAACACCTCCACTTCCAGATCTGGACCAACACCACCCTCTGCGGCTCCCTTGTCTACAGGCCCCCCCAACCCCCTTTCACCAACTCCATCGTAGACCTCATTGCACCCCAGGCTCTCGCATCCACTGACTACATCCTGCTCAGAGGCCTCAACTTCCACCTGGACAACCCCAGCGACCAGAACACCGCCTCTTCCTGGAGAACCTTGGAAACATCAAACTCAAGCACCGACCCACACAGCCGGACACCCGCTTGACCCCTGTCTTTTCCACCAGCAGGAACATCCGCTACAGCCACACCACCGAACTCCCATGGACCGACCAGCGCTATGTACACCTCACCTTCGACACGCCCACCGCACACCACCATCGCCCCCACCAGCTGCAGCTGGACCAAGGCCACTGAAGAACTCCTCGTCAACTCCCTCAACACAACCCCTCTGCCAACACCCACGGACGCCAACACAGCAGCATGCAACCTCTACCAATGGATATCCAACTGCGCTGACACCCTGGTTCCCCTCAAGAGAAGACCAGGCATACAACAATTAAAGGCGGCAAGCTGGTTCACCCCCACCCTCCACAAATCCAGACGCACCTGCAGACTTCTCGAGAAGAAATGGAGGAGCAACAAAACCCTGGAAACTCACGCAACCTTCAAGTCCGCCATCAACACACACCCCCCACCTCAAAACCACTAAGAAAACGTCCATATGGAATAGAATCCATGCCAATGCACACAACAGCAAATAACTCTTCACCATCATAGAGTTCGCCAGGCCCAACAGCGAGACTTCAGATGTCCTCCCCCAACCCCCCCCCCGACCTCTGCAACAAACTCTGCACCTTCTTCCACCACAAGATCAGGAAGATCTACGACAGCTTCCACACCCTAGACTCAGCTGCCACCATCACAGACACCAAGTCGCCCTTCAACAGACCATGCTCTGCTGGACCCCGCTCACTACAGAGGACAGACTCGAGACTATGAAGAGCATCTACTCTGGGGCCCCATGCCTGTACCACATCTTCCACAGAGCATCTACAGCACAATCAAAACCACCACCTACCCCCGACGACTGGAAACACGCTGAGATCAACCCCCTGCTGAAGAAGCCATCCACAGACCTCAAGAACTTCAGACCAATCTTCCTCCTCCCCTTCCCAGCCAAGGTCATAGAGAAGGCCATCAACACCCAACTCTGAGTTCATTGAAGTGAACCACGTCCTGGACACCTCCTAGTCTGGCTTCCGAAGACACCACATCACAGACTGCACTCCTCACCACCACTGATGACATACGCTCCCTCTGCGACCGCGGCAAGACAGTAGCCCTCCTACTAGACCGCTCGTCTACCTTCAACACAGTTTCCCACCGCACCCTAATCGCCAGACTCCATGACACTGGCATCTGCGACAGGGCTTTGGATTGCATCCACTCCAGCCATCATCAGAAACCACGCACTCAACATCTTCTCCTATGCCAAAGACACCCAGCTGATCCTCTCCCTCACCAATGAACCCTCAACTGCCAGAACCAGCTTCCATAGCAG